>CM059425.1:15653803-15816303 GCA_030390025.1 Squalus acanthias | reverse complement strand
GCTGGAAATCTGAAATAAAAACAGAAAATGTTAGAAACACTCAGCAAGCTGAATATAGAAAGTGCAGATGAGACCTAAAAATGGGAATGAGAGGGGCAAAGTGAGAGTATGAGAATAGATTAGCGGCTAACATAAAAGGGAACCCAAAAGTCTTTTATAAACACATAAATAGTAACGGGGTAGTCAAAGGAAGGGTGGGGCCGAATAGGGACCAGAAAGGAGATCATCTTGCAGAGGCAGAGGGCATGGCTGAGGTACTAAATGAGTACTTTGCATCTGTCTTCACTAGAGAAGAGGATGCTGCCAATGTAGCAGTAAAGGAGGAGGCAGTAGCGATATTGGATAGGATAACAATACGTAATGAGGAGGTACTTAAAAGGTTGGCAGTCCTCAAAGTAGAAAAGCCACCCGGTCCCGATGGGATGCATCCTAGGTTACTGAGGGAAGTAAGGGTGGAAATTGCGGAGGCTCTGGCCACAATTTTCCAATCCTCCTTGGATGTGGGAGTGGTGCCAGAGGACTGGAGGATTGCAAATGTTACCCCCCTGTTTAAAAAAGGGGAGAGGGATAAACCCGGCAACTACAGGCCAGTCAGCTTAACATCGGTGGTGGGGAAACTTTGAGACAGTAACCTGGGACAAAATTAATTGGCATTTGGAAAAGTCAGCACGGATATGTTAAAAGTAAATAGTGTTCGACTAACTTGATCGAGGGTTGATGAGGGTAGTGCAGTTGATGTTGTGTATATGGACTTTCAAAAGGTATTTGACAAAGTACCAAAGTAATAATAGACTTGTTTTCAAAATTAAAGCCCATGGGATTAAAGGGACAGTGGCAGCATGGATACAAAATTAGCTAAGGTACAGAAAGCAAAGAGTAGTGGTGAACAGTTGTTTTTCAGACTGGAGGGAGGTATACAGTGGTGTTCCCCAGTGGTCGGTATTAGGGCCACTGCTCTTTTTGAGATATATTAATGACCTGGACTTGGGTATACAGGGCATCATTTCAGTTTGCAGATGACACGAAACTCGGAAATGTAGTAAACAATGAGGAGGATAGTAACAGACTTCAGGAGGACATAAACAGATTTGTGAAATGGGCAGACACATGGCAGATGAAATTTAACGCAGAGGAGTGTGATGTGATACATTTTGGTAGGAAGAATGAGGAGAGGCAATATAAACTAAATGGTACAGTTTTAAAGGGGGTGCATGAACAGAGACCTGGGGGTGTAGGTACACAAGTCTTTGAAGGTGGAATGACAAGTTGAAAAGGCTGTTAAAAAGCGTGTGGGATCCTGAGCTTTATTAATAGAGGCATAGAGTACAAAAACAAGGAAGTTATGCTAAACCTTTATAAAACACTGGTTAGGCCTCAGCTGGAGTATTGTGTTCAATTCTGGGCACCACACTTTAGGAAGGATGTCATAGCCTTAGAGAGGGTGAAGAAGAGGTTTACTAGCATGGTACCTGGGTTGAGAGACTTCAGTTATGTGGAGAGACTAGTGAAGCTGGGGTTGTTGTCCTTACGTCAGAGAAGGCTAAGAGGAGATTTGATAGAGGCGTTCGAAATCATGAACAATTTTGATAGAGTAAATAAGGAGAAGCTGTTTCCAGTGGCAGAAGGGTCGGTAACCAGAGACACAGATTTAAGGTGATTGGCAAAAGAACCAGAGGCGACATGAGGAAACATTTTTTTACACAGCAAGTTGTTGTGATCTGGAACGCGCTGCCTGAAAGGGCGGTGGAAGCAGATTCAATAGTAACTTTCAAAAGGGAATTGGATAAATACTTGAAGGAAAAAAAATTACAGGGCTACGGGGAACAAGCAGGATTAATTGGATAGCTCTTTCAAAGAGCCAGCACAGACACAAACTGGCCTCCTTTTGTGCTGTGTCATTTTATGATTCAGGCAGTGTCTGTAAAGAAAGGAAAAATGTTGACAAGTCAGGCGTAGCCCCTTCATCAGAATTGTCCAGAATCAGAATATTTACCTTTTAGTCCCAATTAGTGGCAAATTCTGGGTAGCTTTGTGTTGCATTTCTTTTTGTGTTAAGCCCAGATTGTGTTATTTTGTTTTCACTTATACCAGTGAGATTTGACAGGTCTGTAATTTGTCGAGAACACTCCTTTTGCATAATTGAGGGAGAAGACCTAGTTGGAGCTGATCAGCTCCAGCTCTCTCAACCACACAACAAAACAGCAGATGCTTATTAACGCTGTCCGCCTGTCAATCAACCCTCTTGATTGTGCAGATGTGGCGCCTAGCAGATTTTGGAGTATTTCATGTAGCAGACGTCATTCTGCAGTGATTAAGTCCTGACAGACATCTGGATCAAGCTGGTGACGCACAATGAAACATTGGCTCTTAAAGGGGAAGGCACCACAAACAATGGCAAAGCGAGTCCCTTATTATACTGGGACCCTCGCCTGTTGAAAACGCAGATACACGCAGAGCGGTTGGAAAATCATGAGCAGTGCGCCCACATTTTCAATATGCGCTATCAACAGGCTAGGCTGCAGTCAGCAGTGCAAGGCAAGAAAAATATCCTTTTATCAACAACACCACCGCCCCCTCCCCACCCCGGTTGTAAAGTAAGACTCCATTATTGCGTTAAATACAAAATCTGCAATCATCAACGAATAGCCCCACTTCTGGCCTTATGATGGGGGGAAGGTCATTGATGAAGCAGCTGAAGATGGTTGGGCCTCGGACGCTGCCCTGAGGAACTCCTGCAGCGATGTTCTAGGGCTGAGATGATTGACCTCCAACAACCAAAACTGTCTTCCTTTGTGCCAGGTATGACTCCAGCCATTGGCTAGTTTCACCGCAACCCACCCCCCACCCCCGCCCCCATCGCCCCCCGCCCCACTCCTCACCCCCCACTGCACCTGATCTCCAGTGACCAGTTTTACGAGGGCTCTTTGGTTGAAAGCTGCCTTGATGTCAAGGGCAGTCACTCTCACCTCACCTCTGAAATTCAGCTCTTGTGCCCATGTACCCGTGCTGGCACAAAGGAACACCTGCCAAGCCAGCAGGATTTCAAATGACTCCCCCCGCCACGGCCCCCATGTTTAGTAATGGAGTCAAGGAGAGGGCAGACAGGTGAATTGATTACTTGCCCTGCCGCACATTCAGGTGGTGGATTTCATGTAGAAATGGGTAGAGAGTTCACCGCGCACACTTCACCAATTTGTACCAGATGTTCAGTTTCCTAACCAGCGATCCTTAAAGGGACTGCTGCTGGTGGCCGCTCAGAAAGGGCCCGGGAAACTGTTTGTTTTCTTTTTGTTGGTCCGGGAAGAGCAGGAGTGCTCCGCCCAGGGCCCCCCACAAAACAACTCCAGCCCGCCGCCGGCCCATTCGAGCCCCTCCCCCGAGATCGCCTCCCTAATCCCGTGCTCGCCTCCCCCCACAGGCGCGACCTACCAACCAGCTCAGGGTGGGAGTCGGCCGATATCCCGCCCTCCCGCTTGATGCCAGCAGCTCACTGGCGGAATTTAAGTGTGCCCCGGGCCTCAAACTGTCTTGAGCCTCAGGCCAGCATGAACGGGCGGGCAGGGAGAGAGGACAGTCTGCTGACTTCACTCCTGTTTTGGGCAAAAGTCGAAGATCAGCCCCACTGTTTCATATCAGTTTGAGTATAATTTAGAGCAATTCCTGAACAACCAGGCCCCAAAAATCTACCAGGTGCCACCAACCTTCCACTGTGACTCTGGTGGGAGTCCAGAGCAGCCCACCTGTAATCTTAAACTGACTTGCCTGGATGAGTGCAGCTCCAACAACACTCAAGAAGCTCGACACCATATTGGGCAAAGCAGCCCGCTTGATCGGCACCCCATCCACCACCTTAAACATTCACTCCCTCCACCACTGGCGCACCGTGGCTGCAGTGTGTACCATCTACAAGATGCACTGCAGCAACTCGCCAAGGCTTCTTCAACAGCACCTCCCAAACCCGTGACCTCTACCACCTAGAAGGACAAGGGCAGCAGGCGCATGGGAACACCACCACCTCCAAGTTCCCCTCCAAGTCACACACCATCCTGACTTGGAAGTATATCGCCGATCCTTCATCGTCGCTGGGTCAAAATCCTGGAACTCTATCCGTAACAGCGCTGTGGGAGCACCTTTCCCACACAGACTGCAGTGGTTCAAGAAGGCGCCTCACCACCACCTTCTCAAGGGACATTTAGCAATGGGCAATAAATGCCGGCCTCGCCAGCGACGCCCACATCCCATGAATGAATAAATAGAAAAACTCACTGCAGCTTGCCTGAAATTATGTCTGCTGAAAATTTGCTGAAACGTATCAGGGAGGAGCTGAATGGAAGCATCTTACATGATACATGGGTAATAGAGGTTACAGCACCACTGATTGGCTGAGGATGGATCATATCATGGTCATGTGGATGCGTCATGGGCACATAAAGAACTGCCGGAAGAGGGACGGGCAGAGCAGCTAGAGACAGAACAAAGGATCAGACAACTTGAACACTCGTGGTCACCTGCTCTCCGAAGGATCGGGGTAATATCCGTCCTTTGTACTTACTGTCTGTAACTCGTACTTGATTATTAAAGTTGCTGATTGCTACCGTATTGGTCATCACTTCGATTCTGTTGGCACACCGGAAAACGGCAGGAACCCGCTGTGTCTCCTCCATTTCTGGGATGTGTGGAGCCTCAAATTAAATAACTGGTTTGATGCAGATTGCTCCAGCGCACTGAAAACAAAGCACTGTTAGTAGACGTCAAGGTTCCAGAATCCTTTTGTCCACCTTGGATTACAAAGAGCCCTGAAACAAGGGCCGAGTGTGGATCAGATCCATACAGAGCAGGAAGTAACCCAGGTTCCATTCAACATCTGGCTGATATCAACTAGGGCCTTGTTGAGATTTTTTAATTTTTAATTTATTCGTTCGTGGGATATGGACATCGCCAGCAAGGCCAGCATTTATTGCCCTTGAGAAGGTGGTGAACCACCATTTCAGAGGGCAGTTAAGAGTCAACCACATTGATGTGGGTCTGGAGTCACATATAGGCCAGACCGGGTAAGGACGGCAGATTTCCTTCCCTAAAGGACATTAGTGAACCAGATGGGTTTTTACAACAATCCATTAGTTTCATGGTCACCATTACTGATACTAGCTTTTTATCCCAGATTTATTATTTATTTTAATTAACTGAATTTAATTCCACATGTCTCCGGGTTATTAGTCCAGGCCTCTGGATTACTAGTCCAGTAACATAACCACTATGTTACCGTTCCCATGCTACAACAGGCCTCACCCACGTGTCCCTCCACCGGGCAAACAAGAAGGAAAATCAGCCAGGCTTCCTGCTCTGGGTCACTCTCCAGAACCCCCCTGTGGAATGTGAGTGTGCATATGATCAAGGTGATGCCCCAGACCCACCTCCCTCAAAACGACCAAATGGCCACTGTCCAGGTTCACCAATGAAAAAATTGGCCATTTTTGACCATGCATCAGAGAGTAGGCAGCAGGCAATGGTATTAAGGGTTAAGGAACCATGGCAGGTAGATGGGGTTAAGATACATAGCAACCATGTTCTAATTGAATGGCAGAATGAGCTCGAGGGGCTGCATGGCCTTCGCTACTTGGCACGGGCCCCCGCCTTCATGAAAGTATGCGAAGTCGCACAACACCAGGTTATAGTCCAACAGCTTTATTTGAAATCACAAGCTTTCGGAGCGCTGCTCCTTCGTCAGGTGAAGCGACTTCTCACATTTGTCCACCCCAGTCCAACACCGGCATCTCCACTTCATGAAAGTGGGGAGAAAACTGGGCAAAGGAGAAAGACATTTTGATCCCCAAACGTCACATCACCAATGGGAACAAGAAGTTGGAGGAAGAGTTATCACTGTCGGGGGGATCCTCCTTAACATCCGGTTCCAGGATGGCACTGGTAGCACCCTGGAAGCTGGTTACCTACCTGCCTGTTGTCTGAGACGGATGGGGCTTGGCACAGGGAAACCGAGAAGAGGAAAAGGAGAATAATACTTTAACAAGAGGAAATCTGCCTCTCCACAGCAAAAAAAAACTACCAAACACTGGCAGCTGGTCCTCAACGCTGCCTTGAGACCCATTGTCACTGTGAATTCTAATCACCCAAATATGTGCTCTATTTGTCTAATTTAAATGCTCACAGAAGACTTTCCAGAAACATTAATTATTCATCAGTTTAGTCTGTTGAGTAACCACAATACATTTTACTTCAACAAATTAGCATAATTATTCATAGCTACTTTTCGCCCTGGCCTATCACTGCTCCTCTCATTATAATACTGTTTAAACAACCCAGTCACAGCTTCTGGAGAAAGCAGCCTGTGAACACATGTGCGATCCTTCAGGAATAGTTCTCACAGCTAAACGTTATGTGCAAAACCTGGACAAAATTACAAAATTCAGCGCTGCGCTTTAACGTATTATATTGCAAATAATGGGCTTCCTCAAATAATGGCACTGTACATTCTGACCAGCTCTAGTCAATTGCAACGGAAGTGAGCTGGGATCCCTTATCAATTAAAATGTTTGCAATAAGTAACAGGCCTTTCAATTAACATAATGTAAATAAGACTTGTATTTAATGACCCAGAGCAAGTCCTTCTTTATCTCAAGGGGGGCGGGGGGGGGGGGGGGGGGGGGGGGCGGGGGAGTTGGAATAAAAAGGTGAAGAAGTGATGCTTCAAATGCACAGAGCCTTGGTCCGGCCCCGTCTGAAAGACTGCATTCTGCTTTGGGCCCCGTACCTCAGCCAATGAAGTACATTTTGAAGTGCAGTTACTGTTGTAATGTGGGAAACGCGGCAGCCAATTTGCGCACAGCAAGCTCCCACAAACCGCAATGTGAAAGTGACCAGATAATCTGATTTAGTGATGTTGATTTGAGCGATAAATATTGTGCCAGGACACCGGGGATATCTCCCCTGCTCTTCTTCGAAATAGCACCTGAGAGAGCAGACGGGACCTCGGTTTAACGTCTCGTCCGAAAGACTGCACCTCCTCAGTACAGCGCTGGGAGTACTTCGCCTTGGAAGGGGTGCAGCACAGATTTACCAGACCCATAGCGAAGGCACTGATGATGTCTGGAGAACAGCCACTGCGCAAATCTTCACCATTATTCATGTGCAAGCCCTGACAGCGAGTGTTACCCAGTTACTCAACTGCAGGCCACAGGCAACCAGAATTCCTTCTGTTCATACCCATACAACAACAACAACTTGTATTTATATAGCATCTTAACATAGTAAAACATCCCAAGGCGTTTCACAGGAGCGATTATTAACCAAAGATTTGACTCTATGGTATCTAAACCTATGGTAAGCGGGTGGAGGGTAGAGAGAAATATTGGCAAATTGGGTTCTTACTTATTCTGAGGGAACTTGGCTTGGGGAGGCATGGGTAGTGTGAAAAGTCAGTCGTTATTAATTATGTACTGAGTGTAATTCAGGAAATCGTGACTTTTCATCTGTTAATTCTGCCCTCAATTTGCCAAGATATGCTCCCCATTGAGAACCAGATCGCAGAATTACCCTTGCCACCTTTGTCAACTGACCCAGTGGAGGAGCTGCCTTTGAAATCTTCCCCCCGCCCGCCCCCTCCCCCCACCCCCACCACCCCACTCACCCCCACCCACCCCACTCACCCCCACCCCACCCCACTCACCCCCACCCACCCACCCCACTCACCCCCACCCACCCCCCCTCCCCCCACCCCACCCACCCCACTCACCCCCTCCCAGTTTTATTTTTATTGGGTGAAAATGTTTTGAATATGAAAATAAAAATTATTTTAAGATTTAACTTTTTTTTAAATACATACTAGGGCACTTGTGATAAAAGTGAGCTATTTCTGTGTAGATTTGGTTTAGTGGTTGTCACTTCAAATCCAGTCACAGTGCGTAAACAGTTTTTAAAAAACAGCTGCAGTTCACAGCTTATTTCAATGCAGTTAAAGGCTGGAGCTTAGTATCATTCAAATTTAGCAATGTTGAATTTGAGCGGTGGGGTATTCAGAACCCAGGATGTCTTCTGGGATATGGAAAGACTGTTTCTGTTTGAAAATCGCTGAGAGAAGGGATAAGCCAGTTTGGAACTCATGAATTTTGGATTTCCAGCACCTGTAATATTTTGCTTTTATTAGCTGATTCCTTAGAGTTGTGTGTTTTACTAAATTATTTTGCCCAGGATGGGTTAGGTGAGATGTTGTCTGCTGTCAATATATAACTAGATTATATGACTGTTACATATGGGTGTCTATCTTATGTAAAAATAAATTTTACTTGCTATTTTAACTTAAAATGAAGCTAGACGTGATGTGATAAAATAATGATACTAATAAATCCAATAGGGAATTCAGGAGCAACTTCTTTACACAGTGAGTGGTGAGAATGTGGAACTCGCTACCACAGGAGTAGTTGAGGCGAATAACATAGATGCATTTAAGGGATCCTGGATCATTGCCAGGCAATGACTATCTCCAACAAGCGAGCGTCTAACCACCGTCCCTTGACATTCAACGGCATTACCATCGTCAAATTCCCCACCATCAATATCCTGGGGGTCAACATTGACCAGAAACTTAACTGGACCAGCCACATAAATACTGTGGCAACAAGAGCAGGTCAGAGGCTAGGTATTCTGCAGCGAGTGTCTCACCTCCTCACTCCCCAAAGCCTTTCCATCATCTACAAGGCACAAGTCAGGAGTGTGATGGAATACTCTCCACTTGCCTGGATGAGTGCAGCTCCAACAACACTCAAGAAGCTCGACACCATCCAAGGCAAAGCAGCCCGTTTGATTGGCACCCCATCCACCACCTTAAACATTCACTCCCTCCACCACCGGCGCACCGTGGCTGCAGTGTGTCCCATCTACAAGATGCACTGCAGCAACTCGCCAAGGCTTCATCGACAGCACCTCCCAAACCCGCGACCTCTACCACCTAGAAGGACAAGGGCAGCAGGTGCATGGGAACACCACCACCTCCAAGTTCCCCTCCAAGTCACACACCATCCTGACTTAGAAGTATATCGCTGTTCCTTCATCGTCGCTGGGTCAAAATCCTGGAACTCCCTCCCTAACAGCACTGTGGGAGTACCTTCACTGCACGGACTGCAGCAGTTCAAGAAGGCAGCTCACCACCACCTTCTCAAGGGCAACTAGGGATGGGCAATAAATGCTGGCCTTGCCAGCGACGCCCTGATCCCATAAACAAATTTTTTTAAAAGGGGAAGCTAGATAAGTACATGAGGGAGAAAGGAATAGAAGTATGTGTCGATGGGGTAAGATGAAGAGAGGTGGGAGGAGGCTCCTGTGGAACATAAAGACCGTCATGGAACTGTTGGGCCGAATGGCTGTACATTCTATGTAATACTATGGATGCTCTACCACTTCCAAAGACCAAGAGTGCAATGTTATGGAGACATAAGCTAAGTCCAGTATGTAAGCCTTTCTCTTACTACTGTTCGGACTTCGAGAATTACGAATAAGCGTAACAAAGACAGATAAGTATGTGATCAAAAAAATTGGTCTTTATTCAGATTACAGTTCAAAATTCAAGTGTACATAGAAGCATTCTCTCGCAATCAATATGCTTCCAATTTACCCGTACATAAAAGTACTCCTGATGCGGAGATGCCGGTGTTGGACTGGGGTGGACAAAAATGAGAAGTCGCACAACACCAGGTTATAGTCCAACAGTTTTATTTGAAATCACGAGCTTTCGGAGCACTGCTCCTTCGTCAGGTAAAGTGAAGGAATACAAATCAGCAAAGCATATATAGACAGAGAACAATGTGTAGCGTACAATGTCAGACGACTACAGTAAATCTTTCTGACTGTCCTCCATCACACGTAGAGTCATCCAGACTCGAGTCGTCGTTGGCTTGTTCACAGATGTGATTTCCAGTTTTTAAAA
This sequence comes from Squalus acanthias, assembly GCA_030390025.1. Taxonomy (NCBI): domain Eukaryota; kingdom Metazoa; phylum Chordata; class Chondrichthyes; order Squaliformes; family Squalidae; genus Squalus; species Squalus acanthias. The sequence goes on along the minus strand of CM059425.1, from coordinate 15,806,366 downwards.
AAAGTAAAAAGCTTAACCATACAGACTGCAGCATTTGACCCGTTGGACCCCCTGTGACCCCACCTCATTGTCTTAGCTGTATTTTGCTGTGTCTTTGATGTAATGCCTTCCTGACTGACCTGATTGTATCTCTGCCGAGGTGTGATGGAGGGCAGTCAGTAAGATTTACTGTAGTCGTCTGACATTGTACGCTACACATTGTTCTCTGTCTATATATGCTTTGCTGATTTGTATTCCTTCACTTTACCTGACGAAGGAGCAGCGCTCCGAAAGCTCGTGATTTCAAATAAAACTGTTGGACTATAACCTGGTGTTGTGTGACTTCTCATAAAAGTACTCCCCAGGGTGATTTGATAGAGGTGTACAATATTATGACGGGTTTAGATAGGTTAGACGGGGAAAGGCTGTTCCCACTAGTTGATGGTACAAGGACTAGGGGTACAGATTTAAGGTTTTGGGCAAGAGATACCGGGGGGATGTGAGGGAAAACTTTTTTACGCAGCGAGTGGTGAGGACCTGGAACTCGCTTCCGACGGAAGTGGTGGAAGCGGAAACACTCAATGTTTTCCAGGGGAGACTGGATAGGCACTTGCGGGAAATAAACTTGCAGGGCTACAGGGATAGAGCGGGGAATGGGACTGACTGGATTGCTCTACCAGAGAGCCGGCATGGACTCGATGAGCCGAATGGCCTCCTTCTGTGCCATTATGACTCTATGACTATGACTTCAGCAGGTAAAAACATGAGACATCCTAAACATTCTGTGAAGCAACTCAACACAATAGCATTTCCTTTTTTTTTCCTGGTCACCCATACTTGTAATTGGTCAAAAATTTCAAAAATTGTTTATGTGTTTGCCTCATAACCTGGAACTAGATGCTTTCACACAAATTTACACGAACCAGAATTTCACCGTGGCCACAATAAAAGTCTGGTTTTAACAGGTTAATTAACCTCAATAACTCCAATTCAATTCAAACCAATATTTTTAAACTAACCAGTATCACTTGAAAAACAAAGGAAGAAGCCACACTAACAAAGAAACATTCACACATGCTTTGTAAACATTCAAATTGGCAACTGTAACTTCAAGGCTGAAGCTTATCTTTTGTAAAACAATTAACAAACTTAAATTGAAATTTACTTAACAAACTTAAAACAGCACACGCTTGACCATCATTCAAGACAAAACTACAAAGTTTAAAATAAAAACAGAAAATGCTGGAAAAACTCAGCAGGTCAGGCAGCATCTGTGAAGAGAGAAACAGAGTTAACGTTTCAGGTCGATGACCTTTCGTCAGAACTGGAAAAAAGCAGGAAATGGAACAGATTTTTAAACAATTGTAGAGGCTGGGAAAGGGGGGAGGGGATGAAAGAACAAAAGGGAAGGTCTGTGATAGGATAGAAGGCGCAGGAGGTTAAGAGACATTAAGAGATATTCAAGGCAAGAGGAGGTGGTAATGGGACACGTTAAGGAACAAAGGATGGCTCCAGATGAAGTGTAAATTGCGCTGGCAGAATGAAAGACAGCTGCCATGTGGAGAAGAAAAATAGACAAAGTGTGGATAAAAATATATATATATATATATATATATATATATGATAGGGGTCGAGGTTATGATCTGAAATTGTTAAACTCTATGTTGAGTCCAAAAGGCTGTAAAGTGCCTAATCGAAAGATGAGGTGCTGTTCCTCGAGCTTACGCTGAGCTTCCGTGGAACAATGCAAGAGGCCAAGGACGGTGAGGTCTGAGTGGGAGTGGAGCGGTGAATTAAAGTGACAGGCGACCGGAAGCTCGGGGTCCCCTTTACGGACTGAATGGAGGTGTTCCACAAAGCGGTCACCCAATCTGCATTTGGTCTCCCCAATGTAGAGGAGACCACATCGTGAGCAGCGAATACAGTATACTAAATTGCAAGAAGTACAAGTAAATCGCTGTTTCACCTGGAAGGGGTATTTGGGGCCCTGGACAGTGGGAAGGGGGGAGGTATAAGGGCATGTGTTGCATCTCATGCACTTGCACGGGAAGGTACCGGGCGAAGGGGAAGGGGTGCTGGGGGTGGTAGAGGAGTGGACTAGGGTGTCGCGGAGGGAGCAGTCCCTGCGGAATGCTGAAAGGGGAGGTGAGGGGAAAATGCGTTTGGTGGTGGGATCATGCTGGAGGTGGCGGAAATGGCGGAGGATGATCCGTTGAATGTGGAGGCTGGTGGGGTGAAAGGTGAGGACAAGGGGAACTCTGTCGTGGTTCCGAGAGGGGAGGGGCAGGGGTGAGGGCAGAAGTGCGGGAGATAGAACGAACACGTTCAAGGGCCGTGTCAACCACTGTAGAGGGGAATCCTCGGTTGAGGAAAAAGGAAGACATGTCGGAAGCACCGGTATGGAAGGTGGCATCGTCAGAGCAGATGCGGCGGAGACGGAGAAACTGGGGGAATGGAATAGAGTCTTTACAGGAGGCGGGGTGGGAGGAAGTGTAGTCCAGGTAGCTGTGGGAGTCAGTGGGCTTGTAGTGAATGTCTGTCAATAACCTATCCCCAGAGATGGAGATGGAGACGGAGAAGTCGAGGAAGGGAAGGGAAGAGTCGGAGATGGACCATGTGAAGGTGAGGGAAGGGTGGAAATTGGAAGCAAAGTGAATGAAATTATCTAGTTCAGGGCGAGAGCAGGAAACGTCACCGATGCAGTCATCAATGTACCGGAAAAAGAGGTGAGGGAGGGGACCCGAGTAGGACTGGAACAAAGAGTGTTCCACATATCCCACGAAAAGGCAGGCATAGCTAGGACCCATGCGGGTACCCATAGCAACACCTTTGATTTGGAGGAAGTGAGTGGAGTCAAAGGAGAAGTTGTTCAATGTGAGAACAAGTTCAGCCAGGCGGAGGAAGGTGGTGGTGGATGGGGACTAGTTGGGCCTCTGTTCAAGGAAGAAGCAGAGCGCCCTCAGGTCATCCTGGTGGGGGATGGAGGTGCAGAGGGATTGGACGTCCATAGTGAAAAGGAGGTGGTTGGGGCCAGGAAGAGTCACAGATGTAAGTGGGAAGAGACTGGACAAGGGGAGAAAAAATAGAGTGAGATAGGAAGAGATAAGTTCCGTGGGGCAAGAACATGCTGAAACAATGGGTCTACCAGGGCAGTCCTGTTTGTGGATCTTGGGAAGGAGGTAGAAGCGGGCTGTGCGGGGTTGGGAAACTATGAGGTTGGCGGCCATGGGGGGAAGATCTCCAGAGGAGATGAGGTCAGTGACAGTCTTGGAAATGGTGGCTTGATGTTCGGTGGTGGGGTCATGGTCCAGGCGGAGGTAGGAGGAGGTGTCGGAGAGTTGGCGTTCAGCTTCCGCTAGGTAGAGGTCAGTTCGCCAAACAACAACAGCACCACCCTTGTCAGCAGGTTTAATGACAATGTCGGGGTTGGATCTGAGAGAATGGAGTGCTGCAAGTTCAGCGGGAGGTAGGTTGGAGTGAGTGAGGGGAGCAGAGAAATGGAGATGGCCGATGTCACGCCGGCAGTTTGCAATGAAAAGATCTAGAGAGGGTAAGAGGCCAGAGGGAGGGGTCCAGGTGGAACGAGAATTCTGAAAGTGGGAGAAAGGGTCAGCCGTGCGGGGGGAAGACTCCTGGCCAAAGAAGTGGGCACGGAGACGAAGGCGGCAGAAAAAGAGCTCAGTATCGTGCCGAGCTCGAAATTCATTGAGGTGGGGGCGTAAGGGGATGAAGCTCAGGCCTTTGCTAAGGACTGATCGTTCGGGGTCAGAGAGGGGAAGGTCAGAGGGGATAGTGAAAACACGGCAGGGGGTGAGATTGGGAGAAGGGATGGGGTCAGAGGAAAGTGAAGGGGAAGAAGGTTCCGGAGGGGTGTTGGTGTCCAAGAGTTGTTGAAGCTTGCGATCCTTGACACCTGAAAGGAAGAAAAAAAGTTTTTTGTTAAAGCGCCGGATGAGGCGAAGGATGAAATGGAACTGCGGACCAGGACAGCTTTGAGATAGAGTGAGTCGGTGCTGCTGAAGAGAGAGGTCGAGAGTGTTCATATGGCGGCGCATGGCATTCAGCATGGATCTCAGGATACGGCGAGAGCAGTGGTTCGAGGAAATCTGAATATCTTGGAGATATCTGTAGTCCTGGGTGGATCCAAAACACGAAGGGTGGAATTTCAGTTGGAATCAACGTGGAGTAAGTCGGAGCCGGAGACAGTTGTTGAGGAAAGACATGTGGCTGTGAAAGCGAGTTTTGGTAGATACCTGATCAAACACAAGAAGGGAGACAGAAAGCAACGAAGATGAACAAGGTAAAAGAGACAAACGGAACTCCCGTCGGAGAGAAGAGCAGAACTTCTTCAAGGTGGGCATTCCTGGAAGAGAGGTGGCAGTGAATTAAACACTGATACAAAAAGAAAATACTGCAGATGCTGGAAATCTGAAATAAAAACAGAAAATGCTGGAGATACTCAGCAGGTCAGGCAGCATCTGTGAAGAGAGAAACAGAGTTAATGTTTCAGGTCGATGACCTTTCATCAGAACTGGAAGAAAGCAGGAAATGGAACAGATTTTTAAGCAAGTGTAGAGGCTGGGAAAGGGGGGAGGGGATGAAAGAACAAAAGGGAAGGTCTGTGATAGGATAGAAGGCGCACAACACCAGGTTATAGTCCAAGGGGGAAAAATTGAGTCGCGCCCCATTTGGGGCGCTAACCTCGCCGGGGCGCTACTTTTAGCGCCCCGAAAAAATTAGCGGCCCCGCGCCGGAACTTCAGTGGTTGCGCCCCAAGAGGGAAGCGGGGCGCCACTGGAAGCACCCCGCATCCCTCTTGGGGCGCTGCGAGTGAATATCCTGGCGCTACGTGCCGCAGCGCCAGGCGCTGCGGCACGTCGCGCCGCGGTATTGCAGGCCTTCCTCCCCTTCTTAAAGGGGAGGGACCCTGCGCAGCGCGAACCGGGGCCCAGCTGGGCCCCCAGGGATCGGGAGTGCCGGCAAAAGAGCCCGGCACTCAAGAGAAGTGCCGGGCTCTTGGAGCGCAGCCGGCACTTCACGGTGGGGGGGCTTCACGGGGGCCGGGGACAGCAACGGGGGCAGGTGCTGGCAGGCGGCCAGCAACCAAAATGGTCGCCTGCCACCTCCCCTTTAAATATCGCCGCCCCGGCCGCATGTACGCCTCCCTGAACCCGTCGGACATAGCGTCTGGCGGTAAGTCAGGGGGCGCGACTGAAGATCGCGGCTGGAGCGCGAGCGCGGTGCTGCGCACGGCGATGACGTCATCGCCGGCGGCGCAGCGCCACAGGGCGCTACTGGCTGGCGCCGCCGCTAACCTCCCGCTGAATTTTGCGGGAGGCGTGGGCGGCACTGCGCCCGGGCGTTAGCTGCTTTACGCCCCATTAGCGCCCTCTTAAGGCGCTAACGGGAGGCGCAAGCAGCTGAATTTTTCCCCCCAACAGTTTTATTTGAAATCACAAGCTTTCGGAGCTGCTGCTCCTTCGTCAGGTGAAGTTGACCTGACGAAGGAGCAGTGCTCCGAAAGCTTGTGATTTCAAATAAAACTGTTGGACTATAACCTGGTGTTGTGCGACTTCTCACTTTTGTCCACCCCAGTCCAACACCGGCATCTCCGCATCAAGGATAGAGGTTTAAACAGCTTCTAGCTCTCAGTACAGAAAAGTGGGTGGAGCTGAAGCAAACACATCAGGCACTTATAGCCTTGGAGAACTGAGACAACGTATGAACGGACACCGCGCAACAATCGCCAGGCAGGATTGTTACCTCCCAGTCGGGGAACACTTCAGCAGTCAAGGACATTCAGCCTCGGATCTGCGGGTAAGCGTTCTCCAAGGCGGCCTTCGAGACACACGACAACGCAAAATCATCGAGCAGAAACTGATAGCTAAGTTCCGCACCCATGAGGACGGCCTCAACCGAGATCTTGGGTTCATGTCACGCTACACGACGTAGAGTCATCCAGACTCGAGTCGTCATTGGCTTGTTCACAGATGTGATTTCCAGTAAAAAAAAGTAAAAATTTTAAAGTTTAAGGTTTTCCATACAGACTGCATTTGACACATTAGACCCCCTGTGACCCCACCTCATTGTCTCAGTTGTATCTTGCTATGTCTTTGATGTGGTGCCTTCCTGGCTGACCTGATTGTTTCTCTGCCGAGCTGTGATGAAAGGCAGTCAGATAGATTAACTGTAGTCGTCTGAGATTGTACGCTACACAGGCATTGTTCTCTGTCTATATATGCTTTGCCGATTCGTATTCCTTCACTTCACCTGACGAAGGGGCAGCAGCTCCGAAAGCTTGTGATTTCAAATAAAACTGTTGGACTATAACCTGGTGTTGTGCGACTTCTCACTTTTGTCCACCCCAGTCCAACACCGGCATCTCCGCATCATAGTTTCCCTAAATCACCCACCATTTCTTTCAATGGCCTCGTGTTATACGGTATGGTATAATCACGTTCTAACACCCCTCTGTTCTGTCCTCCGACAGGAGGACCAAATTTCTGCTGCCACATAGGATTCATCGGCGGTGGGACCGGGGGTTCTGGTACTTCCGGCGGGATTCTCAATTCCCCGTATTGTGGTCCCTCATCAGACCACTTTCCTTCCCCCTCTACTTCCCCCTCCATTTCCCCTTCCTCTGGGATCGTTAAGCATATTATCCGAGTTTCCAATCGCTCAATTTCCTTTCAGCATTTAGTGTGATCAGCTTCGCCCTCTTTTTGTTGCCGCAACACCTTCAATGTTGTTTTTACATTACTTAACTCTTCCTCAGCCGAGGCTGCCTGCCGATGTTGCTTATGGCTTTCTTTCTGCCATTCATCAGCTCTTCGCGAACACTCTGTCACCTGAGACTATAAGTATTCCATGTTACTTTCCCCTTTCACTTTCTCAGCTTGTCTGCTGTTCTTTTAGTTCCTCTAACTCTCTTGACTTGCGGTCCACAACCATTTCCCTGTCGCTCGCCGTTCATTTCAGTTGCTCAATCTCTCTGGATTGTTCATCCATCACTTTCTTATTTTGAACTAATTGTCTTTGATAGGCTAACAGCCATATCGCTTTATACCATGCCCCCTTTCCTAACGGACCTTCCTTTGCTTTTTGTACAGAGTCATCGTTCTGCACAATATCTCTACCCCATGGTTTATCTCTATCGAATTTTCCATTAATATATTTTGCTACCAAATCCTTCATATTTCTCACTTTTTTGTCCGGCATTTTTATAAAAAAACGCTTTTTCCCCTCAAAGTCCCTTCGTGATCGTCATTTATGTAAGCCTTTCTCTTACTACTGTTCGGACTTTGAGAATTACGAATAAGCGTAACAATGACAGATAAGTATGTGATCAATAAAATTGGTCTTTATTCACACTACAGTTCAAAATTCAAGTGTACATAGAAGCATTCTCTCGCAATCAATATGCTTCCAATTTACCCGTACATAAAAGTACTCCCCAGCAACTTACACGCTACCTCCTAACGATTTATGTCCCAAGTCAACCGTACATGAAAGTACCCTTTAACAATATCTAAGCTCTATGTCCGACTTTTATACATACTCCTTTATCTCTGGGTGATCTGTCCAGGAAAAGTCGTAAGTCGAAACATAGACTGACCAGCTTTCTTTGTTCGTCTGTTCTTCCACTTCTGTCTTCTTTCTTTTTGAATTTCCCGCCCCTGGGTTATCTCTTTATAGTGCCTTTCTGCCGGCCCCCCTCGTATAGCACTGTCTGCCTTCCTCTGATAGGTCAGTTTCACTCCAAACCTTCCCTGATTGGAGTTCCTTCCGCATGACACGTTCATGTTCCTGTGATGTGTGTGGGGGCGGACTTTCTCATCACTCGTGTTTTTCCTTCCTGTCCATGTGTCTTCACAAACAAAGGAACATGCTGACTTCCTAGTATTGCATAACCATTTCACAATTCGTTCTGAACTTCGATCTCCACACTGGTAGCAGCGGTTTTATTACGGTTTCTAGAATCTTACAAGTAGTTAGCAGCAATTCGAGTGTTTGCTATTCATTTCCTTGGCACATTCTCGAAAGCTTACCGAGATCTCAAGGGAAGAACAGATGATCACAGAGGAATGGGCAGCTGAGACTAGGGTTTCCAACACCTCCAGGATTGCCCTGGCGTCTCCAGGAATGAAAGTTTAATCTCCTGGGCACTGCTGTGAGCAACCCAAGAGAAAAAGCATTAAAAAGAACTTCCATTTTCTTCGAAAACTTTTGTGTATTATTTCTAAAAATATTGGAGAACGGGGAAAAATGGTGTTTTGACGGGGCGCAGCAGTTTGAGGTGGAAGGTCACATGTTGAAACCCCCAGGAATGCGTCCAATCAGAGTTGGCAACCCGAGCTGAAATGTACCCAAGGAGAATGATCTGTGCTACAGGAGCCAAAACAACCTGCAGTAAGAAGGCTAGAAAAGCGGCAACAATGTTACGGCATCATTAAATACAGCAAAGGCATGTGACAAACTGAGCAGACAATGAGCGGACATTAAAGAGAAGAGGCAAGAGTGGGAATGAAGAACTGCAGAGAGGGAGAGAGATACAGTGAGAGAGGGAGAGGGAGGGCAGGCGAGGGGGAGAGTGAGCAGGGGGAGGGCGAGCAGGGGGAGGGGGAGGGAGAACGAAAGCAGGAGAGGGAGAGAGAGAGAGAGAGAGCGGGAGAAGGAGAGGGGGAGAGGCAGCGCAGGTGATGGAGAGGGAGAGCAGGAGAGGGAGAAAGAAAGCAGGAGATGGAGAGCGAGAGAGAGCGGGCGACAGAAAGGGAGAGCGGGAGAGCGAGACAGAGGGAGAAAGACAGCAGGAGAGGGAGAGAGAGGGGGGAGATAGAGCGGGCGACGGAGAGGGAAGTGGGAGAGGGAGAAAGAGACCGGGAGAGAGAGAGAGAGAGCAGGAGAGGGAGAGAGTGGGAGAGGGAGAGAGCTGAAAAGCTCAGGCTTTGAAATTGCACTGTTTGAAGATCAGCGTATGAACACCTAACATATTTATACACAATTCTGTTGTCTGGTATTTTAACGGAAGTGTCAATCCATTTGCTTTTAATATTCTGAATATAAATAGTAAATGCTGGAAACACTCAGCAGGTCAGGCAGCATCTGTGGAGAGAAACACAGAGTTAACGTTTCAGGTCGGTGACCTTTCATCAGAGCTGGAAGAAGTTAGAGACTTAACCATTTTTAAGCAAGTACAGAGACAGGGAAAGGGCAAGGGGGAGAGTAGGAAAGAACAAAAGGGAAGGTCTGATAGGATGGAGGGCAGGAGTGATTAAAGGGATGATGGTGAAAGGCAAAAGAGGTTGGTCATGGGACAAGTCAAGAAACAAACAGATAGGCCCAGAGGAGGTGTAAATGTTACAGCAGAACCATTACCAGCTCCTGCTGTCCGAGAAAATGGGAGCAGTGGTTATGATCTGAAGTTTTTGAACTCACTGTTGAGTCCAGAAGGTTGTAAAATGCCGAATCGAAAGATGAGGTGCTGTGAGCTTTATTGGAACAGTGTAGGAGGCCGAGGGCAGGGAGATCAGAGTGAGAGTGAGATGGAGAATTAAAGTGGCAAGTGACCGGAAGCTCAGGGTCACACTTGCGGACTGAACGGAAGTGTTCAGCAAAGCGATCACCCAATCTGCCTTTGGTCTCCCCAGTGTAGAGGAGACTGCATCAAATTGAATGCTTTAATAGTTTAATGATTGGAAATTAACAGCTTAATGCCTCCAATGAAATTGATAAAAAAGAATTGAATGCGCATGCTAATCTTCGCACAGTGTAATTTCAAGGCCAGTTTTTAATGGACGGGGGTCCCTGTGAAGGGCAGATTTTAAATGAAAGAGATTCTTGTGTAGGCAGAGATCCCTGTAGGGTCTGGAAACCCTGAAATAATTACTGCCTGTTAAACTATTACTCACAGCTAATTTACACTTTAAAAAGCAATTCAAGCAGTTTCTTCAACTGGGGAAGCGGTTGGCTGGAAACTATTAAACATGGTTAATTGTACTTTATTATAGCTCTGGTGCAATCACTGTCTTAATGTAGCATTTTATAATGGAATTAACAGTGAACAGTTAACCACTTACAGGACATTGGACTGTACACCAGCAATGCAAAAGTTGCCTTTAAATTGACTTTTGGTTGCCAACTCCCATAGTAAAATACCCTCGTCATGTATACATATATACATAGGATTAGGATTTGGTTTACTCTCATATGATTAAGGTTTTGGCTTTCTTTTTACTTACAAATGGCTTGTGGATTTGTACTGTGGCTAGAAATAATGAAATGGTTAAAGTTGTTCACTCCCGGAATGCTTTAGGGTTCAGTGTGTCGGTACAATTTAGCTGACGGTGCTGTTTAGTTTCTGCAGAAAGTGCAGGCTGGGTGATTCGTGCCTGTCGATTTCTTTTCCTCAATGCAATGGGCCCAAGATAGCAAGAGACAGCAGGACAATGGGCCAAGATGATAAACAAGTTGGCACCTGGTGTTTTGTAGGATCGACGTCATTTCTGCGGGTCTTGCTCACAATAACTGTTATCAGGATATAATGAATCGTCAAGGACAGTGCGTGTGTGACTAGAGGCCTATAAGGATCTTGAGCTTTTCTTCACATTGTGTAGAGTAAGAATTGAAAGGTTCGATGAAGGTTATGTCTCTGCTCAGAGGAAAAACAGGGGAATTGTGTTTATATCTCTGTATGTCTACTGCTTAAAGACATTGCGTGTGTCAAAGATTTGCTCGCGCACAAAATTCAACCATATTTGGCTTGTCAGATTCAAATTGTCTTACACATAGCCAACAGCCTTCTGTCAGCTCCACTGTGTAAGTAAACACAGCAGCCAGATTGCACACAGCAAGATCCCACAAATAGCAAGTGAAATGAATGACCAGATAATCTGCAGAGATGCTGGGGCTCTTCTCTCTAGAAAAGAGAGGCTGAGGGGTGACCTAATAGAGGCCTTAAAAATTATGAAGGGGTTCGATAGGGTAGATGTAGAGTAGATGGCCAGAATTTTCATGTTGCCGTGCATGCGGGATTGGAGGCGGGTCGGGAGTAAAAGTCGGAATAAATCGGAGAGCATCGGGAATCTGCCATCATCCCGCCTCCTCACATCTTTAACTCGGGCGCATTTGCCAGCACGACACGGACCCGAACGGCAGAGGCGGGCGACCTAATTTAGATCATTAATACCTGGTTGTCAGACCCTTAATCATGTTTTTAACCAGATCTTTTAACCACGGGAATCATGCAGCTCGGGAACCAAGTCTGTCAAGCTGAGGAGAACTTCAGTGGCTATTGATCGAGGTCATTACTGCAGAGCATGGAAAGCACAATAAATACTCCCACATGACACCTGTTTACTTGCCTAAGGGAAAGGCTCTTGCTGGGTGCATTTTGAGCACAGATTTAGGTGTCTACAGTTTTCAAGTCTTTTCTGCAAATCAGGAAGCCACTCTCACCGCATTGCTACTACCTATCACACCATTGACAGATTGCTTCTCTGCTCTCTACTGGACACGCCATCTATTACAGCAGCATGGGTGCCATTTATACTCTTTCACCTTGGTATTCAGGATCGGACCACGATGAGCCCCAACATCAGCAGCATCAGGCACACCAGCAGCAGCAACAGCAACACCACCAAACTTCTCCTCAACCACCTGATGCTCCACAGGACAGAGGGCATCAGGGCAGGGCTGGACCGCGCTGGAGGTGATACCCCCAACACAGGGTTTACAGGCAGAGGATGAGCTTCCTCAACATGACTGAGCAGCAGTGCTAAAGGAGGCTCAGACTATTGCGCCAGGTCATCGCAGACATTTGCAGATTGCTGGAGGAAGACCTGCAGCCCAGAGGACCTGGTGGACACGCCTTACCAGTGGCTGTCAAATTCACCAGCGCCCTCAACCTCTTTGCCTCAGGCGCCTTCCAGGGATCTGCAACAGACATTTGCGGCATCTCGCAGTCGGCCACCCACAGATCCATCACGCAGGTCACAGATGCCCTGTTTGACAAGTCAGCCAATTATATCAACTTTGCCACTGATGAAGCCGGTGTTACTGAGCAGGCACTGGGCTTTGTGGCTCTGGTTGGCTTCTCACAGGTGCAGGGCATCATCGACTGCACACATGTGGCCATCAGGGCACCCCATCATCACCCAGGAGTGTTTGTCAACCGCAAGGACTTCCACTCCCTTAATGTGCAGCTCGTCTGCAACCACAAGAAGATCATCATGCATGTGTGCCCCAAATTCCCTGGCAGCTGTCATGAGACTTTCGTGCACCAGTCCACTCTCCCTCAGGTCTTTGCACCGCCAAACACACAAAACAAGCTGGCTGCTTGGAGACAAGGGCTATCCACTGAAGACGTGGCTCATGACACCCTTGAGGAGGTCAAGTACCAAGGCCGAGGAGAGATATGAAGAAAGTCACATGTCCACCAGATGTGTCATTGAGCAGACAATAGGCATGCTGAAGATGCACTTCAGATGCCTTGACAGATCTGGAGGAGCCCTTCAGTACGCAACAGCCAGGATCTCCAGAACCGTCGTCACCTGCTGCGCCCTGCACAACATAGCACAGCAACGAGGATTAGTGCTGTATGAGGAGCAAGGCACAGAACGCACAGCCTCTTCAGAGGAGGAGGAGGAGGAGCATCAGCTGGAAGATGAGAAGGAGGAGCAGGAGGATCCTGAGGTCCAGATGCCAGCAGCACCAGAACACATTGCTGCCCAAGAGGCCAGGGATGGCCTCATCATGGCCAGATTTACTTAACTTCCTGCATTACACCCATATGGCTGCCACATGCTGTGCCAGGTTCACCCCCACCACCCCCCGCCCCTGCCAACAACACCATAAAGCGTCCCTTCAATGACCAAGCCATTCCTTTCATACTGACCCCCATTCACTCCAACTCAATAAGGCACTGACAAAGTCGCAGACAAAAATGGGCATGACCAGAAAGTAGTGAAAATAATAGTTATATCTGTGACATAACAGTAATGAAACCTTAACAAGAACACTTATTTAAACACCCATGTGCTTACCCTTGTGCATCTACTTCTGTGTCATTTTTCTTCAGCAGAGGTAGAGGTAGCCTGCTCACTTCCCTGCTGCGACTTTTGGCAGACGTCCTCTGGGTTTTGGAGCCTCTGATGGCCCTGCCAAAGCCTGCTCCTCCTGCAGGGGCAGACTCGGCCATCACGATCCGAGGAGGCATCTGGGGCTCTGACTGAGGGGAAGCAATGGGGGAGAAGTGTGAGCGCTTTGAGGGGAGCCCCCACTTCCGTGTCCCCTCTCACCATCATCCCTCTCATGGGCCACCCGCACTTCCTGGCTAACAAGGAGCTGAAGAGCACCTTGCTGCACAGCAGTGGGGCCATGAGGACCCAAGTGTACATTAGGGGGGAAAAATTGGGTTGCTTTGCACCTCCAGTTAGCGCCCTAAGAGGGCACTAATGGGGCGCAAAGCAACTAGCGCCCGGGCGCAGCGATGTTTGCGCCGCTCGCAAAATCGACCAGAGTTTTTGCGGCAGCGCTAAACTCTACCGCCACGATCTCCTGCACCCACAGATCATGACATCAGTCGAGCGTGCAACGCCCCGGTAGCGCCCTGGACCGGATATTGAGTGGCGCCCCCTTCCTTTCCACCTGCCGCAAGCAACTAAAGGGAGAGTGGAACGTTTTGCAGTTGGTGAGGGGCTGGGGGGGGCGCTATTTAAAGGCGCCCTCTGACTGCCTTTTTTTGTGGGAGACATTTTTGCACCACTCATTCTGAGAGAGAGAGAGAGATTCTGAGAGAGAGAGAGAGAGGAGGAGAGATTCAACGCTGTGTGAAGTAGTTTTGGCTACTGAGCAGCACTTTGCAGGTTCTTTTGGATTTGACCTTCATTGCTTCGATTGTCAAGAGACTCTGGGGGCTGCACTGATTCGGGGTATCGTCCTGCTCCTGCAGAATCGGAGGCATCAGAGACGCAGAGAGAGAGTGGCAAACATGGCCAGAGGGAGGAGGGCCAACAGGCCGCTGCACAGGAGACCCTACCCTCCCAGGGTATTCCGGGAACAATTCTCCTACATTCATTTGTCTGAGGAGCAGTGTTTGCGCAGACTGCGCTTCAGCAAGGAGGTGGTCACTGAGCTCTGCCACCTGCTGCAACCAGATCTGCAGCCTCAACTGAGGACCAGGACGTCTCTGTCGGTGGCAGTGAAGGTCACAGTGGCTCTGAACTTTTATGCCACCGGCTCCTTTCAAGCATTTACTGGGGACATCGCCAATATCTCCCAGTTCATGGTCCATTGCTGTATCCGGGAGGTGACAAATGCCCTATATAAAAGGAGACGCCAGTACATCTCTTTCCCGATGACCCGGGCCAAACAGCATGAACGCGCATTGGGCTTTGCGAGGATAGCGGGCTTCCCCATGGTGCAGGGCGCCATTGACTGCACGCATGTGGCATTGTGGGCACCGCATGAGAATGCAGAGGGTTTCCAAAACCGCAAGGGGTTCCACTCCTTAAATGTCCAGTTGGTCTGCGACCACAGACAGCTGATACTCGCCATCAATGCCCGCTATCCTGGCAACAGCCACGATGCTTTCATCCTGCACCAGACTGGTGTGCCAGAGCTTTTCCAGGCACCGCATCAGCCAAGTGGTTGGCTCCTCGGGGACAAGGGTTATCCACTCTGCACCTGGCTGATGACACCGCTCCGTAACCCCAACACCCCTGCCGAGCTGCGGTACAACGAGAGCCATCTCGCCACCAGGAACATCATTGAGCAGACGATCGGCGTGCTCAAGCAATGGTTCCGCTGTCTGGACCACTCAGGAGGAGCCCTGCAGTACTCACCTGAGCAAGTCTCCCTCTTCATAGTTGTTTGCTGCATTCTTCATAACATTGCAATCCTCAGGACCCAGCCAATGCCACCAGGGATTGGTGCACCACCGGAGGAGGAGGAAGAGGATGAGGAGGAGGAGGAGGAAGAGGAGGATGATCAGCAGCCCCAAGGCGGGAGGGAGGCCCACAATGTTGAAACTGCAAGGGCCGTCCGTCAACGGCTGATAACAAGCCGCTTCTAGGCCCCTACTCAGAAGATGGCTTCTGGCATGGAGAACAATATGATGGAATGCAACCTGCAACCCCGATAGCCGGCCAAGGCAGCATTGATTCCAAAGGCCAAGCATTTACATTTTGAATACAACTTTTTTATTTTACAAACTCTGTGTGTGTCATTTCTTCATGACAAACTAATAGAAACAAACACAACAAATCATTCATTAACATAACTGGTTCTCACAAGCTGGAGATAATGGCCAAAACACTAAACAAACGTTATCAGACGAACCTCAGCCTTTAATAAAAACATTCCCAACATTTCTTTAGACCTCCTACTTTTTGCCCTTCGAGGGTGATCTCCATCCCTTGCGCACTTCCCCCCTTCCCACCCTACTGCTCCTCCGTAATGGGACCCCAGTGGCTGCAGCAAGGCTGGTGGAAGGCTGCTGATTGTCAGAACCTGAGGCTACAGATGCCCTTGAAGGACGGCCTCGACCAGCTCTGGGCCTGGAGGGCCTGGCTGCAGACTGCACCAACTCTGCATGGGTGGCAGCAGTCTGGGCTACAGGCAAGTGCAATGGGGAAGTGCCAGTGGTGGGAGCAGGAATGCTGTCATCTTGAGAGAGGACAGCAACTCCCTGCTCGACCGACACACTGGCACTCCCACGGGGCAGCACCTCAGCATCCGGAGCAATCTGCTCGAGCACAGATTGCTGGCCTGCTGCGGCACTGTGAGAGCCCCGGGGCAATGTGGCCGACCCAGCGAGGATGGCAGCAGTCAGTGCATGCGTTGCCTCAATCTGATACTGCATGAGAGCAGTCTGAGATTGGATCGCTGCAGCCAGTGACTGAATTGCAGCACTAAGCAGTTGCGTTGCATCCGCCTGTGCTTCAGCGCAGTGCTCCACACTCCTTCTCAGTCCATCAATGCTTTCGAGCACCCTTCCCATTGCACCCATGAGCTGAGTGTGCATGTTCACCGCCTGGGTGTTCATTTCAGTGATGAGCCGCTCCTCCTCTGTGACAGTGCAGCAGGACTCGCTGGTCTGCTCTCCCTCTGGGGAGAAGGCCCCCGAGCTTCCCTACCCACATCACGTTGCTGCAGCCCGCTGGGTCCCGGAGCATCACCCTCATCAGACCCTTCCCCCCTGCTCCCCTCCAGGGAAGACGTGGTCCCAGTGTGGGCATGGGTTCCCTCGGGAGACGCTGGCACTGAGGCTTCGGCTTCCTCTTCCTCCTCGCCTGCGGCGTCGCTCCCATTGGCTGCTTGAGGGCCTGTCTCCTCAGCTGGTGATTCACCATGTGAAAGCAGGGAGGTACAAGAGTGGCTTTAGCGTCAGGACAGGGGGGCAGTAAGGGAGCAAGGACTGGAGCAATTTAGTAAGCTGGATTGAAAGTGTAAAAGGCTGGCGTTGTGAGGGACAAGTAGAATGAGAGAGGAGAGAAAGCTGATGAACTTACCATTGCTGTCCCCAAGGGGGTCGACCTCTCCAGCGGCCACGGGACTGATCACCTGGCTTGCGACGATCCTGTGGACGCACGCCTCTGGATCACTGAGGGGCTGCAGCTGAGGCGGCCCTCCACCCGTCCGTTGCTGCTGCCGCCTGTTGTGAGATAGCTTGGCCTGCAAGAAAAAGGACGGGTCTGAGTAAATATGTAGCCATGGTCTTGCCTGATGTGCCTCCCATAGTTGAACAGTCCTTAATGTATGCAAGGTGTGGAATGTGCGTGTGTGTTTTATGAGATGGCCTGAGGTCTTGGATGAGTGTTGGGCATTGGGGTTTTTACACCCTCTGGCCACAGAGTGAGGTTGAGATGGAGGGATGGAGAGGTATTGAAAAGCAGCCACTCACCCTGACCACCCGAGTGAGGTCGTTGAACTTTTTCCGACATTGTGTATGGGTCCTGGGCACCATGCTCCTGGAGGAGACATGCTGAGCCACCTCCCTCCACACTCTTCTATAGTCGCGCAGCAATGGCCTCCTGCCACTCTCTGGGTACAGTATAGCTCTTCGGCGCTCCACTGCGCCAACCAGAGCCACCAAGGCCCGGTCGCTGAAGCGCTGAGCTCGTTCCCTGGCCCTCTCCATAGTCCTTTGCAGCAGAATTGATGTACAAGTCTCTCCAGGCCGAGATTCAAGGCTGCAATGAGCAGGGTGTGGCTGGAGAGCAAGATCGACCCTCCCCTTTAAGAACTGTCCGGCGCCATTGTGTCTGTGTTCCATTGCTGACTGACATCACCTGAGCTTCGCCCGCGCTCTGAGTTAGCACCTTGCTCCTCGGCCTTTGCGCCTTAAGACAGGTGTGAAGCGCCTGATTTAGCGCTCCAATCACCTCCAGGGGCGATAAAAGCCAAGTTTGCAGTCGGAGGCGATAATTTGCGGCAGGCACTAAACTTTGCGCCCGGCTGATAATTGCACCCCAAATGGGGCGATACCGAATTTCTCCCCCTTACATCCCTCCTGGAGAGGAGATCTATGAGCCTCTGTCATCTGTCCTCCATAGATAGCATGTGCTCCTGTGAGTGGCGCATCAGCTGCTCCATGTAGGTGGCCAGCCTATCCATGGAAGAGCCTACAGTCGCCATCGCCTGCGACACGGTGGTGCTCATGTTGGAGATGGACTCCTCCATTCTCTGAACAATTGCAGACACCGCGCTCGCAAAACCTGTCAGAGCCTCCTGCACTGCTTCCTGCACCTCCAGGATCGCCCTCTTTCTGGATGGCCTCCGAGGCTCAGCGTCTGCATGCAGCTGAGCAGAGCTGGGAGTGTCCTGCGCCCTCCGGCGAGGAGTCTCCACTGCTGTCCCTGTCTCCACCATCTGCTCTTGCTCACTTGTGACTTGTGATTCACCAGGTGACAACACTACTCTATCTCATGTAGGACCCGCCGAGGTGTGCGTATCTGCGCTGGTGCTGGCTGCACTTATGTCTGGTGACGGTGCACCCTCAGAGGCTGGAGGCTCCTCTGAGAGTCGTCTTCCTCTTCCTCCTGGACAGTGGGGGGGGGCGGGGGGGCGGGGGGGTCTCTCGATGGACCTGTGGGAGAGTAAGGAGATGATTTAGAAATGTGATATTAAGAATGGGTGATGATGCCATTATGCACATGATGAACATTCACTGGCTGCTGACATCAGTCCCCATATGAGTGACTGCTGTACGCCATGTGGCTGTATGAGATGTAATTCTGTCACCAGGTTGCTGAGAGGTCCCCCTCTCTCCGTCTCCCACCTCCAGCTGCTCCACAACTCTGGAGACCTCCAGGGCGACCTCCTCTGCTGATGTCAACATGGCGAATAATGGAGGGCCACCTCCGATTCTCTCCCTCTCCCTGTTATTGTGGGCTCTCTTCTCCTGCAAGGAGGGAAAAAGGAGAAGTTTGAGTGAGAGTGATGGCATGAGTGTAAGGAATGTGTGGGTTACATCGTTAGAGGGTGACTATGAGGGAGTATTGTGCCAATGCCAAATGGCCTCCTTGAGTGCATTAGGATGAGGGTGAGTGTGAGGGATGGTTAGCTAGAGGAGGATGTGAGTGTGTAGACAGAGAGAGAGGGATGGGTGGACGTGCAAGGTATGTTGGTGTGAGTAATGATGTGCAGGAGGCTTGGGAAGTTAGAGTGATGGGGATGTGATGAGAGGCACAGCAGGATGAAGTTGAGTGTGGCTTTGATCTCATGAGATCACTGAAGTGCTTCCGGCACTGCACCCAGGTCCTCCTCACAACATCCCCGCTGTTCACCTCCTCTGCTATATTCAGCCAGGCTCTTTTTGTCTCCTGGGGAGATCCCTTCAGCCCATCAGCAAGGTAGAGGACCTCCCTGCGTGCTCTGACTCCCTCCACAAGAATATGCAGGGAGTCATCGGAAACCCTGGGTGCAGCCCTCTGCCTCTGTGATGCCGTGTGTGCAAGGCTGAGTAGTGAGCAGATGCTGAAATGTGCTGCCTGCACACTCCTAGATGAACCTTCAGATGCGACGTGGCCATGGTTCCTTTAAATATCCCGGCTGGAAATGTGTCATCGACGAGATCATCAGCCCCGCACCATTTAATCGGGCCGGGAAACACGCAGGCCGGCCTCAATAGGCGCCATTAAGGGAAAGTCGCTCTGAGGAACGGGGTCGCGACCCGCCACGCCGACCGCCCGCACCCGGCCCGCCCAGGTAATGAAAATTCCAGCCGATGTTTCCACTGGTGGGGGGAGTTCAAAACTCGGGGTCACGGTCACTAATAAATCCAATAGGGAATTTCAGGAGAAACTTCTTTACCCAGAGAGTGGTTACAATGTGGAACTTGGAATAGATGAGGCGAATAGCAGAGATGCATTTAAGGGGAAGCTAGATAAGTACATGAGGGAGAAAGGAACAGAAGGATATGCTGATCGGGTGAGATGAAGAGGGGTGGGAGGAGGCTGGTGTGGAGCATAAAGACCAGCATGGACCAGTGGGTCCGAATGGCCTGTTTCTGTCTGTAAATTCGATGTGATACTAAGCTGACTGAACCTGCTGAGTGTTTCCAGCATTCTCTGCTTTTCTTTTCAGATTTCCAGTATCCACAGTATTTGACATTTTATTTTATTGGTCAGTTGGGGTTTCCGACGCTTTGGGACTGCCCCGGAGTCTCCAGGAATTAAAGATTGATGTCCTGGACATTGCTGCGAGCGACCCGGGAGAATAATCAACAGGGCCTTTAAAGCAGGCATCAATCTAGTGGCACTCCTCTGAAGCATTTCCACAGCCTCTATATCTGCAACTGTATGAGAAGACAAAAAACGTTGGGGGCGATTTTAACCCTACCCGCTCATCGGAAACCTGGCAGTTAAAATCGCACTGACTCTCACCTGTCCGAAAGATGCCTTGATCGCAACATCTGCAATTTTAACCTGCTCTCCTGAGCGGGCAGCAAGGACACCCGCCCGGAGCCAACGGGGTCCTTCTGTAAGGGTTTTCGTGTGTGACACGCTTGAGGCTCTGTGCTTAGCCTGGGTGCTAGTGCGAGGTTAGGCCTTGTTGCCTGTTCTGGTCTACAGCCAGTCTGGTAGCACTAGACACCTGTGAGTGGTTCGACCCACTCGCCCTTACGGTTCTGACACTGGACTTAGATGCGAGAGCAATAATGCAGAGAAAACTCAGGTAGACCCGGTTGAATAGTGCGAAATGGAAAATCTTTATTGCATATTATTCAAGATTACGAAATACATGTCATAAGCACAGATTAATGACAGTACAATCTTACACGCAGTTATGTAACTAATTTTAGGGAAACGAGGAGCGCACGACACATCGAAAAAGGGGGCACACATTACAATTATCCTTAAAACTTAAACCCTCCCCTATCAATACCTGACCTAAACTAGATTTGTAGGATCGAGACTCATGCTCACCACTCGTGATAACTCGGAGAATTCCGAAACTCTGCTCGGATGTTTTTCCTGCAGCACCTGACTATTCACGTGTTGATCAGGGGTCTCTGTACCCCACTTGTTTACTCGTTTCTGCTCCGGCTAGCAGGCTGGACCGTCTGCTGTCATGAAGATCTGTGTTGTCCTCGGAGTTCCGACACTACTCAAAGAAGAGTCTTCCTGTGCCCTCAGACCGATGCGATAAAATTCGAAGAATGGTCTTCCGATGCCAGTTCTGTAAAACTCAAAAATAGTCTTCCTGGGCAAGGAAAATGTTTATTCGACCTACAGGCGCGGTCGGGGCTTACTGACCGTGGCGATACGTATGGTCGTCTTCTTCACTTCTCATCTCATCTCATCTCATCTCATCTCGGGCCTTCGGTTCCAACACCGTTTACCGACTTCTCGGGATGGTGTGCCCGTTTCAAGGCTTCACAGCCCAGTTCCACACAGATCTTCGCGGCAAGCCACGAGGTTGATCCTGGCGGATCAGAAAGTTCAATAGTCTTCTAGCAAGTCGAGCAGCAAGGAGTCAGGATCCAAGAGTCAAGAGTCGCAGGCGAAGAAAGAGCAAGAGGCAAGAGACAGATGGACGGTTGTACCTTACAGTTATAGTGCTGCAATTCCTCTTTTCCCGCCCAATCTTAATGTCTTTTCTTTTGTTAGGGTTTTGGCGCTCAAACTTCTTGTATAGGGTGATCTCCGTTTAATGGGTTTCGGTGATACTTGTAACTGCCTGAGTACCCGTTAATATTTCTCCCATTGTGTAACCGGTCAGTATTCTCCCTGGAGGGCTTTTGGGGCTTCCAAATGTTTCTGTAACTACCCGCAAACGGCTCTCTCATCGTAGAGTCGTGGGGATTTTGCATTTTAATGTCTTTGGATGGGTTCTTGATCGCTTGGTACAATAGCCCTTATTCGCACCTGGGAGACCGATTCCAGTATTTATGTGTAAAATGCAAACCCATTGGGGTAAAAATTCAGTTGGTTGCGCCTCCCGTTAGCGCCTTAAAAGGGCGCTAATGGGGCGTTAAGGCGCTAACGCCCGGGCGCAGCGCTGTTTGCGCCGCTCGAGAACTTAACTTGAGATTGTGCGGCGGCGCTAAAACTTACCGCTGCGACCACCTGCGCGCGCAGATTGTGACGTCATTCCGTGGTGCAATGCCCTTGGGGCGCCCCGGAGCGGAAATTGAGTGGCGCCCCCTGCCTTACCGCCTGGCGCTTCCAACGACCGGAAGACTGGAACGTTATCAATCGGTGTGGGGCTGGGGGGGGCGCTATTTAAAGGGGGCCTCTTCCTGTCTTTTTCTGTGGTCGACATTTATGCACCACTCGTTCTGAGAGAGAGAGAGAGATTCGGAGAGAGAGAGAGAGAGACTTCTACATTGACTCAACGCTTTGTGAGGTAGTTTTGCCTAGTTCATCCTAACTTTGCTGCTACTTTCGTTGCTGTACCTCATTACTTTTCTGGCAAAGAGAATATGGGGGCTGCAATGATTGGGGGCGTCGTCCTGCTCCAGCTCAATCGGAGGATAGTGAGACGCAGACAGAGAGTGGCAATGATGGCCAGACGGAGGAGGGCCATCAGGCGCATGTACAGGAGAGCTTACCCTCCCAGGGTATATCGTGAACAGCTCTCCTACATCCACATGTCCGAGGAGCTGTGTTTGCGAAGGCTGCGATTCAGCAAGGAGGTGGTCACTGAGCTCTGCCATCTGCTGCAGCCAGATCTGCAGCCTCAGCTGAGGTCCAGGACGTCTCTGTCGGTGGCAGTGAAGGTCACAGTGGCTTTGAACTTCTACGCCACTGGCTCATTCCAAGCTGCTGTTGGGGACCTCGCCAATATCTCCCAGTTTGCGGTGCATCGCTGCATCCGGCAGGTCACCAATGCCCTCTTCACAAGGAGACGAGACTTCATCTCCTTCCCTATGACCCCAGACAAGCAGCATGACCGTGCTATGGGCTTTGCGAGGGTAGCGGGCTTCCCCATGGTGCAGGGCGCCATTGACTGCACGCATGTGGCTTTGCGTGCTCCGCGAGAGAATGCAGAGGAGTTCCGGAACAGAAAGGGGTTCCATTCCTTGAATGTGCAGTTGGTCTGTGACCACAGACAGGTGATTCTCGCTGTCAATGCCCACTATCCGGGCAGCTGCCACGATGCTTTCATCCTGCGCCAGAGTACCGTGGCAGAAATTTTCGAGGCACCGCATCAGCCAGTTGGTTGGCTTCTGGGGGACAAGGGGTACGCATTGAGCACCTGGCTGATGACACCGCTCCGTGCGCCAAACACCCCTGCTGAGCTGCGGTACCAGGAAAGCCAACAAGCAACCAGGAACATTATTGAGCACACAATCGGCGTGCTCAAACAACGATTCCGCTGTCTGGACCATTCCGGAGGAGCCCTGCAGTACTCGCCTGAGCAAGTTTCCAAATTCGTAGTGGTGTGCTGCATGTTGCACAACATGGCAATCCTCAGGACGCAGCCAATGCCACCAGGCCTTGCAGCACCACAAGAGGAGGAGGAGGAAGAGGAGGAACAGGCCGAGGACGATGATCAGCAGCAGCACCAAGGCAGGAGGGCGGCCCACAATGGTCAAACTGCAAGGGCCGTCCGTCAACGACTAATAGCAAGCCGCTTCTAGGGCCCCTGCCAGTGCTACAAACACGAATCAACCCAGCACGCAACCCCTAAGCCGGCCAAGGCACCAATAATTCCAACCACCAGCCATGTACATTTTGAATACAGAAACTTATTTATTGTACAAACTCTGTGTGTGTCAATTCCTCATGACAAACTCATAGAAATAAACACAAAAAAACAGTCAATAACATAACTGGTTCTCACAACCTGGAGATAATGTCCAAAACACTAAACAAAAGTTGGGCCATGAACCTCGGCCTTTAATAAAAAAATGACCAGCATTTTGGCACACCTCCTACTTTTTGCCCTTCGAGGGTGATCTCCTTCCCTTGCGCACTTCCCCCCTTCTAACCCTACTGCTCCTCCGTAATGGGACCTCAGTGGCTGCAGCAAGGCTGGTGGAAGGCTGCTGCTTGTCAGACCCTGACACTGCAGATGCCCCTGAAGGACGGCCTCGACCACTTCTGGGCCTGGAGGGCCCGGCTGCAGACTGCACCAACTCTGCATGGGCGGCAGCAGTCTGTCCTACAGGCGGTGGCAAGTGCAGTGGAGAAGTGACAGTGTTGGCAGCAGGAATGCTGTCATCATGAGAGAGGACAGCAACTCCCTGCTCGCCCGACACACTGGCACTCCCACGGGGCAGCACTTCAGCATCCGGAGCAATTTGCCGGAGAACAGATTGCTGGCCTGCTGCGGCGCGGTGACAGCCCCGGGGACATGTGCACGAACCATCGAGGATGGCAGCAGTCAGTGCTCGCGTGGCCTCAATCTGAGTCTGCATGAGAGCAGTCTCAGATGGGTTCCTGGCAGCCAGTGACTGAATTGCAGCACTAAGCTTTAGTGTGGCATCCGCCTGTGCTACAGCGAAGTGCTCCACACTCCTTGCCAGTGCCTCAATGCATTCGGGCACCCTTCCCACTGCACCCATGAGCTCAGTGTGCATGCCCACCGCCTGGCTGTTCATTTCTGCAATCAGCCGCTCCTCCTCTGCGTCCATTGCATTAGGAGTGTCTGGCATACTCTCCCTCTGGGGAGAAGGCTCCCGTTCTTCCCTCCCCCCCCCATGGCGTGGCTGCAGCCCGCTGGGTCCTGGAGCTTCACCATCATCAGCCCCTTCCCCCCTGCTCCCCCGTTCTTCCCTCCCCCCCCAATGGCGTTGCTGCAGCCCGCTGGGTCCTGGAACTTCACCATCATCAGCCCCTTCCCCGCTGCTCCCCTCCGGGGAAGGCGTGTTCCCAGTGTGGCCATGGGCTTCCTCGGGAGAGGGTGGCACTGATGCTCCGGCTTCCTCTTCCTCCTCAGCTGCAGCATCACTCCCAGTGGCAGCTTCAGGGACCATCTCCTCAGCTGGTGAATCACCATCTGAAAGCAGGGAGGTACAAGAGTGGCTTTAGCGTGAGGACAGGGTGGCAGTAAGGGAGGAATAAGTGCAGCGAGTTAGCAAGTTGGATTGAAAGTGTCAAAGGCTGGTATTGTGAGGGACAAGTGGAAGGACAGAGGACAAAAAGGTGATGACCTTTGTAAGGGATTCTCTCCTGACCCTGCGTGTCTCGTAGCCTGTGAGATTCACGCGGCTCTGTGCAGCCTGTATGTCAGTGCGGGTCTAGGCCTGGTCTCCAGCCAGTCTGGGAACACTAGACACCCCTGTGAGTGGTTCGAATCACTCTCCCTTACGGTTCTAGACACTGGACTTAGATGCGAGAGCAGTAATGGAGATAAAACTCATGTAGACTTGGTTTGAATGGTACGAAAATGGAAAATCTTTATTGCATGATACTTAAAATTATGAAATACATGTCATACGCACAGATTAATGACAGTACAATCTTACAAACGGTTATAATCACTCTTAGGGAAACGAGGAACGACCAGCACAACGTAAATAGGGCACACATTACAAATATCCTTAATCTTTAAACCCTCCCCTATCAACATCTATCCTAAAACTAGCTTCGTAGGACCTCGAGACTCATGCTCACCACTCGTAATAACTCGGAGAAATCCCGAATAGCTGATCGGATGTTTTTCCACCGCAGCACCCACGTGTTGGTCAGGAGATCTCCTGGTCCCACTTGTTTACTGCTTCTGCTGCTCGGTCAGTCGGCTGGACCGTCCGCTGTAGTGAAGACCTCTGTTGGTTGGCTACAAAGTATGGTGGAGCACCGTTGTCAATATCACTGATACGATGTGTTTGCACAGTCCAGTTATCGTTGATGCAATATGTCTTGTTAAAAGTTTAACGAAGAAAACTTCCTGTCGAGAAGACTTGGCTGATCGACCTACAGGCGCGGTCGGGATTTACTGACCGTGGCGATGGATAAGGTCTTCTTCTCTTCTCCTCTCATCTCATCTCATCTCATCTCATCTCGGGCCTTTGGTTCCGCTGCCAGCTACCAACATAGGTCTTCTTTACGCGACACGAGGTAGATCCGAACGGATCAGAAAGTTCAACAGTCTTTTACACAGGAGCAGCCACGATGATAACAGCAGCAAGCGGCAAGAGTCAAGAACACGAGGCAAGAGTCAAGAGCAAGAGAGCGAATGGACGGTTTGGGGCCTGCAATTATAGTGCACAGTTCTTCCGTTTCCCGCCCAACTACAATGTCCATTCTTTTGTTTAGGGTTTGGCGCCCAAAATGTCCTGTATGGGTGATCTCCGTCCTTAATGGGTTTCGGGGCTACTCATGAATGTTTGAGTACCTGCTAATATTTCTCCCATTGTTAAATCGGTCGGTGTTCCCCCTGGAGGGGTTTGGGGCTTCCAAGTGTCCTGTATAACTACCTGCTAACGGCTCTCTCATCGTAGAGCCGTTGGGAGTTTACATATTAATGTCCTTTGGATGGGCCCTTGATGGCTTTCCTTTGTACCTGGGAGACCGATTCCAGTATCGATGTTTATACTGTGAACCCATAATGTCTCGTGTATTATCTTCACTGTGCTGAATCGTTATCGATCCTGCAAAAATGTGTATTGGAACGCCATCTTGTCTGCCTGTTGAAAAGTCTAGAATGTTCTGTCACGAGGTGCGGCGGCCATTTTACAGGCTGCTTGTGTCCAATTTAAACCTGACAGCATTCTGCTGAAATAAAAGCTGTTTGAACGAAACTTTGTGTTTTCTCCTTATTAATCAAATCGCGATAATTGCGAATTCTACAGTCCCTCCTGTTGATGCGAATAACTCCGCTTATCGTATCAAAAACTCAGTGGTGAGCAATCTTATCTCGATTTCACTCCGAATCCAGTAAATTAATCCCATAAATTTTAACTTGACTAGGGTCTCTGTGTCGTCCTTATTTCCCAAGAAAATCACATTTTATATCACCGTAGGCATCATTTGCCCTTAAACTTACACCACTTGTTTTCCTTTCCGGCGTAACCAGGCCGATACCTCACGCATCACCTGTATATTTGTCTTTTATTCAGGGAAAGGAAAAAAACAAAACCCAAAACCAAACAATCAACACCATCACCAAAATAAACAAATCCCAACTCTTAAACATATCGAGTTTCCAACGTATTTACAGTGAGTACAAACTTCCGCGGCGCACGTGGCGAGCGGGAGTGACGCCATTTTCCCATTACACTGCGCTCTCATCGTGCACGCGCACGTAACGTTCTCGCCACTCTCCCGTGTTCTCATGCTTGGTGAGGCGCTTGTCTCTTTTACAATGTATGAACAATAGGTACACTACAATAAACACTTGACAGACGACTAAAATGTGGGAGGCTATTCTGACCCATGAGGGCACTTCAATATTAGTGAACAGATTCCACCACGGTGGAACCACTATGTCCAAAATGTCTGTTCCAATTTCGACAGTTTTCTGTTCTAATGTATAAAAATGCTTTTGTGACACCGCGACGGCTTTCAGAAGTTTGGTTAAATGCTCAGGGAGAGGGGGAATGAGGTATCCAAAATGCGCGACAAATCGCTGCAAGTCGGTGAAATTCTCTTTTACTGTGAGATGAACGGTGGATGGTTCAGGGATTGGGATAATTCGTTGTTGTGCTACTTGAACTTCAGCCCTGGGTTTAAAACAGAAACTGCTGTCACTCACCGGACACCGGCTACGGTTTCCATGCTGGTAGTGTTGCGCTGCAGTGGTAACACAATATGTTCCACCCCCGATGTATGCTACCTGCGGAGGCACATGATCTTGTGCCATTGCCTCCATGGTGCAATTCATGGACTTGGCGCCAGCCGTTCTGAACCCGCACTGTGGTGTTAAAAAGGCATTCAAGTGCTGGGGGCACAGTATTATGTGTGCTCCCCTGCCACGACAACCAGAGAGATCTGTACCTGTCATCGTTTGCTCCCAGCGGATGACGTAAGGTGGAACCGCTGCATAACGAATGTGGGCTCCCCCCTGAATGACACCAATGTTCTCTACCCGATACACCGGGGCGGGCTTTGCTGTGTCGCCCAAAACCGGCATGCGTAATACTATTCCCATAATAGTATGGTTTGAACGTCCGCAGTCCACGGGGACTGGGTAAGCTTCTGAAGCTAGCCTGAGCTGGCACGGACTTAATGCGTTCTGAAAAGGGTGGAGCGCCCGCAGGTGTTTGTTACTTATCCAGGACGGAACCAAACCTTGTTTTAAATCCTCCAAATTACTGCGGCCCTCGCCCAGTAACCACGCCCCGTAAAGCACGCACACCTCGTTCTGCGCAGCTTGATCGGATGCATTCCGATCTTCCCTGATCAGGGCATTTACCGTACGCGCATGTTTCTCCAGCTCTGCTATGATTTCCTTTAAATGGAGAGTCATGGCTTGGTCCTCGTGCAGACCTGACCCTACCACTTTATTCTCATCTGTTAGGATGTCCTTTAACTGTGTTTTTAAACCATTAATCTGGGTCTGCAGCTCCAC
Source organism: Squalus acanthias (assembly GCA_030390025.1). Classification (NCBI taxonomy): domain Eukaryota; kingdom Metazoa; phylum Chordata; class Chondrichthyes; order Squaliformes; family Squalidae; genus Squalus; species Squalus acanthias. The sequence goes on along the minus strand of CM059425.1, from coordinate 15,778,427 downwards.
ACTGTCTAGAGCGTTGACCACAGATGTCCCTGTGTTAAAAGCAGTGAACGCATCGTTCACCAAACCCCTTCTTTGCCTCCCTACTTGGTCCAAAACTTCCTGCGGTGCGGTGTATAAACTTGTCTTATCAATTTCTGCAAAATCAAACTCGTAAAATTGCCTGAACATCTTGGTCAACAGGACCTGATACAACTGTTCCGTCTTTTTGGGGCACCACTCTGGCAACCGTACCTCAGTGAGATTTAAAATCACCGAGGCCACCGCGTAATGTACCCCCTGAAATAGTATCTGGTCTGTGGGGACCAGTACCAAACCGTTCCCGGGTCCCTTACTAGTTTTAGGGCACCCTTCTTCCTCAGTTACAACCACCGGAATCGTGGGCGGGGCTTTGCGTGGGCGCGTAATGAGCTCAGTGGCATTTACTGGGATCGGAGAGTATGGGGCTCCGCACCCCCTGGTGCTCGCATCCCACCTCATCCCCTGTCCGTTATCCTGCCACTGATTAATAAAGAATATGGAGATGCCTTTGGGGCAAACGTACTTTGACCCCCACATACAAACATAAATCCCCTCATCCGGTTCCCACCATTTGTCCCAACAGACTTTCACTTGTCCATCTGTCCCCGTAATTGTCCGATGGGTATTATTACCCAGTCGCTCCCACTCAACCGAAGAGTTCCTCATAGTTTTGCTCAGCTTTCGCAGCCACCACCATCGGCTCAATGGGACATCCCCACTACAGGTCAAACAAATCCGTTTGCCGACGGTGACGCTGATCCTGGGTGCGATGATCCGTACTTTGGGGCACATTAAAGAAGTCTCTTTGTAGGCGAACCCCGATGTGCTGGAATACTCCGTTGAGTTCGTTCCCAGCCATCCTGGCCACCTTCCCTTGTGGAAATAGGTGCTGGTCCCCTCTGCCTTCCGTCTTCCGGTCCCATCCACCGCGATGGGGGCCGTGTCCCCGGAACATCCAAACACCACGACATCCTTGGTGTGGCCTCGATAGGCCAATCCACATCCGATTGCCACGAGCAATACTATAAGTCGTTCCATCCTTCCTTGGTTCCTGTGATCAGATAGAATGAGGTAGCCAGCCTCGCAAAAAGTCTCTGGCTTTTGTGAAGGGTGAGCGGGTCCCCTGACCTCGCCTCACGTAAACTTCAACGTTTGCTGAATAGACTTCCTCTAAACCTAGCCTTAAAACTCCCATCATTTTATCGTTATCTGTTAAAACACTACAAACTTAGCCTTGAACTAATAAACTTAAAACTTAACTAAAACTTTAAAACTTAACCTTAAACTAATAACTTTACAGTGCCGCCCGTTCTCAGGGCGGCCCCTTTAAATTCTGAGAAGGCTGCTGCGAGCTCTTCCCGACGGTGGGAGGGCACTGACCCTTCCCTCTGATCTGCCGCAGCCTGTTACTGCTTCGATGTGGCCTGTCTCTACCCGGGTTATCTTAACCTGAAACTTACGCCTTGGGGCAGTCTGGGGACATGACCACATCCTCCTGGGCTGGGGTTCTCTGCTTGACCTACGGGGAGTTGCTATGGGCGGGGGCTCCGTGACGGACGGACCGGGTTCCGAGACCTCCAACGGGATGACCTGGGGTTCCATCACAGTCGCCAGCTCCGCCTCCGCTGACTCCGCCTCCCTAACCTCGGGGCTGGCATTTCGTGGCTCCGCCCTGCTCGGCCCAGCAGGCGGCCCTTCACTCGTGATCTCTGCCTCCCCTGAGGACTGGACGTTCAAAGCGGGCGGCCACCCCTCTGGGAACCACATTGGTACTCCCTGTGCTCCTATGGCGGCTGGCCCTGCCTCCTCTAGCTCCTCCCTCCTGTTGTCGGGACCTGCAGCTTGTGTGTCCACCCCGTGTGGATCTCTACCTATCGGCCCCAATCCTCCCAGACCGTTCCTCCGGAACCACCCGTCATCATCACTATGCTCATCTGCACTATCCTCATCTGACCAGGGTACCCTGGGGTCCTCGTCATCTAACCCCCAACTCCAGAAAAACGCTGCATGATCGTCCGGGATGTCCCTTCCCCTGATGCAAGCTGCTACGCCTGCCTGTGTGCCTTGTGGTCCTACCTGGGGCTGTGTTTTCCCCTTGGCGGGATTTACCCCTGTAGTTTTCCCCTGCGCACCCGGCTGGTACAGTTTACATTGGTTTATGTGGAACCACTTAGTGCGCCGAGGTACTTTTACGGCGTAAACCATGGGACTCGCCTTGTCTACAATGTTGTAGGGTCCCATATACAGTGGTTCCAGACTCCCTACTCTGGCGTAGTTTCTGACCATGACCTGGTCTCCTACTTCCCACTCCCGCGTTTTGCGGGGTTCCAGCAACAAGCGATTGCCCTGATGCTGCCTTCCCATGTTCCCAGCCGCCTGCTCATAAACTTGCTTCAGGCGCTCCAAGAGAGTTTGGGCGAACTTGTCCCTGCTTATCTCTTGAAGCTGACCCTCAGTGAGCACCGGGGCTAGCACATGGGTGGGGGTTCGCATGAGCCTGCCGGTCATTACCTCGTGCGGGGAGTACCCCGTACTTTTTGACTGACTGGCCCGGACCCCCATGAGGACTAAAGGCAGAACTTCCGCCCATTTTTGGGGCGAGTTCCTAGTCTCTTTCCTCAATTTCTCCTTCAGGGTCCGGTTCATACGTTCAACAATCCCGGATGACTGGGGATTGTGTGCTACGTGCCACTTCCCTTCAATGCCCAAAAGCATGAGGGTGTTCTGCATCACCTGGCCGGTGAAATGACTCCCTTGGTCTGACTCCACAAAACGGGGGAGTCCCCACCGCGAGAACACTTCCCGGACCAAGATTTTTGCTGTACCCAGTGCCGTAGCTGTTCGACAAGGGAAGGCTTCCACCCACTTGGAAAACACATCCACCAGGACGAGGCAGTACTTATAACCTCCCTGGGTGGTGGGCAGGGGTCCTATATAGTCGATCTGTATCGACTGCCATGGTCCCTCTACCCTTCTTACGTGTCCCATGGGCACCTTCCTTTTCTGGGGGTCTGGGTTATTTGCAGCGCACACAAGACAGTTTGCACAGAACTCGCGGACTTGTTCCCTGAGCCCTGGCCACCATCCCGCTTGCTCTACCCGTTGCCAGGTAACCTCGGGCCCGGGGTGCCCTGCCCCTGGTCCCTCGTGAGCCAACTGGAGGAATTCCCTCCTGTGCTGCTGCGGCACAACCCACTGCTCCTCGCGGAACAGCATGCCTTCTTTAACTGAGAGGGTTGCCGTACTGTACGGACCTTCTACCTGCCTCCCCTCAGCAATCGTTTTTAGGACTGCTTTTAGGGCGGGATCCTGGGCTTGGACGGTCTTAAGGTCTAGGGGCAATGCTACCCTGGTGTTCCCGGTATTTCCGTCCCCACCTCGGACCGCTGCTATGGGTCCGGTCCTATAGGGGTTCCAGAAAGTACCGTCGCGGGCACCCTCCCTGGCTAGCGCATCCGCCTGCCGGTTGCCCTCCCCTCGGGGCTCTGTGGAGGAGTGAGCTTTCACCTTATGGATGAAAATCTCTCCTTCCTCCCCTACTGCTGCTGCTAAGATCTTTTCCAGCAAGGGCTTCACCGTTAAAGGTCGCCCGTCCGCGGAGGTGTATCCGCGGCGGGACCAAATGGCCAGGTATTCCGTACACGAATTGCATGTGAACATACTGTCCGAGCAAATCGTGTATGGGGTTGGGAAAATGTCTGGGTGGGTCACCACGTACACCACGGCAGACAGCTCAGCTTGCTGCGCGCTCATGGTGCTAGGGAGCTTGATCGCCAGGGCAAGGTCTGCCGCAGGGTCATAAACTCCACACCCTGTGAGTCGCTCGCCAGCAGATACTGTGCTAGACCCATCAACATAAATCTCGCGCCCAGTGGGATGTATCCCGGCCCGTAAACCTATGTTGACGTCCCACACCCCTTCCACCGAACACCGGTGGGCTGTACCGGGGTATACCAAATTGGCCGCAAGCCTGGGCTCGCAAAGACCTTTTACTCTAAGATCCAACTGGGAGAGAAGAAGGGTCCAACGCGCAATGCGTGCGCTGCTTACGGTCCCGTCTTTAATCCTCCCATCCAGAAGCATCTTAGTTGGTGTGTGATGTGTGAGGAGAGTGATGGGAGAGAGCCCTGTGAAGATCGCTGATCTTTTCACAGCCCAATGCGTGGCTAAAAGGTGCCTTTCGCAATTGGAAAAACTTCTCTCCACATCCGTTAATACCCTGGATGAATAGACAACCGGCCTCAGCTTGCCGTGACGCTCTTGGAGCAGCACGGCGCTTAAGCTGTCTCCGCTGGCAGCTACCTCCAGGAAAAACTCCTTCCCCCCATCTATGGCCCCTAAGGCTGGCGCGGTCTGCAGATCCCTTTTTAACTTCTCGAAGGCTGCTTGGCAGCCCTCGTCCCAAGACCACTCCACTCCCTTATGGAGGAGTCGGAGGAGCGGCGCCGCTGTGGCCGCATAATCTTCGATAAAATCCCTGCAGTAACCGGTCAGTCCCAAGAAGGACCTCACACCCCTTACGTTGTTGGGAATCGGTAATTCTTGCACCGACTCCCTCCTTGCTTTGTCTATGGCTCTTTCCCCAGCGCGTAGGGTCAGTCCCAGGAATTTTACTTCCTGCTGACCGATACGTGCTTTCTTTGGGTTTACTTTAAAACCCTTTCTCGCTAACAGCTCCAATAATTCGTCCAGTAGTGGTCCGTGCTCCTCCCTTGAGTCCGTAAATAGGAGCAAATCATCCACATACTGTACTATCTGATTGGGCTGACTAAACTCCTTTAAACTTCCTGCCATACACTGGTGAAAAATACTGGGGCTATTGTGGAAACCCTGTGGCAAACAGTTCCACGTGTACTGTTGCCCTTTAAACGTAAAGGCAAACTTGTACTGGTCCTCTCGCCGCAGCGGGATGGACCAAAAACCGTTCGAGATATCCAGCACCGTGAACGTGGTCGCGGACGCTGGGATGCTCCCTATTAGGTCAGCAACTGCTGCTACTGTGGGCGCGCAGGCGGGAATGTTACTGTTAAGGACTCTGTAGTCCACCGTGGCTCTCCACGAATTATCCGGCTTCCTAACCGGCCATAATGGGGAGTTCACGTGTGTGGCTATCGGCCTCAACACGCCCTGCTGCACCAAGGAAGACATTGCTGCCTCCATATCGGGTTCTGCTTCTTTGGGGAAGTTATACTGCTTTTGGGGTCGGGTCATGGGGTCCCCATCTACGCTGACCTCAAACCCGACCACCCTCCCACAATCGTGCTTGTGGGTTGCAAACGCGTGCATATTATCTGTCACGTACGTCTGCATGTCCGTTGGGACATCTGCGACCATAAGCCTGAGGTCGTAGCCTCCGGATGGCTGTACGGTACACAGGACCCCTGTTTCTTCCTCCCCTTGAATCACCATTACCTCGCCTTTTTCACCTTTAGCCCCCCAGAGACAGTGATTTCTGAGGTCCACGAGGATCCCGTGTCCCGCTAGGAGATCGGACCCGAGAATACCTCTTCCACCCCCCTTTTGCCATGCCATCAGTATACACTTCCACTTAAGGCGAAGTGTTCCTAACCGAATGGATAGCGGGAGGGAAAACGTGCCAGCCTGTTCTTTCCCTGTGAACCCTGCTAGCGTGAATGGGACCTTGGTAGATAGCGGCGAGTCAAAAGGGTCATCTGTATGGATTATGGTGCAAGAAGCTCCCGTGTCCAACAAATAACTGCCTTTCTGTTTCTCTACCTCCATCTCCACCACAGGTCGCCTCCACGCATCATAGCTGAGCGGACACAGGTAGACGGGCTGTGCTGGTTCTAGTCATGGGGCACTATTAGACGGTCCTGCGGCACCTACGGGGCCGGTTGCGACCGCCACCTGTCCACGCGCATTCAAAACCATCTTGCGCATGACTCCTAACACTGCTTCGAGGTCTTCGGGAGAGGTGGGTGCCTTTGCTTCCTTAGGCGGGACAGGCGTCTGGGCTCGGACCGCGGGATTTTTATCCTTGGAATCCTTCCAAGGGTTCCTGCAGTGCTTGCGCCAGTGCCCTGTCTTCCCACACCCGTAACAGGCATTACTCGCCTGTGGGGCGCGATTACCCTCCTGATGCCACTCTCTTTGAGCCGGGGCTGCGGGTCGTACCTCATGTACTCTTCCCTTAAAGGGACGTGTCGTCATACCCCTTATGTTACGGTAACCTAACGTAAGTCGATTCAAGACCGACTCTTCCGTAAGGTTGAGGTCATTGGGATCGAACCAGGCTTTTGCCTGCTCTCTAACGGCTGGTAAACTGTTGGCTATGATGCACCTAAGCCAATGAATTAAAGCGGCGCCTTCCACATCTTCGCGCTCGGGCGCACCTAGACAGCTGCGCTCATATACTGGCCACAGCCTGTCGGCAAAAACCTTCGGGGGTTCTCCCTCCATCTGCACTGTCTGTCCCACTCTAGCAAACGGACCTCCGTCGTTCGCTCCCACTACTTCTAGGACCTCATTTTTCAATTCCTCATAACTTTTGTTTCCCCTCTTGCTATCGCCTGAGAGACACTGAAGGACCGAGCTATCTAACGAGAACAGCAGCATTTTTGCTGTCTCCCCATCATCGCAGCCGTTAATGGCTGCGGCTTGCTCAACTTCCCTGAAATGTACGGAAGGGTCGTCTATCTCGGTCAGCTTCCTTACGTGGTTTATCATGGCCCTCAGCTGATGTGAACTGTGAGGCAACACCAGCTGTCCGAGGAGATCCCCCGGTTCTTCCCCACCGTTTCTGCTTGGGCCCCTTTTAATCCCCGTTACTGGATACAACGATCCCTTTTCTACTTCCTTTTCAACGGGCTCTTTTGTTTCTTCCGTTGCTTCCTCCCTAACCCAGGTTTCTGAATAGCTGGGTGGCGCGGAGGGCGCAGTGGCTACTACTTCTTCCGCTTTACATGGTGGGGAATTTCTAAATCTCTCATTTACTAGCGGCTGGCGTGCCGACGGATTAATAAGGCACACCATGCCGTTCGCATTATTCACGGCCTTTTTGAGGCTCTCTATCTCTTTTTGGCAGGCGCTATGGTCGGCTCCCTGAAACTTATCCTCAAGGGCCAACTTATACGCCGACCTAACCCCCATTAAGCTCTCTTCTTGAGTTCTTATCTGGGCAGCTTGACGGTTACATCTTTCCTTCATCCTACTCTCGTTCAATTTTGCTTCAGTGATCTGGCACTCGAGATACTCTACCCTTGTTTTAAGGTAACTGGAGACTTCCTGGCTTTCCTGGCGTAACTCATTTAAACTCTTAATGAGCGCCTCCCCTCCAGAAACCTTCTCCTCCATTTCCTCCTCTAACTGCTTGATTCGAGCGGTTAGCGCTGTATTGGTCTGGTTTGAAATCTGAACCTGCCTTTTGTAGCACATAAGCCAGACTGCTTTCTCAACTGCCTTTTTATGCTCCTTACTATCAGTCCACCTTTCAGCTGCCTCTAGTGGGCTCTTATCCGCTAACAATTCGCTTATCCACTTTTTAGTTAGATTAACCTTTCCAAATACATAATCCGCTATCTTTTCCTGCATCACATTTCGTACAGTCATTCCAAAATCTAACACACTACCCTCTCGCTGCCAGTGTCCTGCCGCGGTCGCCATTTTCTGTAAGGGATTCTCTCCTGACCCTGCGTGTCTCGTAGCCTGTGAGATTCACGCGGCTCTGTGCAGCCTGTATGTCAGTGCGGGTCTAGGCCTGGTCTCCAGCCAGTCTGGGAACACTAGACACCCCTGTGAGTGGTTCGAATCACTCTCCCTTACGGTTCTAGACACTGGACTTAGATGCGAGAGCAGTAATGGAGATAAAACTCATGTAGACTTGGTTTGAATGGTACGAAAATGGAAAATCTTTATTGCATGATACTTAAAATTATGAAATACATGTCATACGCACAGATTAATGACAGTACAATCTTACAAACGGTTATAATCACTCTTAGGGAAACGAGGAACGACCAGCACAACGTAAATAGGGCACACATTACAAATATCCTTAATCTTTAAACCCTCCCCTATCAATATCTATCCTAAAACTAGCTTCGTAGGATCTCGAGACTCATGCTCACCACTCGTAATAACTCGGAGAAATCCCGAATAGCTGATCGGATGTTTTCACCGCAGCACCCACGTGTTGGTCAGGAGATCTCCTGGTCCCACTTGTTTACTGCTTCTGCTGCTCGGCTAGTCGGCTGGACCGTCCGCTGTAGTGAAGACCTCTGTTGGTTGGCTACAAAGTATGGTGGAGCACCGTTGTCAATATCACTGATACGATGTGTTTGCACAGTCCAGTTATCGTTGATGCAATATGTCTTGTTAAAGTTAACGAAGAAACTTCCTGTCGAGAAGACTTGGCTGATCGACCTACAGGCGCGGTCGGGATTTACTGACCGTGGCGATGGATAAGGTCTTCTTCTCTTCTCCTCTCATCTCATCTCATCTCATCTCATCTCGGGCCTTTGGTTCCGCTGCCAGCTACCAACATAGGTCTTCTTTACGCGACACGAGGTAGATCCGAACGGATCAGAAAGTTCAACAGTCTTTTACACAGGAGCAGCCACGATGATAACAGCAGCAAGCGGCAAGAGTCAAGAACACGAGGCAAGAGTCAAGAGCAAGAGAGCGAATGGACGGTTTGGGGCCTGCAATTATAGTGCACAGTTCTTCCGTTTCCCGCCCAACTACAATGTCCATTCTTTTGTTTAGGGTTTGGCGCCCAAAATGTCCTGTATGGGTGATCTCCGTCCTTAATGGGTTTCGGGGCTACTCATGAATGTTTGAGTACCTGCTAATATTTCTCCCATTGTTAAATCGGTCGGTGTTCCCCCTGGAGGGGTTTGGGGCTTCCAAGTGTCCTGTATAACTACCTGCTAACGGCTCTCTCATCGTAGAGCCGTTGGGAGTTTACATATTAATGTCCTTTGGATGGGCCCTTGATGGCTTTCCTTTGTACCTGGGAGACCGATTCCAGTATCGATGTTTATACTGTGAACCCATAATGTCTCGTGTATTATCTTCACTGTGCTGAATCGTTATCGATCCTGCAAAAATGTGTATTGGAACGCCATCTTGTCTGCCTGTTGAAAAGTCTAGAATGTTCTGTCACGAGGTGCGGCGGCCATTTTACAGGCTGCTTGTGTCCAATTTAAACCTGACAGCATTCTGCTGAAATAAAAGCTGTTTGAACGAAACTTTGTGTTTTCTCCTTATTAATCAAATCGCGATAATTGCGAATTCTACACCTTACCATTGCTGTCCACAACGGGGTCGGCGTCTCCAGTGGCGACGGGACCGATCACCCGGCTTGCCACAATCCTGTGGACGCGCTCCTCCAGATCGCTGAGGGGTTGCAGCTGAAGCCGCCCTCCACCCGTCCGTTGCTGCTGTCTCCGATTATGAGCCAGCTTAGCCTGCAAGAAAAAGGACAGCATCTGAGTCAATATACAGCCATGGTCTTGCCTGATGTGCCTCCCATAGGTGAATAGCCCTTACAATATGCAGCCATGGTCTTGCCTGATGTGCCTCCCATAGGTGAATAGCCCTTACTGTATGCAAAGTGTGGAATGTGTGTGTGTGTTTGATGAAAGGGCCATAGGTGTTGCATGAGTGTTGTGCATTGGGGTTTTAAGACCCTCTGGCCATAGAGTGAGGTTGAGATGGAGGGATGGAGAGGTATTGAGAAAAAGCCACTCACCCTGACGACCCGAGTGAGGTCGTTGAACTTTTTGCGGCACTGAACATGGGTCCTGGGCACCATGCTCCTGGAGGAGACGCTCTGAGCCACCTCCCTCCACACTCTTCTGAACTCGCGTGGCAAAGGCCTCCTGCCACTCTCCGGGAACAGCATGCATCGTCTGCGCTCCACTGCGTCAACCAGAGCATCCAAGGCCCGCTCGGTGAAGCGATGAGCGCGTTCTCTCACCCTCTCCATGCTTGGCAGCAAAATGGATTACAGGTCTCTCCAGGCTGAGATTCAAGGCTGCAATGAGCAGGGTGTGGCTGGGGAGCAAGTGGCCCCCCCCGCTTTAAGAAGTGTCCGGCGCCAGTGTGTCTGTGTTCCCTCGCTAACTGGCAGCAGCTGCGCTGCGCTCGTGCGCTGAGGTAGCGCCTCACTCCTAGGCCTTTGCGCCTTAAGAGAGGTGTGCAGCGCCTAATTTAGCGCTCCACTCACCTCCCGGGGCGGTAAAAGTGAAGTTTCCTGTCAGTGCCGATAATTAGCGCCAGGCGCTAATATTTGCGCGCGAACGATATTTGCGCCCCAAATGGGGCGCGACCTAATTTCTACCCCATTATGTCTTGTGATTTATCTCAAATGTGCTGAGTCTTGTCCGATCTCGCACAAATGTTTATTGGAACGCCATCTTGTCTGCTTATCGAAAAGTCTAGAATGTTCTGCCACGAGGCGTGGCGGCCATTTTACAGGCTGCTTGTGTCCACTTTGAAAACCTGACAGCATTCTGCTGAAATAAAGCTGTTTGTACGAAACTATGTGTCTCCTCCTTATTTATAAAATCGCGATAATATTGCGAATTCTACACTTCTTTACATTTGCACATTGCGGCCCGCTGACATCATTGAGACACGACTGTAATTTTAAGTCAGGCCTTAGAGGGGAATCCACCTGGAGTTAAAATCGGGGCCACTTAGTGAGAAAAATAGAAAATGTTGGAAACATTCAGCAGATCAGGCAGGTGCATAGCATAGGTGCAGACAACACTACACCGTGACACACCGCAACACACCGTGACACACTGCAACACACCGTGACCAATCACAACACACCGTGACACACCACAACACACCGTGACACACCGCAACACACCGTGACTAACCACAAAACACCGTGACACACCGTAACACACAGTGACACACCGCAAGACACCGTGACACACCACAACACGCCGCAACACACCGTGACAAACCACAACACACCATGACACACCACAACACACCGTGACACACCACAACATGCCGCAACACACCATAACACACAGTGACACACCGCAACACACCGTGACACACCACAACACGCTGCAACACACAGTAACACACAGTGACACACCGCAACACACCGTGACACACAACACATTGTGACACACCGTAACACACAGTGACACACCGCAACACACCGTGACACACCGTAACACACCGTGAACCACCGCATAACACAGTGACACACCACAACACACAGTGACACACCGCAACACACCGTGAACCACCGCAACACACAGTGACACACCGCAAAACACAGTGACACACCACAACACACGGTGACTCACCGCAAAACACCGTGACACACCGCAACACACAGTGACATACCACAAAACACACCGTGACAACCCGCAACACACAGTGACACACCACAACACACCGTGAACCACCGCAACACACAGTGACACACCGCACCACACAGTGACACACCACAACACACCGTGAACCACCACAACACACCGTGACACACCACAACACACAGTGACACACCGCAACACACAGTGACACACCACAACACACCGTGACACACCACAACACACAGTGACACACCGCAACACACCGTGACACACCACAACACACAGTGACACACCGCAACACACAGTGACACACCACAAAACACCGTGACACACCGCAACACACGGTGACACACCACAACACACCGTGACACACCACAACACACAGTGACACACCACAACACACCGTGACACACCACAACACACAGTGACACAACACAAAACACCGTGACACACCACAACACACCGTGACACACCACAACACACCATGACACACCACAACACACAGTGACACACCACAAAACACCGTGACACACCACAACACACAGTGACACACCGCAAAACACCGTGACACACCACAACACAAAGTGACAAACCGTAACACACAGTGACAAAGCGCAACACACAGTGACAAAGCGCAACACACAGTGACACACCACAACACACCGTGACACACCGTAACACACAGTGACACACCGCAACACACAGTGACACACCACAACACACTGTGACACACCACAACACACTGTGACACATCACAACACACCGTGACACACCACAACACACTGTGACACGCCACAACACACCGTGACACACCGCAACACACCGTGACACACCGTAACACACAGTGACACACCGTAACACACAGTGACACACCGCAACACACAGTGACACACCGCAACACACCGTGTCACATCGCAATACATAGTGACACACCGCAACACACCGTGACACACCACAACACACAGTGACACACAGTGACACACCACGACACACGGTGACACACCGCAACACACTGTGACACACCACAATACACCGTGACACACAACACACAGTGACACACCGCAACACACCGTGACACACCGCAACACATCGTGACACACCACAACACACAGTGACGCACCACAACACACCGTGACACACAACACACAGTGACACACCACAACACACAGTGACACACCACAGCACACAGTGACACACCACAACACACAGTGACACACCACAAAACACCATGACACACCACAACACACAGTGACACACCACAACACACCGTGACATACCGCAACACACTGTGACACACCGTGACACACAGTGACAGACCACGACACAGCGTGACACACCGCAACACCCTGTGACACACCGTGACGCACAGTGACACGCCGTGACACACCACAACACACAGTGACAAACCACAACACACCGTGACACATCGCAACACACTGTGACACACCATGACATACCGCAACACACTGTGACACACAGTGACACACCATGACACACCGTGACACACCGCAACACACAGTGACAAACCACAACACACCGTGACACATCGCAACACACTGTGACACACCGTGACATACCGCAACACACTGTGACACACAGTGACACACCACGACACACCGTGACACACCGCAACACACTGTGACATACCACAATACACCGTGACACACAACACACAGTGACACACCGCAACACACCGTGACACACCACAACACACAGTGACGCACCACAACACACCATGACACACCACAACACACAGTGACACACCACAACACACCATGACACACGACAACACACAGTGACACACCATAACACACAGTGACACACCACAAAACACCGTGACACACCACAACACACAGTGACACACCACAACACACGTGACACACCGCAACACCCTGTGACACACCGTGACGCACAATGACACACCGTGACACACCACAACACACAGTGACAAACCACAACACACCGTGACACACCGCAACACACTGTGACACACCACAACACACAGTGACAGACCACGACATACCGTGACACACCGCAACACACTGTGACACACCGTGACACAGCGTGACACACCGTGACACACAGTGACACACTGTGACACACCATGACACACAGTGACACAACGCAACACACAGTGACACACCACAACACACAGTGACGCACCACAACACACCATGACACACAACACACAGTGACACACCGTAACACACCGTGACACACCGCAACACACCGTGACACACCGCAACACACCGTGACACACAACATACAGTGACACACCACAGCACACCGTGACACACTGCAACACACCGTGACACACCGCAACACACCGTGACACACCGCAACACACCGTGACACACCGCAACACACCTTGACACACCGCAACACACCGTGACACACCACAACACACAGTGACGCACCGCAACACACCGTGACACACCACAACACACAGTGACGCACCGCAACACACCGTGACACACCACAACACACAGTGACGCACCGCAACACACCTTGACACACCGCAACACACCGTGACACACCACAACACACCGTGACACACCACAACACACAGTGACACACCGCAACACACAGTGACACACCACAACACACCGTGACACACCACAACACACAGTGACACACCGCAACACACAGTGACACACCACAACACACCGTGACACACTACAACACACAGTGACACACCGCAGTACACCTTGAAACACCGCAACACACCGTGACACACTACAACACACAGTGACACACCACAACACACCGTGACACACCACAACACACAGTGACACACCGCAACACACAGTGACACACCACAACACACCGTGACACACCACAACACACAGTGACACACCGCAACACACAGTGACACACCACAACACACCGTGACACACCACAACACACAGTGACACACCGCAGCACACCTTGACACACCGCAACACACCGTGACACACTACAACACACAGTGACACACCACAACACACAGTGACACACCGCAACACACCGTGTCACACCACAACACACAGTGACACACCACAACACACCGTGGCAAACCGCAACACACAGTGACACACCGCAACACACAGTGACACACCACAAAACACAGTGACACACCACAACACACCGTGACACACCACAACACACTGTGACACACCACAACACACCGTGACACACGTAACACACAGTGACACACCGCAACACACCGTGACACACCGTAACACACTGTGACACACCACAACACACCGTGACACACCGCAACACATCGTGACACACCGTAACACACAGTGACACACCGCAACACACACTGACACACCGCAACACACCTTGACACACCGTAACACACTGTGACACACCGCAACACACTGTGACAAACTGCAACACACCGTGACACACCGTAACACACAGTGACACACCACAACACACCGTGACAGACCACAACACACCGTGACACACCGAGACACGCCGCAATACATAGTGACACACCGCAACACACCGTGACACACCGCAACACACCGTGACACACCACAACACACCGTGACACACCGCAATACACCGTGACACACCGCAACACACCGTGACACACCACAACACACCGTGACACATCGCAACACACTGTGACACACCGTGACACACCACAACACACCGTGACACACAACACACAGTGACACACCACAACACACCGTGACACACCGCAACACACCGTGACACACCGCAACACACCATGACACACCGCAACACACCTTGACACACCACAACACACCGTGACACACCACAACACACTGTGACACACCACAACACACAGTGACGCACCGCAACACACCGTGACACACCACAACACACAGTGACACACCGCAACACACAGTGACACACCGCAACACAGAGTGACACACCGCAACACACAGTGACACACCACAACACACCGTGACACACCGCAACACACAGTGACACACCACAACACACAGTGACACACCACAACACACCGTGTCACACCACAACACACAGTGACACACCACAACACACCGTGACAAACCGCAACACACAATGACACACCGCAACACACTGTGACACACCGCAACACACCGTAACACACCACAACACACAGGGACACACCGCAACACACCGTGACACACCGCAAAACACCGTGACACACCGCAACACACCGTGACACACCGCAACACACAGTGACACATAACACACCGTGACACACCGCAACACACCGTGACACACCGCAACACATCGTGACACACCACAACACACCGTGACACACCGTAACACACCATGACACACCGCAACACACAGTGACACACCGCAACACACCATGACACACCGTAACACACAGTGACACACCGCAACACACCGTGATACACCGTAACACACCGTGACACACCGCAACACACAGTGACACACCGCAACACACCGAGACACACCGCAACACACCGTGACACACCGTAACAGACCGTGACACACCGCAACACACAGTGACACACAACACATGTGACACACCGCAACACACCGTGACACACCGTAACACACCGTGACACACAACACACCATGACACACCGCAACACACAGTGACACACAACACACCGTGACACACCGCAACACACCATGACACACCGTAACACACAGTGACACACCGCAACACACCGTGATACACCGTAACACACCGTGACACACAGCAACACACAGTGACACACCGCAACACACCGAGACACACCGCAACACACCGTGACACACCGTAACAGACCGTGACACACCGCAACACACAGTGACACACCACAACACACTGTGACACACCACAACACACTGTGACACATCACAACACACCGTGACACACCACAACACACTGTGACACGCCACAACACACCGTGACACACCGCAACACACCGTGACACACCGTAACACACAGTGACACACTGCAACACACCGTAACACACAGTGACACACCGCAACACACCGTGTCACATCGCAATACATAGTGACACACCGCAACACACCGTGACACACCACAACACACAGTGACACACAGTGACACACCACGACACACGGTGACACACCGCAACACACTGTGACACACCACAATACACCGTGACACACAACACACAGTGACACACCGCAACACACCGTGACACACCGCAACACATCGTGACACACCACAACACACAGTGACGCACCACAACACACCGTGACACACAACACACAGTGACACACCACAACACACAGTGACACACCACAGCACACAGTGACACACCACAACACACAGTGACACACCACAAAACACCATGACACACCACAACACACAGTGACACACCACAACACACCGTGACATACCGCAACACACTGTGACACACCGTGACACACAGTGACAGACCACGACACAGCGTGACACACCGCAACACCCTGTGACACACCGTGACGCACAGTGACACGCCGTGACACACCACAACACACAGTGACAAACCACAACACACCGTGACACATCGCAACACACTGTGACACACCATGACATACCGCAACACACTGTGACACACAGTGACACACCATGACACACCGTGACACACCGCAACACACAGTGACAAACCACAACACACCGTGACACATCGCAACACACTGTGACACACCGTGACATACCGCAACACACTGTGACACACAGTGACACACCACGACACACCGTGACACACCGCAACACACTGTGACATACCACAATACACCGTGACACACAACACACAGTGACACACCGCAACACACCGTGACACACCACAACACACAGTGACGCACCACAACACACCATGACACACCACAACACACAGTGACACACCACAACACACCATGACACACGACAACACACAGTGACACACCATAACACACAGTGACACACCACAAAACACCGTGACACACCACAACACACAGTGACACACCACAACACACGTGACACACCGCAACACCCTGTGACACACCGTGACGCACAATGACACACCGTGACACACCACAACACACAGTGACAAACCACAACACACCGTGACACACCGCAACACACTGTGACACACCACAACACACAGTGACAGACCACGACATACCGTGACACACCGCAACACACTGTGACACACCGTGACACAGCGTGACACACCGTGACACACAGTGACACACTGTGACACACCATGACACACAGTGACACAACGCAACACACAGTGACACACCACAACACACAGTGACGCACCACAACACACCATGACACACAACACACAGTGACACACCGTAACACACCGTGACACACCGCAACACACCGTGACACACCGCAACACACCGTGACACACAACATACAGTGACACACCACAGCACACCGTGACACACTGCAACACACCGTGACACACCGCAACACACCGTGACACACCGCAACACACCGTGACACACCGCAACACACCGTGACACACCACAACACACAGTGACGCACCGCAACACACCGTGACACACCACAACACACAGTGACGCACCGCAACACACCGTGACACACCACAACACACAGTGACGCACCGCAACACACCTTGACACACCGCAACACACCGTGACACACCACAACACACCGTGACACACCACAACACACAGTGACACACCGCAACACACAGTGACACACCACAACACACCGTGACACACCACAACACACAGTGACACACCGCAACACACAGTGACACACCACAACACACCGTGACACACTACAACACACAGTGACACACCGCAGTACACCTTGAAACACCGCAACACACCGTGACACACTACAACACACAGTGACACACCACAACACACCGTGACACACCACAACACACAGTGACACACCGCAACACACAGTGACACACCACAACACACCGTGACACACCACAACACACAGTGACACACCGCAACACACAGTGACACACCACAACACACCGTGACACACCACAACACACAGTGACACACCGCAACACACAGTGACACACCGCAACACACCGTGACACACTACAACACACAGTGACACACCACAACACACAGTGACACACCGCAACACACCGTGTCACACCACAACACACAGTGACACACCACAACACACCGTGGCAAACCGCAACACACAGTGACACACCGCAACACACAGTGACACACCACAAAACACAGTGACACACCACAACACACCGTGACACACCACAACACACTGTGACACACCACAACACACCGTGACACACGTAACACACAGTGACACACCGCAACACACCGTGACACACCGTAACACACTGTGACACACCACAACACACCGTGACACACCGCAACACATCGTGACACACCGTAACACACAGTGACACACCGCAACACACACTGACACACCGCAACACACCTTGACACACCGTAACACACTGTGACACACCGCAACACACTGTGACAAACTGCAACACACCGTGACACACCGTAACACACAGTGACACACCACAACACACCGTGACAGACCACAACACACCGTGACACACCGAGACACGCCGCAATACATAGTGACACACCGCAACACACCGTGACACACCGCAACACACCGTGACACACCACAACACACCGTGACACACCGCAATACACCGTGACACACCGCAACACACCGTGACACACCACAACACACCGTGACACATCGCAACACACTGTGACACACCGTGACACACCACAACACACCGTGACACACAACACACAGTGACACACCACAACACACCGTGACACACCGCAACACACCGTGACACACCGCAACACACCATGACACACCGCAACACACCTTGACACACCACAACACACCGTGACACACCACAACACACTGTGACACACCACAACACACAGTGACGCACCGCAACACACCGTGACACACCACAACACACAGTGACACACCGCAACACACAGTGACACACCGCAACACAGAGTGACACACCGCAACACACAGTGACACACCACAACACACCGTGACACACCGCAACACACAGTGACACACCACAACACACAGTGACACACCACAACACACCGTGTCACACCACAACACACAGTGACACACCACAACACACCGTGACAAACCGCAACACACAATGACACACCGCAACACACTGTGACACACCGCAACACACCGTAACACACCACAACACACAGGGACACACCGCAACACACCGTGACACACCGCAAAACACCGTGACACACCGCAACACACCGTGACACACTGCAACACACAGTGACACATAACACACCGTGACACACCGCAACACACCGTGACACACCGCAACACATCGTGACACACCACAACACACCGTGACACACCGTAACACACCGTGACACACCGCAACACACAGTGACACACCGCAACACACCATGACACACCGTAACACACAGTGACACACCGCAACACACCGTGATACACCGTAACACACCGTGACACACCGCAACACACAGTGACACACCGCAACACACCGAGACACACCGCAACACACCGTGACACACCGTAACAGACCGTGACACACCGCAACACACAGTGACACACAACACATGTGACACACCGCAACACACCGTGACACACCGTAACACACCGTGACACACAACACACCATGACACACCACAACACACAGTGACACACAACACACCGTGACACACCGCAACACACCATGACACACCGTAACACACAGTGACACACCGCAACACACCGTGATACACCGTAACACACCGTGACACACAGCAACACACAGTGACACACCGCAACACACCGAGACACACCGCAACACACCGTGACACACCGTAACAGACCGTGACACACCGCAACACACAGTGACACACAACACATGTGACACACCGCAACACACCGTGACACACCGTAACACACCGTGACACACAACACACCATGACACACCGCAACACACAGTGACACACAACACACCGTGACACACCGCAACACACAGTGACACACCGCAACACACCGTGACACACCGCAACACATCGTGACACACCGTAACACACAGTGACACACCGCAACACACCGTGACACACTGTAACACACCGTGACACACTGCAACACACAGTGACACACCGCAACACACCGTGACACACCGTAACACACAGTGACACACCGCAACACACCGTGACACACTGTAACACACCGTGACACACTGCAACACACAGTGACACACCGCAACACACCGAGACACACCGCAACACACCGTGACACACCGTAACAGACCGTGACACACCGCAACACACAGTGACACACAACACATGTGACACACCGCAACACACCGTGACACACCGTAACACACCGTGACACACAACACACCATGACACACCGCAACACACAGTGACACAAAACACACCGTGACACACCGCAACACACCGTGACACACCACAACACAACACACCGTGACACACAACACACAGTGACACACCACAACTCACCATGACACACAACACACAGTGACACACCACCACACACAGTGACACACAACACACCGTGACCCACTGCAACACACCGTGACACACCGCAACACACAGTGACACACCACCACACACAGTGACACACCACAACACACCGTGACACACCACAACACACAGTGACACACCGCAACACACAGTGACACACCACAACACACAGTGACACACCACAACACACAGTGACACACCACAACTCACCGTGCCACACCACAACACACCGTGACACACCACAACACACAGTGACAGACCACAACACACAGTGACACACCACAACAGACCGTGACGCACCACAACACACAGTTACACACCACAACACACCGTGACAAACCGCAACACGCCGTGACACACCGCAACACACCGTGACACACCGCAACACACAGTTACACATCGCAACACACATTGACACACCACAACGTACGGTGACAAACCGCAACACGCCGTGACACACCGCAACACACCGCAACACACCGTGACACACCACAACACACAGTGACACACCGCAACACACCGTGACACACCGTAACACACCGTGACACACCGCAACACACAGTGACACACCGCAACACACCGTGACACACCGCAACACATCGTGACACACCACAACACACCGTGACACACCGTAACACACCGTGACACACCGCAACACACAGTGACACACCGCAACACACCTTGACACACCGTAACACACTGTGACACACCGCAACACACTGTGACAAACTGCAACACACCGTGACACACCGTAACACACAGTGACACACCACAACACACCGTGGCAAACCGCAACACACAGTGACACACCGCAACACACAGTGACACACCACAAAACACAGTGACACACCGTAACACACAGTGACACACCACAACACACCGTGACACACCACAACACACTGTGACACACCACAACACACCGTGACACACGTAACACACAGTGACACACCGCAACACACCGTGACACACCGTAACACACTGTGACACACCACAACACACCGTGACACACCGCAACACATCGTGACACACCGTAACACACAGTGACACACCGCAACACACCGTGACACACCGAGACACGCCGCAATACATAGTGACACACCGCAACACACCGTGACACACCGCAACACACCGTGACACACCACATCACACCGTGACACACCGCAATACACCGTGACACACCGCAACACACCGTGACACACCACAACACACCGTGACACATCGCAACACACTGTGACACACCGTGACACACCACAACACACCGTGACACACAACACACAGTGACACAACACAACACACCGTGACACACCGCAACACACCATGACACACCGCAACACACCTTGACACACCACAACACACCGTGACACACCACAACACACTGTGACACACCACAACACACAGTGACGCACCACAACACACCGTGACACACCACAACACACAGTGACACACCGCAACACACAGTGACACACCGCAAGACACAGTGACACACCGCAACGCACAGTGACACACCACAACACACCGTGACACACCGCAACACACAGTGACACACCACAACACACAGTGACACACCACAACACACCGTGTCACACCACAACACACAGTGACACACCACAACACACCGTGACAAACCGCAACACACAATGACACACCGCAACACACTGTGACACACCGCAACACACCGTAACACACCACAACACACAGTGACACACCGCAACACACCGTGACACACCGCAAAACACCGTGACACACCGCAACACACCGCAACACACAGTGACACATAACACACCGTGACACACCGCAACACACCGTGACACACCGCAACACACCGTGACACACCGTAACACACCGTGACACACCGCAACACACCGTGACACACCGTAACACACCGTGACACACTGCAACACACCGTGACACACCGTAACACACCGCAACACACAGTGACACACCGCAACACACCGTGACACACCGCAACACATCGTGACACACCACAACACACCGTGACACACCGTAACACACCGTGACACACCGCAACACACAGTGACACACCGCAACACACCATGACACACCGTAACACACAGTGACACACCGCAACACACCGTGATACACCGTAACACACCGTGACACACCGCAACACACAGTGACACACCGCAACACACCGAGACACACCGCAACACACCGTGACACACCGTAACAGACCGTGACACACCGCAACACACAGTGACACACAACACATGTGACACACCGCAACACACCGTGACACACCGTAACACACCGTGACACACAACACACCATGACACACCGCAACACACAGTGACACACCACCACACACAGTGACACACAACACACCGTGACCCACTGCAACACACCGTGACACACCGCAACACACAGTGACACACCACCACACACAGTGACACACCACAACACACCGTGACACACCACAACACACAGTGACACACCGCAACACACAGTGACACACCACAACACACAGTGACACACCACAACACACAGTGACACACCACAACTCACCGTGCCACACCACAACACACCGTGACACACCACAACACACAGTGACAGACCACAACACACAGTGACACACCACAACAGACCGTGACGCACCACAACACACAGTTACACACCACAACACACCGTGACAAACCGCAACACGCCGTGACACACCGCAACACACCGTGACACACCGCAACACACAGTTACACATCGCAACACACATTGACACACCACAACGTACGGTGACAAACCGCAACACGCCGTGACACACTGCAACACACCGCAACACACCGTGACACACCACAACACACAGTGACACACCGCAACACACCGTGACACACCGTAACACACCGTGACACACCGCAACACACAGTGACACACCGCAACACACCGTGACACACCGCAACACATCGTGACACACCACAACACACCGTGACACACCGTAACACACCGTGACACACCGCAACACACAGTGACACACCGCAACACACCTTGACACACCGTAACACACTGTGACACACCGCAACACACTGTGACAAACTGCAACACACCGTGACACACCGTAACACACAGTGACACACCACAACACACCGTGGCAAACCGCAACACACAGTGACACACCGCAACACACAGTGACACACCACAAAACACAGTGACACACCGTAACACACAGTGACACACCACAACACACCGTGACACACCACAACACACTGTGACACACCACAACACACCGTGACACACGTAACACACAGTGACACACCGCAACACACCGTGACACACCGTAACACACTGTGACACACCACAACACACCGTGACACACCGCAACACATCGTGACACACCGTAACACACAGTGACACACCGCAACACACAGTGACACACCGCAACACACCGTGACACACCGAGACACGCCGCAATACATAGTGACACACCGCAACACACCGTGACACACCGCAACACACCGTGACACACCACATCACACCGTGACACACCGCAATACACCGTGACACACCGCAACACACCGTGACACACCACAACACACCGTGACACATCGCAACACACTGTGACACACCGTGACACACCACAACACACCGTGACACACAACACACAGTGACACAACACAACACACCGTGACACACCGCAACACACCATGACACACCGCAACACACCTTGACACACCACAACACACCGTGACACACCACAACACACTGTGACACACCACAACACACAGTGACGCACCACAACACACAGTGACACACCGCAAGACACAGTGACACACCGCAACGCACAGTGACACACCACAACACACCGTGACACACCGCAACACACAGTGACACACCACAACACACAGTGACACACCACAACACACCGTGTCACACCACAACACACAGTGACACACCACAACACACCGTGACAAACCGCAACACACAATGACACACCGCAACACACTGTGACACACCGCAACACACCGTAACACACCACAACACACAGTGACACACCGCAACACACCGTGACACACCGCAAAACACCGTGACACACCGCAACACACCGCAACACACAGTGACACATAACACACCGTGACACACCGCAACACACCGTGACACACCGCAACACACCGTGACACACCGTAACACACCGTGACACACCGCAACACACCGTGACACACCGTAACACACCGTGACACACTGCAACACACCGTGACACACCGTAACACACCGCAACACACAGTGACACACCGCAACACACCGTGACACACCGCAACACATCGTGACACACCACAACACACCGTGACACACCGTAACACACCGTGACACACCGCAACACACAGTGACACACCGCAACACACCATGACACACCGTAACACACAGTGACACACCGCAACACACCGTGATACACCGTAACACACCGTGACACACCGCAACACACAGTGACACACCGCAACACACCGAGACACACCGCAACACACCGTGACACACCGTAACAGACCGTGACACACCGCAACATACAGTGACACACAACACATGTGACACACCGCAACACACCGTGACACACCGTAACACACCGTGACACACAACACACCATGACACACCGCAACACACAGTGACACACAACACACCATGACACACCGCAACACACAGTGACACACCGCAACACACCGTGACACACCGCAACACATCGTGACACACCATAACACACAGTGACACACCGCAACACACCGTGACACACTGTAACACACCGTGACACACTGCAACACACAGTGACACACCGCAACACACCGTGACACACCGTAACACACAGTGACACACCGCAACACACCGTGACACACTGTAACACACCGTGACACACTGCAACACACAGTGACACACCGCAACACACCGAGACACACCGCAACACACCGTGACACACCGTAACAGACCGTGACACACCGCAACACACAGTGACACACAACACATGTGACACACCGCAACACACCGTGACACACCGTAACACACCGTGACACACAACACACCGTGACACACCGTAACAGACCGTGACACACCGCAACACACAGTGACACAAAACACACCGTGACACACCGCAACACACCGTGACACACCACAACACAACACACCGTGACACACAACACACAGTGACACACCACAACTCACCATGACACACAGCACACAGTGACACACCACCACACACAGTGACACACAACACACCGTGACCCACTGCAACACACCGTGACACACCGCAACACACAGTGACACACCACCACACACAGTGACACACCACAACACACCGTGACACACCACAACACACAGTGACACACCGCAACACACAGTGACACACCACAACACACAGTGACACACCACAACACACAGTGACACACCACAACTCACCGTGCCACACCACAACACACCGTGACACACCACAACACACAGTGACAGACCACAACACACAGTGACACACCACAACAGACCGTGACGCACCACAACACACAGTTACACACCACAACACACCGTGACACACCGCAACACATCGTGACACACCACAACACACCGTGACACACCGTAACACTCCGTGACACACCGCAACACACAGTGACACACCGCAACACACCTTGATACACCGTAACACACTGTGACACACCGCAACACACTGTGACAAACTGCAACACACCGTGACACACCGTAACACACAGTGACACACCACAACACACCGTGGCAAACCGCAACACACAGTGACACACCGCAACACACAGTGACACACCACAAAACACAGTGACACACCGTAACACACAGTGACACACCACAACACACCGTGACACACCACAACACACTGTGACACACCACAACACACCGTGACACAAGTAACACACAGTGACACACCGCAACACACCGTGACACACCGTAACACACAGTGACACACCGCAACACACCGAGACACACCGCAACACACCATGACACACCGTAACAGACCGTGACACACCGCAACACACAGTGACACACAACACATGTGACACACCGCAACACACCGTGACACACCGTAACACACCGTGACACACAACACACCATGACACACCGCAACACACAGTGACACAAAACACACCGTGACACACCGCAACACACCGTGACACACCACAACACAACACACCGTGACACACAACACACAGTGACACACCACAACTCACCATGACACACAACACACAGTGACACACCACCACACACAGTGACACACAACACACCGTGACCCACTGCAACACACCGTGACACACCGCAACACACAGTGACACACCACCACACACAGTGACACACCACAACACACCGTGACACACCACAACACACAGTGACACACCGCAACACACAGTGACACACCACAACACACAGTGACACACCACTACACACAGTGACACACCACAACTCACCGTGCCACACCACAACACACCGTGACACACCACAACACACAGTGACAGACCACAACACACAGTGACACACCACAACAGACCGTGACGCACCACAACACACAGTGACACACCACAACAGACCGTGACGCACCACAACACACAGTTACACACCACAACACACCGTGACAAACCGCAACACGCCGTGACACACCGCAACACACCATGACGCACCGCAACACACAGTTACACATCGCAACACACATTGACACACCACAACGTACGGTGACAAACCGCAACACGCCGTGACACACCGCAACACACCGCAACACACCGTGACACACCACAACACACAGTGACACACCGCAACACACCGTGACACACCGTAACACACCGTGACACACCGCAACACACAGTGACACACCGCAACACACTGTGACACACCGCAACACATCGTGACACACCACAACACACCGTGACACACCGTAACACACCGTGACACACCGCAACACACAGTGACACACTGCAACACACCGTGACACACCGTAACACACAGTGACACACCGCAACACACCGTGACACACCGTAACACACCGTGACACACTGCAACACACAGTGACACACCGCAACACACCGAGACACACCGCAACACACCGTGACACACCTCAACACACAGTGACACACAACACATGTGACACACCGCAACACACCGTGACACACCGTAACACACCGTGACACACAACACACCCTGACACACCGCAACACACAGTGACACACAACACACCGTGACACACCGCAACACACCGTGACACACCACAACACAACACACCATGACACACAACACACAGTGACACACCACAACTCACCATGACACACAACACACAGTGACACACCGCAACACACTGTGACACACCACAACACACAGTGACACACCGCAACACACCGTGACACACCGCAACACACCACAACACACCGTGATGCACCACAACACACAGTGACACACACGCAACACATGGTGACACACCGCAACACCTGGTGACACACCGCAACACACGGTGACACACCGCAACACACCGTGACACACCGCAACACACGGTGACACACTGCAACACACCGTGACACACCGTGACACACCACAACACACAGCGACACACCGCAACACACAGTGACACACTGCAACACACAGTGAAATACCACAACACACTGTGACACACCGCAACACACCTTGACACACCGCAACACACCGTGACACACCGCAACACACCGTGACACACCACAACACACGGTGACACACCGTAACACACCATGACACACCGCAACACACAGTGACACACCACAACACACCGTGACACACCGCAACACACCGTGACACACCGCGACACACCGTGACACACCGCAACACACTGTGACACACCGTAACACACCGTGACACACCACAACACACAGTGACACACAACACATGTGACACACCGCAACACACCGTGACACACCGTAACACACCGTGACACACAACACACAGCGACACACCGCAACACACAGTGACACACAACACACCGTGACACACCGCAACACACCGTGACACACCACAACACAACACACCGTGACACACAACACACAGTGACACACCACAACTCACCATGACACACAACACACAGTGACACACCGCAACACACCATGACACACCACAACACACAGTGACACACCACAACACACCGTGACACACCGCAACACACCGCAACACACCGTGACACACCACAACACACAGTGACACACCGCAACACATGGTGACACACCGCAACACATGGTGACACACCGCAACACATGGTGACACACCGCAACACACCGTGACACACCGCAACACACGGTGACACACCGCAACACACCGTGACACACCGTGACACACCACAACACACAGTGACACACCGCAACACACAGTGACACACCGCAACACACAGTGAAATACCACAACACACTGTGACACACCGCAACACACCGTGACACACCGCAACACACCGTGACACACCGCAACACACCGTGACACACCACAACACACGGTGACACACCGTAACACACCATGACACACCGCAACACACAGTGACACACCACAACACACCGTGACACACCGCAACACACCGTGACACACCGCGACACACTGTGACACACCGCAACACACCGTGACACACCGCAACACACCATGACATACTGTAACACACCGTGACACACCACAACACACAGTGACACACAACACACCGTGACACACCGCAACACACCGTGACACACCGCAACACACCATGACACACCGTAACACACCGTGACACACCGCAACACACAGTGACACACAACACACCGTGACACCATGCAACACACCGTGACACACCGCAACACACCATGACACACCGTAACACACCGTGACACACCGCAACACACAGTGACACACAACACACCGTGACACACCGCAACACACCGTGACACACAACACACAGTGACTCATAACACACGAACAACATATAGTAATGTGCAATAACACACAGCAACAGGTGATAACATATTGCAATGTACACAAATACACAAAAACACAGAATAGTATTGACATGAATCTTGTCATTCATGTGGAAATGACTTATGACATAATACTGGGTGGCCTGCTGGTGGCGCTGTCCAGGGAGAGTATAAATACTCGGGCATGGGCCCAGCTTGCTCAGGACTTTCTTTAACAGGAACTAGTGAAGGACAACTAGATCGCCATGTTGAAAAACAGTTGATTAAAGCTTTGTTTAATACTCAGACCAAGTGCCTAGTAGTTTTCTTACGTCAAGCATAATACACCGTAACATATGCCACAGAGTATAACACAGCCATATAACAAGGAAAATAGGAGCTGATTGTTGGATGTCAATCATCACAGCCACAGGGCATCACTTCAAGAGTTCCTCAGAGAAGCAGCCTCCAGCCAACCATCTTCAGAAACTTCATAAGAACATAAGAACATAAGACGTAGGAGCAGGAGTAGGTAATTTGGCCCCTCGAGCCTGCTCCGCCATTCAATAAGATCATGGCTGATCTGATCTTGGCCTCAACTCCACTTCCCTGCCCGCTCCCCACAACCCTTGACTCCCTTACCATTGAAAGAACTGTCTATCTCCACCTTAAATATATTCAATGACCCAGCCTCCAGAGCTCTCTGGGGAAGAGATCATCAATGGCCTTCCTTCCATCATAAGGTCAGAAATGGGGAAAGTCATTGATGATCTTACAGTTCTGATGAAAGGTCATTGACCTGAAACGTCAACTCTCTTTCTCTCTCCACGGATGCTGCCTGGCCTGCTGAGTTTTTCCAGCGTTTTCTGTTGTTATTATTGATGATCTTACAGTGTTCAGTTCCATTCGCAACTCCTCAGATAATGAAGCTGCCCAAGCCCAACCTACAGCGGAATCTGGGTAACAGCAATGCTTGGGCTGAGAAGTGGCAGGTGGTAACATCATGCCACATAAGTGCCAGGAAATGACTACGTCCAACAAGAAAAGGCACGTGCCTTCTGTTGCCTAGGCCCTAAGCTCTGGAATTCCCTCCCTAAACCTCTCCTCCTCTCTGCCTCTGTCTCCTCCGTCTAGATGCTCCTTAAAACCTACCTCTTTGACCAATCATCTGTCCTAATATCTCCTTATGTGGCTCGATGTCAAATTTTGTTTGATAACGCTCCTGTGAAGTGTCTTGGGAAGTTTTACTACGTTAAAGGCGCTATATAAATGCAAGTTGTCGTTGCTATCAACACTCTGGCTAAAAGGGCAGGGCAGAGGTCTCATACTCTGTAATGAGTGGATCATTTCCTGAACCCTCAAAACCTTTTCACCATCTACAAAGCTCAAGTCAGGAGCGTGGTAGAATACTGAACACTCATCTGGATGGGTGTAACTGCAACACTCAAGAAATTTGATACCATTCAGGAAGGAGTAGTTTGCTTCATCGGCGTCTCTGTCACTGCACTCAATATCCACTCCCTCTACCATTGATGCACCGTGGCTGTAGTACATACAATAAGCAACTCACCAAGGTTACGTAAGAACATAAGCACATAAGAAATAGGAAATACAGCCCCTCGAGCCTGCTCTGCCATTCAATTAGATCATGGCTGATCTTCTACCTCAACTCCACTTTCCTGAACTATCCCCATATCCCTTGATTCCGTTAATATCCAAAAATCTATCAACCTCTGTCTTGAATATACTCAATGACTGAGCCTCCACAGCCCTCTGGGGTAGAGAATTCCAAAGATTCACCACCCTCTGAGTGAAGAAATTTCTCATCATCTCAGTCCTAAATGGCTGACCCCTTATTCTGAGACTGTAACCCCTGGTTCTAGACTCCCCAGCCAGGGGAAACATCCTCCCTGCATCTACCCTGTCAAGCCCTGTAAGAATTTTGTATGTTTCAATGAGATCACCTCTGATTCTTCTAAACTCTGGAGAATATAGGCCTAGTCTACTCAATCTCTCCTAATACGACAATCCCTCCATCCCCAGAACCAGTCTAGTGAACCTTCATTGCACTCCCTCTATGACAAGTATATCCTTCCTTAGGTAAGGAGACCAAAACTGTACACAATACTCCAGGTGTGGTCTCACCTGGGCCCTATATAATTGCAGTAAAATGTCTTTACTCTTATACTCAAATCCACTTGTAATAAAGGCCAACATACCATTTGCTTTCCTAATTGCTTGCTGTACCTGCATGTTAACTTTCAGTGATTCGTGTACAAGGACACCCAGGTCCCTCTGAACACCAACATTTCCCAATCTCTCACCATTTAAAAAATACTCTGCTTTTCTATTTTTCCTACCAAAGTGGATAACTTCACATTTCTCCACATTATATTCCATTTGCCATGTACTTGCCCACTCACTTAGCCTGTCTATATCCCCTTGAAGCCTCTTTGCATCCTCCTCACAACTTACATTCCCGCCTAGCGTTGTATCATCAGCAAACTTGGAAATATTACATTTGGTCCCCTCATCCAAATCATTGATATAGATTGTGAATAGCTGGGGCCCAAGCACTGATCCTTGCCGTACCCCACTAGTTATAGCCTGCCAACTCAAAAATGACCCATTTATTCCTACTCTCTGTTTTCTGTCCGTTAACCAATCCTCAATCCATGCTAGTATATTACCCCCAATCCCATGAGCTCTAATTTTGTTTAATAACCTCTTGTGTGGCACCTTATCGAATGCCTTCTGAAAATCCAAATACATCACATCTACTGGTTCTCCCTTATCTTTTCTGTTAGTTACAACCTCAAAAACTCTAACAGATTCGTCAAATATTGTTTCCCTTTCATAAATCCATGTTGACTCTGCCCAATCCTATTATTATTTTCTTAGTACCCTGTTATCACGTCCTTAATAATAGATTCTAGTATTTTCCCTACTACTGATGTCAGGCTAACTGGTCTGTAATTCCCCATTTTCTCTCTCCCTTCTTTCTTAAATAGTGGGGTTACATTTGCTACCTTCCAATCCACGGGAACCGTTCTAGAATCTATGGAATTTTGGAAGATGACAACTAATGCATCCACTATCTCTATAGCCACCTCTTTCAAACCCCTAGGATGTAAGCCATCAGGTCCAGGGGATTTATTGGCTTTCAGTCCCATTAATTTTTCCAGTACTATATTTTTACTAATACTAATTTCTTTCAGTTCTTCATTCTCGCTAGACCCTTGGTTCTCCACTATTTCCGGGAGGTTTTTTGCGTCTTCTTCCGTGAAGACAGACACAAAGTATTTGTTGAATTTCCCTGCCATTTCCCTATTCCCCATTATAATTTCTCCTGTCTCAGCCTGTAAGGGACTCACATTTACTTTCACTAATCTTTTCCTTTTTACATACCTATAGAAGCTATTACAGTCTGTTTTTATATCTCTCGCTAGTTTACTCTCATATTCTATTTTCCCTTTCTTTATTAATTTCTTGACCTCCTTTGCTGAATTCTAAAATCCTTCCAATCCTCAGGCTTACTGCTTTTTCTGGCAACATTATAAGCCTCTTCCTTTGATCTAATACTATCTTTAACTTCTCTTGTTAGCCCCCATTGGACCACTTTTCCTGTGGGGTTTTTGTGCCTTCAAGGAATGTATATTTGTTGTAAATTATGTATTAATTCTTTAAATGCTAGCCATTGCTTGTCTATCATCATACCTTTTAATGTAGTTTCCCAATCTACCTTAGCCAACCCGCCCCTCATACCTACATAATTTGCTTTGTTTAGATTTGAGACCCTAGTTTCAGATTTAACTAAATCACTTTCAAACTCAATTTAAAATTCTTTCATATTATGATCAATCTTCCATAAGGGCCCCTTTACTACAAGGTTATTAATTAACCCTTTTCTCATTGCACAATACTAGACCTAAAATAGCCTGTTCCCTAGTTGGTTCCTCAACATACTGATCTAGAAAACTATCTTGTACACATTCCATGAATTTGTCCTCCACACTATTACTGCAAATTTGGTTTGCCCAGCCCATGTGTAGATTAAAGTCGAGAGGTCGCACAACACCAGGTTATAGTCCAACAGTTTTATTTGAAATCACAAGCTTTCGGAGCTATCGATTTGCTCCTTCCTCAGGTGAAGTAAATTAGATACAGAATCTCCAAAGCATATATAGATGGAAAACAAAGCATGTGTACTTTACAATTGCAGACCAATAAATTAAATCATCCTGACTATCTGCCGAGGTGTGATAAAGTTAATTAAGTCAGCCAGGAAGGTACCACATCAAAGACATAGCAAGATACAACTGAGACAATGAGGTGTAGTCGCAGGGGTTCTAACGTGTCAAAAGCTGCCGTCTGTATGTAAAACGAAAAGCTTTAACATTTTTTTACTTTTTTACTGGGAAAATTTTTACTTTTTTACTGGGAATCACATCTGTGAACAAGCTAACGACGACTCGAGTCCGGATCACGTCATGTATCGTGACATAAACCCAAGATCCCGATTGAGACCGTCTTCATGAGTGCGTAACTTGGTCCCCCATGATTACTGTATTACACTTGTTTCTTGATTTATACTCTGCCCTACATTACAACTATTGTTTGGGGGTCTGTAAATAACTCCCACCAATGTTTTCTGCCCCTTGCTGTTTCTTAGCTCCACCTGAACTGATTCTACTTCTTGATTCTCAGAGCTAAGATCATTTCTCTCTCCTGTCCTTATCCCATCCTTTATTATCAGGGTTACCCCACCTCCTTTTCCATTTTGCCTATCTCTTCTAAAAGTTAAGTATCCTGGAATATTTAGTTCCCAACCTTGGCCACTTTGCAACCATGTCTCCGTAATGGTTATTAGATCACACCTATTCATTTCTATCTGCGCTTTTAATTCATCTATTTTGTTGCAAATGTTTCGCGCATTCAGATATAGTGCCTTCAGCTTTGACTTATTTCTATTTTTTCCTGATGTCAACTTAGTCACTGATGCCTTATTACCTTTGTTACTCTCTCTGTCCCTTCCTGACCCACTCTGCTTATTTTTACCCAAAACTCTACTCTGCTCTAGAGCCTTGACATTTCTCTCGCTGCTTTTAAATTTACTCTTTCCTGAATCCTCCCACCCCCCTCTCTTCATTAGTTTAAAGCCCTGTCTACTGCCCTAGTTATTCGGTTCACCGGGACACTAGCCCCAGCCAGGTTTAAATGGAGCCCGTCCCAATGGAACAGCTCCCTCTTTCCCCCAGTACTGGTGCCAGTGCCCCATGAACTGAAACCCCTTCCTCCCACACTACTCCTTACTTCAACAGCCCATCCCTCCCCTACGACCTCTAGCAGCAGGAAGACCAAAAGCAGCAAGATCATAAAAACACTGTCATCTCCAAGTTTCCCGCCATACCGTCACATTACTTGAACATATTCACCGTTCCTTCATCATCGCTGGGTCAAACTCCTGGAATTCCCTACCTATCACTATCGTGGGAACACCATCACCACACGGACTGCAGTGGTTCAAGGAGAATTCCCACCACCAGCTTCTCAGGGCCACGAGGGATGGGCAATAAACGCCGGCCTTGCGAGCCTCGCCCATATCCTAACTGCAAATTAAAAACAAAGTTATGATATCAAATGGCCTGTTTATGAGGCAAAACTGTATTATGAATAATATTAATAATGCGCAAGTTGCACTTTGTTTAATGTGGAGGAGCTGTTAATTGAATGGATCACCAGCCATGCTGATGCAAAAGCGATTTAAAATATTCTTAGACAAATGAGCTGAGTAATTGCATGTACAAGTGAGGTTTAATTGGCTGCTATTAATGTGAATGTTGATTCGAACTGAAGGCTCAACGTCCTGTGTCACTGGGGTCGCCCTGGATCCAGATGAGGTCATGGAGCCTCTCCTGAGCAAGTCTCCGCCAAACCAATTAACCGTGTCAGTCAGACTGCAATTTGACCCAAAACTTGGGTTTTAAGCGTTCGTTTGCCCCCTAGGTGCTGAAGATGTGCTCACAGGGTAAGTGCAGGTGAAATAAAATTTACTTTCAAATTGTCTTTTCATTTCAACCGCCTGGAGATGTGAATATTCATACAGTTAATTGTCAGCTCGTTGACTCATATCTTATCCTTGCCTCCCCTCCTCCTCCACCTAATATAACTTCTCCTCTCCCCCTCGTCCCCCCCTCACCCACTGCCCCGAGCTACCTCCATCCAAGAGAGAGAGAAATTAATGAGGCATTAATTCCCACCAACAGGACTCCCATTAAGAATCAAACAAATGATTAGTATTACCTTGCACACCAGTTTGATATTTTTCTCTGCAATCCTGCATTAATTATACAGTGATATTATTGTAGGTACTGGTGTGCAGGATTTATTGATTCAAAGGAGAGGAACTTCAATCACCATATCATTAACCCAAGTGATCCCAACAGTATGTTAATTAGCAGGTCTTCTGGGCCACCCACCTTTACGACTCCTGGCAGTTTTACATATGGCTTGCATGAGACCAGTGCTTCAGGAAACGAACGCATTAGCACAGGTCTCGCACAATGTAAAAGCAGCTGGTGATACAGACTGGATCTCCACTGATGTTAATTCGACTCCACCACACTGTCAGGCTCAGTAACTCAGATGGATACATAGAATGGTGGCAATGTACAGCTAGTCCCTCAGCATGCGGCAAGAGGAAAGATGGGTTAGCATTTTGGCTGTACGCTCTTCATTCGAGTTGGAAACTGGAAGATAAGTAAGACCCTTTAGGTGGGCAGGGGGTGCCCGTGGAGAGAACAGTGGGTAAATGTCAACTCAGCAAGTGCCGTAAGACATGTCTCCAATAGGAGTGCCAACTCTGATTGGATATATTCCTGGAGATTTCATCACATGGCCTCCTGCCTCCAACTGCCCCGCCCCCACGCTCCTGCCATTGGTCGTCCAACAGGTCCATCCCCACAGTGCTCCGCCTTCCCGCTCTTCATCACCCGATTGAATGATTCTTGACTGTCAGTCAAACAGCCTTTGTTTCCCGTCTCCAATACTTTTCTAACTAATAAGTGGAAGTGTTCAAAGAAAATGAAAAAAGTGCACAATTTTTTTAATGTCATGATTTTTCTCTCCCGGGTGTTGCTTGCAGCAGTGTCCTGAAAATTAATCTTCAATTCCTGGAGACTCCAGGACAGTCTGGAAGGTTTGGCAAACCTCGTCCCCAGCAAGACCATCAACACTCACTGCTTAAACAACCGGTTAAAAAAATGCAATAAAAGCCAAATGAATGTTAATGTGAGTCCCAATGCTTTGTAACCGATTAATTTATTCAATAACTTCTAATTGTAAAACATTCTCTCCATAAACCAATCTTGAAGGGAGGAGACAGTGCACTGGGTCATTCCGTCTCTGCCACCTGGGTTTCAATCCAACCCAGATGAATTAGATGAAAGTCTCATCTCTCTCCTGGGTGAAAGGATCCTGTATAAAATGTGATTGGGGGTTAATCTCAATCTAGTTCCCACTAATTGACACTGTCAGTAAATGTATAAACTTCACTTTTCACTGTGAAAACATTCATTCTGTATATAGGATCCTTTCGGGTAAACTGAGCAGAGAGTTCTCCCACTGTCCTGGCCAACATTCCTCCCTCAACCAATAGCACCAAAAACAGATTAATGGGTCATTCATCTCATTGTTGTTTGTGGGATCTTGCTGTGTGCAAATTAGCTGTCATGTTTACCTACATTACAGCAGTGACTACACTTCAAAGTAATTCATCCTGAAACACTCTGAGGTACTTCTGAGGGGGAATGATAGGGAGCTGTATGAAGGCAAATCCTTCTTAATAGTTCTGATGAAAGATCATCGCCCGTAAACGTTAACTCTGTTTCTCTCTCCCCAAGATGCTGCCTGACCTGCTGAGTATTTCCAGCATTGTCTGTTTTTACTCCTTCTTAATAGTGCTGGTTTAAAAGCAGCAAATGGATGTGAATCAGAATGGGCCGACACCTGAGAACCACAATCACAGGCGGTAACTGAAATGGAAATGGTATTTAACAAAGAAAGTTACAGTTAAAAAAAACTAGACACCTAGGTGGCTACACATTTTGTCATCTGTAGTTCTACGAAACAAGCCTATCTACTGCCCTTCTGAGCTAAGAGCTTAGCGATGTTAAAAGGTTCTATGTAAAGTAGCCTTGAGTATATAAGATGGGAATCATTAACATAAGAAGCGTTGGTCTCCAAGCATTTCACAGAGCTGAGTTCAAAAGATAAAAGCTATGAAAGAAGGCAGCAGAATAGAAGCCCATCGAAGTGTTTATCTGCTTTGCCTACAGAAACTGGGCTGCTTATATCAATCAGAACAAGCACGGCACATCCATTATTAACCAGAGATATGGAATGAATGAATCCAGCCAGCCTTATCTACCTACAGCAGGGTGGGTCTCATGTTCCGTGTGGGGTTTCTTTCTCAGCCTGCATAAAGAAAATGACATTGAATAACAAGGTATCCGTGGCACGGGGGGAAAAAAATGGTATGTTATTTTCCGCATTCTGCCGCATTTTCCATTCACTCCTCAGGGCTCGCTGAGGTTTGCAGGACCTGTAATTAATTGGCTGGAGTGGAAAGCATTGCTGAAAGAGAAACTGGCGTTGTTTGTATTTAAATGAAGAAGGGGAGTTGCAGGCACACACAGATGCTCGGAGCTGATGGCCCAACCGTCAGGCTGCAGGGAGCTGGTTGAGCATTAAATAAGACAAAAGATTGGGGAAGTGTCTTTGAGATTTTAATTGTTAATCTTTCATTTAAAGGGGAACCCCCACCCCTACCAAGATTCACTGAAGAAACTGTAAAAGTGATTCTGGATGAAGTCAGGGAGAGGAGGGAAAGACGGCTTATAGAAGGAAAGAATTGCACTTATATAGCGCCTTTCATGATCCAAAACACTTTACAGCCAATGAAGTGGAGTCACTGTTGTAATGTGGGAAACGCGGCAGCCAATTTGCGCACAGCAAGCTCCCACAAACAGCAATGTGACAATGACCAGATAATTTGTTTTTGTTATGTTGATTGAGGGATAAACATTGGCCAGGACACCGGGGATAACTCCCCTGCTCTTCTTCGAAATAGTGCCATGGGATCTTTTACGTCCACCCGAGAGAGCAGACGGGGCCTCGGTTTAACGTCTCATCCGAAAAACGGCACCTCCGACAGTGCGGCACTCCCTCAGCACTGCACTGGAGTGTCAGCCTAGATTTTTGTGTTGAAGTCTCCTGGCGTGGGACTTGAACCCACAACCTTCTGACTCTGAACATTAATAATATTTACAACATCGTGATCATTCCATTGTATCATACAAATCCATTCCGCCGCTCTGCACAGCCATTCCTCCCCCACATATTAACATCAAAAGCTGAAGTTTAATTTGTCTCCCATAACATATACTAATCTATTGTACTTTAAAAATTGATCAGTAATCATGGCTCCGAATAAGGGAAGTGTGCCTGATAATCCCCCCATCATTTAATCTCTGGCCCTTCCCTCCTCTCATGCTCCTTCCCAACTTTTCGGGCAGCTGTTGCTTTCTCCTGCAGCCTCCGGCTCTTTTTCACCTCCTGTTTGAACCTTCCCTGCAGTTTCAGCCTCTTCCTTACATTAGATTTGGGCCGAGGAGCTGCCCCTTGTAGGGTTGGGCCGGTGCCAACATCAGTGGGTGCATGGACTGAAGGATTTTTGGACTTTTAAAATGGATATGCATCCTTTTAAAATGGAGACACACATGGACTGCGTTTCAAAATGGAGTTTGGACTTTTGGACTTTAAAAAGGATTGACTGTTGGTTTCTGTGAAGATAGCAGGAACTGTCTATCTTTTGGGTTGCCATGGGACCAGTCTCAACGCTGACGTCATGAAAGGCAGGGGCCTTTTCATATTCAAACTTGTGTGATTTGTGGAAAAACACCTTTTGTCCATGGAGCCAGGATGTCTGGATGGACAATGAGGTTTGCAGGCCAAAAGTAACACCTCTGGACTCTTTCAATGAAGGAGCAGTCAAGAACTTAACAAACAGTTAGCACTTCGAGAACTGCTCATCTACAGTAATGGCATACCATTGTTTTCATCAAGATGACAAATCCAGGACAGAGATGTCACCAGGAAGACCAACTAGCGTCTCTGTGACCATGGTAACCAGGAATCGCCCAGCCAGTTTTGTGAATTATACGGGGTATAAATATGCTGAACTTTGGGGATTCAGCGCTTACTTTTCTCTACCATCTGGAACGGGGTTCTCCGCGTAGCTACGCGTCCGTCAACTCTCCAGGAACACCCGAAGTAAGTGCCTCGCCGTACCGCCTGAATGTAACTCTCTAGGCCTCATCGCATGCCTCTGTTAGGCACAGTTTTGTCTCTGGAGTCGAACGGACCCGGGACCACGTGAATCAACAACAAGGGCTGGTAATTATATCCAGCATACACCTCTAGAAATCCCCAGGACCGCCCGCGTGTTTGGCTGCTGAGGAACTGCAAGTGTCCAAGACGCAGGCTAACATGTGTGTGTGTGTGAGGAGGCTTCCAAGTGTGGGTTCTGACCAAACCGGGAGAGGGGTTTAGTTAGAAGGGTTTTTCCATTATCTAGGCTTAGATTCTGGGAAGGGGTTGGTATGGCGTAACCAACAGGGTGAGTATTTTAGCCTAAGGTTATAAACTACTGTCCACAGTCACCTACTCATTATGCCGTAAGCGAGAGGAGTAGAGGTTGTCGTTTTGTGACTGTAATAAAAGGAATCGATCTTTGACTAACCTGAACCGTTTCGTTTCGTCTGAGTCAATTATAATCTATCTATAGTAACTCCTTGGGTCCGAACTTGGGGGTTGTGGGGCTTGTGGTTTGCGGTATAATTCAGAAGACCAACCGGGTGGCATCCGGTCACGGCCGTGTTACACAGTAATCCCGTTGGGGACGCTGCGCATCGGGCATAGGAGAAGACCAATCTGGCCTTGGTCACTCTCTGTGTGTGGGATTACCCGCTAATCGACAGGCTAGGCAGGGACTATTGGCAAAAGCTCCTGCCGTCCAAGGGAAACAACCCAACCCGGGGAGTTTTTTAATGGCATGAGTCGACTCAAGGGAGTGTCATAGAAACACGGGGCACGCAAAAACACCCTACACCCTTCTCCCTCCTTCTGCCCCTCACTAACCTTTCCCTTTCCACACGATGCCACCTCACCCCCCACTTCCATGTCTCTGTCCCCCTCTGACTCCTCACTCTCGAGCTCTTCTGTAACCTCCCATCCCTGCTCCCTGTCAGATACATAATGTCCCTTAGAGAGTCTTCCTGCTATCACGGTTTCTCCAACAGTGCCACTCCCTTCGGCCTCATCTCCACCGCTGACCCTTGCTCCCTGTTTCTTCTCTCTCTGGGACAATGGCACATCTGCACCTATCTTGCTCCCTTCTGGCATCTTTGTCTCCCCACACCCATCCTGCTGCCCCTTTAAGGCTCCTGCCTCTTGCACCCTCTCCTTGTCTTGCCCCCTCCTGCTCCCCGAGTACTTCTTTGGAGTACTTACACTTACCTCTCACCCTGCTCCTGCCTCCTCTCCCCCATGGACACTAGATTCTTTAGGGAGAGCCAAGCCATATAATGCCTCAACTCTGCCCTCAAATCGTGCTGCCCTCTGCTGTCTTTGTCCTTTTCCACCGTACTTGGTGTGTTTTCCACCATCTCCATCCTGTTCTCTGCGCCACAATTTTCTGCCTCTTCCTGCGCTCTTTTCTCCTTCCGTTCACCAGCTGTGTCCTCTACCTGCTCCGCTCCTCTAGCCGCTCCACTCACACCTCCTGCTCCTTCACCTTCTCCCATCTCCTCGTCACTCAAGGGGCTTCCTTCTGCCTCACACTCACAGTGGGTGGGGCCTCTGTGACACACCCCACAGCTCTCCGCCTTGCAGCTCCGAGCGATGTGTCCAGACTCGCCACAATTATAACAGTACAAGTCTGGACAGCTTTTTACAAGATGGTCGTGTCCAAGACAATAATAACAAACCTTCACCTGGTTATCATGCAGTACCCGGAAGTCCGGCACTCCTTCCATTTTCTCGAATTTCATGCTATATGGCAATGATTTCACCCCCTCTGGGAACCGCACCTTTACATAACGGGTTCCATCTGCTACCCGCGTTCCTGGATAGTATCTCCTCTTTATTGCTGAGCAAATTTTAATGTCCCACGACTCCAACTTTTTTATTAGCACATCGTCCTCAATATAAACTGGCAGGTTTAAGAACCACTTCAGAATATAGAAGAGATACCGCCAAGAACTTATCTCCAACCTTCAAACTCAGTAAAAGTCTTTCCACCTCCTTTCGGCCACTGACCCGTCACCTCGAACCCAATATTCGGCTTTGGTCGGCCGGCAAAGCAGCTTCCCTCGCCGCAGTCGTCATGTACCACCGGGATAATATCCCAAGCTCGTATAAGAACATAAGAACATAAGAAATAGGAGCAGGAGTAGGCCAATCGGCCCTCGAGCCTGCTCTGCCATTCAATAAGATCATGGCTGATCTGATCCTAACCTCAAATCTAAAGAACACAAGAAGTAGGAGCAGGACCCGGCCACTCAGCCCCTGGGCCCGCTCCGCCATCCACAGGGCCCTGACCGATCCGAACTCAGCCTCATGTCCAATTCGCTCACCGTAACCTCTAATTCCCCTTACTTCTAGAAAACTGTCTATTTCTCTTTTAAATTTATTTAATGATGTAGCTTCCACAGCTTCCTGGGGCAGCAAATTCCACAGACCTACTACCCTCCTTATCCTCGCACTGAACCACCACCGGGTTTTCTTTTCCAAACCTCCTGGGGTCCCTGCCCAAATCTTTGGACCTTTTTTCTCCCTTCCCCCAACATTTTCTCCCCTGATTAAATTCATCCTCGGAACATTGTCCTCTGAGGGGCCCAGCACTCCGAGCCTCTCAGCAGCCATCTGCCTGCTGTTTAAAGACCAAAAAGGCCCTAAAACCTGAAAAAAAAAACACCACCAACTTTTTACAAACTCACTCCAACTCCCTGCAGTAATCAAGCACCCAGCAGCACCTGCTCACTACTAGCCCATCCTACCTAGAGAGTGCTACCCTCTGAGCCACGGCTGCCACTGTTTGGCAGCCAGTGATGCAGATCTGCTCCAACTTGTGTCAAGGCTTCACGCAGAGCATGGGGACCATTCTGTCTAACATGGACTGAGCGGTTAGCTCCATGAACATGACAGTGGCGCCCATCATGGTGGGGCCTCTTCTGACTGCTCTCACGGCAGCTACCACTACTGCCGTGGAAGCTCAGACGGCTGCCACCTTGGCTTTGAGGGCCAGTGTTGACAGGGGTTTCCAGAACGTTACATCATGATCTTATTGAATGGCGGAGCAGGTTTGAGGGGCCGTATGGCCTACTCCTGCTCCTAACTCTTCTGTTCTTGTGTTCTTATTACCCCTGCATTCTGTTCTCGTGCAGGGCTGTAGGAATGCTGAGGCATTGACTTCTCTCAGGTGACAGAATGCCTGCTCCCCCGACTACCGACTCCGCCAGTGCCCTTGTTAGTGCCACACAGCCAGCTGGGCCAGACTGCCCCAGCCCACACCGAGATGCTGCAGTCTGCAACTCAAGAGCCAGAGCTGCTCGAGGTCACCCACCACGGCCATCTGAAGTGTCCTCAATGGAAGCTCAGCAGCCAATATTCCCTTTATTTTTTTTTGGGGGCGGGGGGGGGAATGCGCGGCCCATTCAAATTTCCACTCATCTGCGGTTTTTCCATTCAAAAGCCGGTGAGAAACTGCGCGGGACCTCCAGACAGCTGCACGGCCACGCAGCTTAAAGGGAACACTGTCTTCCACCTCCCAAACTTTAGCCACTGGACAAACACTTTGTAGGAGCACTAAGTAAACAAGCACCGAAGACAGGTACCAAGGGTTTGCACAAAGGACTGATGAAGGATAAATGAATCGTGTCTGCTGCCAGGAAACCGGATACAGATCTGCATGATGCGCTACCTGTGGTCGCAAACCAGCTGGACATTGAGGGAGTGGAATCCCTTTCTATCGACAAAGATACCAGGCTGGAGATGGGGAGCATGCAAGGCAATGTGGGTGCAGTCTATGGTACCTTAGACCCTGTGGAAGTCTGCCATGAGTGTGAATCCTAATTCTCACAACTCCTGCTTCACTCTGTCCA
This sequence comes from Squalus acanthias, assembly GCA_030390025.1. Lineage (NCBI taxonomy): Eukaryota > Metazoa > Chordata > Chondrichthyes > Squaliformes > Squalidae > Squalus > Squalus acanthias. The sequence continues at coordinate 15,734,567 of CM059425.1, read as the reverse complement.
TGAGGAAGGAGATGTTGTTTCATTCACAACTCCCCAGATAATGAAGCAGTCCATGCCCGCATGCAGTAAGACCTGGACAACATTCAGGCTTGGGCGGATAAGTGGCAGGTAACATCCGCGCCACAGAAGTGCCAGGCAATGACTATCTCCAACAAGAGAGAGTCTAACCACCGCCCCTTGACATTCAATGGCATTACCATCACCGAATCCCACACCATCAACATCCTGGGGGGTCACCATTGACCAGAAACTCAACTGGACCAGCCACATAAATACTGTGGCAACAAGAGCAGGTCAGAGACTGGGTATTCTGCGGTGAGTGTCTCACCTCCTGACTCTCCAAAGCCTTTCTACCATCTACAAGGCACAAGTAAGGAGTGTGATGGAATACTCTCCACTTGCCTGGATGAGTGCAGCTCCAACAACACTCAAGAAGCTCAACACCATCCAGGACAAAGCAGCCCGCTTGATTAGCACCTCATCCACCACCTTAAACATTCACTCCCTCCACCACCGGCGCACCACGGCTGCAGTGTGTACCATCTACAAGATGCACTGTAGCAACTCGCCAAGGCTTCTTCAGCAGCACCTCCCAAACCCACGACCTCTACCACCTAGAAGGACAAGGGCAGCAGGCGCATGCGAACACCACCACCTCCAAGTTCCCCTCCAAGTTACACACCATCCTGAATTAGAAGTATATTGCGTTCCTTCATTGTCGCTGGGTCAAAATCCTGGTACTCCCTCCCTAACAGCACTGTGGGAGTACCTTCACCTCACGGACTGCAGCGGTTCAAGAAGGCGGCTCACCACCACCTTCTCAACGGCACCTAGGGATGGGCAATAAATGCTGGCCTTGCCAGCGACGCCCACATCCCAGGAATGAATTAAAAAAGATGTAGGTGTTCCTCCAGGTGTCGAGCCTCAGTGACCTCGCTGATGCAGCGGTGGACTGCCAACTGGGAAATTTCATTGATGTCACGTGCTGCAGCCTGAAAGGATCCCGTGGCATAAAAATGAAGGACCAGAGTGAGCTGGAGAGCCACAGGCGGTGCTGTCCATGCCCTGGTTCCAGGCTGGAGTTGTGGCTGCAATGGTGACAGCCTCCTTGGTGAAGGCCAGGCGCCCGAGACATTGCTCCTCTTTGAAGTTCCTGTCGGAGAAATGCTCCCTGAAGACCCGCTGTGGGTGTGGCCTCCCGCCTCCGAGTCAGAAGGTTGTGGGTTCAAGTCCCACTCCAGAGACTTGAAGCTCAAAAATCCTAGGCTGACACTCCCAGTGCATTACTGAAGGAATGCTGCACTGTCTGAGGTGCTGACTTTCGGATGAGACGTTAAACCGAGGCCCCGTCTTCTGTCTCATGTGGACGTAAAAGATCCCATGGCACTATTTGGAAGAAGAGCAGGGGGAGTTCTCCCCGGTGTCCTGGGCCAATATTTATCCCTCAATCAACATCACTATAAACAGATTATCTGGTCATTATTATTGTGGCTGCTTTCTGTGCACAAATTAGCTGCCATGTTTCCTACATTATAACAGTGGCTACTCTTCAAAAAAATAAAGTTGTAAAGTGCTTTGGGACGTCCTGAGGTCTTTCTTTCTTTCTTTTGCATAGAGCCCTCATCCCTCTTCTGTGAACTGCTCCTGCTCTCTCCTGTCTTCCTTCCTGCTCCTCCTCCACCTCCAGCCCCAAAGGCAGCCCTACCAGACCGCCCATGACTGTTGCGAAGTCAGGCAAAAATAGTACAGCACCAGCAAAATCTTCATCTCAGTATTCAGAATTAAGTTCTCAGAGTCTGAAAACAGGCCAAAAAACAACCAGAAGTTAACCTTTAGCCTCAAATGACAAAGCAGCAACTCCAAGTGGCGCTGCTGAAGGGTCCTTCCCACCTGTTTGCACCACGAGTGTCTGGGCGAGTTTATCACGTGGCGAGTCAGGCACTGGGGCAGCCCAATATCAGAAAAGAGTCCTACAACAAGCTAAGGAACTTAACTAGAATATTTTATTCATTGTTTTAAATAGTTCTGGCTTGCGCCCTGGACTGCCAAAAGAGCAGTCTGATCCAATATGGCGGGCAGCGCACTTCCGGCTCATAAGGAGCGCGTGCGTCTCGCCCGCCACATAGGATGCTTAGGCACCCAATTCGCGCCTGAAATGCGGGCGCCATCGAACCTCTAGACCTGTGTCTCACTGTCAAAATACTTCACAACAAACCACATTAAACGGTTCTTTGACTAACATCGAATGTAATTCATAGCATCACTGATTCAACAAAGAAAAGGACCTGCGAGGCAATTTTGATTACACATGGAATATTTTTCATCCACTGTCACCTGTAATCACATTCGCTGTGAATCGCTCAGGGACAGTAATGGCATTGATCTGTCACAGTGAAGATGCACCAGCCCCTCTCTTCACACAGCCAGCCTGATCGAAGAAATTATACTGTGGGTTAGCAAATGGAAGTGAGAACAAGTCCACAACTCCAATCTCAGCTGCTGCACAGATACATTGATTTATGTCTTAGTTTAAATAAAACAAAAACAATACATAAACAAAAAAAAAGCACGTCAGTAGAAGTAGGCATTACGATATACATTGAAGAGTGACAGTCCCAGTAAAAGCAAGATATATTACAATATACACAGGAGAGAGACCATCCCAGTAAAACAGGACATACTATAACATACACAGGAGAGAGACCATCCCAGTAAAACAGGTAGTATTATAATATACACAGGAGAGAGACCATCCCAGTAAAACAGGTAGTATTATAATATACACAGGAGAGAGACCATCCCAGTAAAACAGGTAGTATTATAATATACACAGGAGAGAGACCATCCCAGTAAAACAGGACATACTATAACATACACAGGAGAGAGACCATCCCAGTAAAACAGGTAGTATTATAATATACACAGGAGAGAGACCATCCCAGTAAAACAGGACATACTATAACATACACAGGAGAGAGACCATCCCAGTAAAACAGGTAGTATTATAATATACACAGGAGAGAGACCAGCCCAGTAAAACAGGTAGTATTATAATATACACAGGAGAGAGACCAGCCCAGTAAGGAAGTAACAAACTAAATGGACTGTGGAAAACCCGACGACATATTGTACCTAACCTTCCAAAAGGCATTTGGAAAGTTCCACATGAAAGGCTAGTCGTTATGCCCAAAGCTGTAGGGATTCAAGGCGAGTCTTGGGAATGGATAAGTAATTGGCAGAAAGGTAGCTATTTGTTATGAGAGTTAATTAGGGCTGTAGGGAAGTATTGAGTGGAGTGACCCAGGGCTCAATTATTGGGACAACTATGTTTCTAATGCACATCAATGTAAATGGCTTCAGAAACTCGATGCAAATTAATCAGATTTGCAGACAATACCAAACCGGGAGACGTAGTGGAATCAGAGGAGGCAGCTTAGAAATTACAGAATACATTGGACAAAACACATATGTGTTAGGGATAATGGGAGATGAGATTTAATGCAGACAAGTGTAAAGTGTTGCACATAGGAAGAAAATTAAATGCCACAGGTACTTCACGAATGGCGTTGAAATAACTAAAGAAGATGTTGAAAGTCTTAGTAGACTCGATGCTTAACATGTCCAACCAATGCAGAGCAGCAATCAACAATGACAATAGAATATTAAACTACCTAGCCAAAAGAGTAGAATACATGTAAGGGGCAGTTGTGATCAAACGGTACAGTGCTCACAGACCACACCTTGAGTATGGTGTCCAGTTCTGGTCAGACCACACCTTGAGTATGCATTGCTGGTCATCATCCAAAATTCTATAGACTCTGGAATAGTTCCCATGGATTGGAGGGTAGCTAATGTAACCCCACTATTTAAAAAAGGTGGCAGAGAGAAAACGGGGAATTATAGACCGGTAAGCCTGACATCGGTAGTGCAGAAAATGCTAGAGTCCATTATAAAAGCAGAGCACTTGGAAAACAGTGACAGGATCGGACAAAGTCAACATGGATTTACAAAAGGTAAATCATGCTTGACTAATCTACTGGAATTTTTTGAGGATGTAACTGGTAGGATAGATAAGGGAGAACCAGTGGATGTGGTGTATTTGGACTTTCAGAAGGCTTTCGATAAGGTCCCGCATAAGAGATTAGCGTGCAAAGTTGAAGCACATGGGATTGGGGGTAAGGTGCTGACTTGGATCGAGAACTGGTTGGCAGACAGGAAGCAAAGAGTTGGAATAAACGGGTCTTTTTCCGAGTGGCAGGCAGTGACTAGTGGGGTACCGCAGGGATCGGTGCTAGGACCCCAGCTATTCACAATATATATTGATGATCTAGACGAGGGAACTAGATGTAATATCTCCAAGTTTGCAGATGACACAAAGCTGGGTGGGCGTGTGTGCTGTGAGGGGGATGCAGAGAAACTCCAGTATGATTTGGACAGGTTGGGTGATTGGGCAGATGCATGGCAGATGCAGTATAATGTGGATAAATGCGAGGTTATCCACTTTGGTGGCAAAAACAGGAAGACAGATTATTATCTGAATGGCAATAGATTGGGAAAAGGGGAAGTGCAATGAGACCTGGGTGTCCTTGTGCACCAGTCGCTGAAGGTAAGCATGCAGGTGCAGCAGGCGGTTAAGAAGGCAAATGGTATGTTGGCCTTCATAGCGAGAGGATTCGAGTACAGGAGCAAGGATGTCTTGCTGCAGTTGTACAGGGCCTTGGTGAGACCACACCTTGAGTATTGTGTGCAGTTTTGGTCGCCTTATCTGAGGAAGGATGTTCTTGCCATGGAGGGAGTTCAGCGAAGATTTACCAGACTGATACCTGGGATGGCAAGAATGACGTATGAAGAGAGATTGGGTCGATTAGGCTTATATTCGCTAGAGTTTAGAAGAATGAGAGGGGATCTCATTGAAACTTATAACATTTTAACAGGACTAGACAGACTAGATGCAGGAAGGATGTTCCCGATGGCGGGGGAGTCCAGAACCAGGTGTCACAGACTAAGGATAAGGGGTAAGCCATTTAGGACTGAGATGAGGAGGAATTTCTTCACCCAGAGAGTGGTGAACCTGTGGAATTCTCTACCACAGAAGGCAGTTGAGGCCAACTCATTAAATATATTGAAGAAGGAGTTAGATATATTTCTTAAGGCTAAAGGGATCAAGGGATATGGGGAGAAAGCAGGGACAGGGTACTGAATTTGGATGATCAGCCATGATCTCATTAAATGGCGGAACAGGCGTGAGGGGCCGAATGGCCTACTCCTGCTCCTATCTTCTATGTGTCTATGTTTCTATGGTGTCCAGTTCTGGTCTGAGACCACACCTTGAGTATGGTGTCCAGTTCTGGTCTGAGACACAAAGGAGATGTTCAAGCGCTGGAAGCAGAGAAGAGCCACGAGGCCGATCCCGATTGTTAAGGGCCTGAGTTATGAGGAGAGACTGGAGAGGCTTGGGTTCCTCAGCCTAGAAAGGAGGCATCTGATAGTTGATCGTATAACGGTACATAAGATAGTTAAAAGAATGGCAAATGTAAACCCCGAGTATCTACTGTAAATTAAATAGTGAGAGTAGGACAAGAGAGACACAGGTTCACATTAGTAAACGGTAAATGTAGGACTGGTTGAGGTCTCCTGCTTCACTGCCAGCAGAGTTAAACTGCATGCTGCAGCTTAAATGGCATTACCTGCCGATGCCCAGGTGCCCTGAAGACCCAATTGGTAAAGACACTCCCAGGTTAGATCTGGCTACAAGAACTGCTGACTGCCTCCCACCATCATTTAGGCTATTCCATTGTATTCATTTTTTTAAAAACAACTGCAGACCACTACTTGATGTCATCCTTCCCAGAATACACGGTTGCAAAGGGAATTGTGTCCCCCCTGGAGGTGAACACATCTGTCACCTGCCTGAATGATTCCTAGGATTTTATCAATGAGGTATGGGGACAGTACAACAACAATTTGCATTTCTATAGCGCCTTTACCATAGTAAAAGACGCTTCGGGTTGGAAAGTTAGGGACGTGCTAAAGTTATGCCAGAAGCGTGCGCAAGTATCTGTTTCGAATGATCTGGCCGGAAGGTGTTAGGGAGAAAAAAATTATTATAGCTTTTAAAAAAATACTGCAACCTGATTGGCTGAGTGAACATTGTACACTAAGTTCAGTTGAGAACAGTATGGCTGCTCCCATATGTGCCAGAAGGTCAGATAGTTACTTGTTCCTCTACGTCACTGACTGTCAGCTGCAGTCTAACTCCTGCTGAAGGTGGGGAATGGTGGCTGGGTAAGAGAGACTGATTGTGAAATCCTTCCTGGCATCTGGCTCTTTGTACAAGAGCCCTTAAGTGACCCTCAACATGCGCGTAAGGGTGGTGTGTGGAAACTCCATATGATTGCATAGGAGCTACATGAAATGATAATTTATGAATCCAACTAATTAATAACGTACTAGACTTAAAAGAAACCCCAGCAAGTATCATTAATGAACCTGATGAGCTGCCTCAGAAGCCACCAAGCTACCGTTAACTCTGCCAAGGTGTCTCTAAGAACCACCGCCCCCCAAAAAAACTGTCTCCCATCCTATCAACCTGGATCCGATCCTTGAGCTCCCTGCAACCTCTCAAGGAGTCATAGAGTCATAGGGGGAAAAATTGAGTCATGCTCCCTTTGGGGCGCTAGTTTCGCCAGGGCGCTACTTTTAGCGCCCCAAAAAAATTAACACCCCCGCGGCCGAAATTCATCGGTAGCACCCCAAGAGGGAAGCGGGGTACTACTGGAAGCACCCCGCCTCCCTCTTGGGGCACTGCGAGTGAATATCGCGGCGCTACTGCAGGCCTTCCTCCCCTTCTTCAAGGGGAGGGGCCTTGCGCAGTGTGACCCGGGGCCCAGCTGGGCCACCAGGGATCGGAGTGCCGGCAAAAGAGCCTGGCAATCAAGAGAAGTGCCGGGCTCACGGAGCGCAGCCGGCACCCCGCGGGGGGGGGGCTTCAGAGGAGGCTGGGGATGGCAGAGGGGGCAGGTGCTGGCAGGCGGCCAGCAACAAAAATGGCCGCCCGGCACCTTCCCTTTAATTAGCACCGCCCCGGCCGCAGGTAGGCCCCCCAGACCCCTCTTCGGGCGCTAACGGGAGGCGCAAAGCAACTGAATTTTTAGGCCATAGAGTCATAACGGCACAGAAGGAGGCCATTCAGCCCATAGAGTCCGTGCCGGCTCTCTGTAGAGCAATCCAGTCAGTCCCATTCCCCCGCTCTATCCCCCGTAGCCCTGCAAGTTTATTTCCCTCAAGTGCCTATCCAGTCTCCCCTTGAAAACATTGAGTGTCTCCGCTTCCACCACTTCCGTCGGCAGCGAGTTCCAGGTCATCACCACTCGCTGCGTAAAAAGGTTTTTCCTCACATCCCCCCTGTATCTCTTGCCCAAAACCTTAAATCTGTGTCTCCTATTCCTTGTACCATCAACTAGTGGGAACAGCCTTTCCCCGTCTAGCCTATCCAAACCCGTCATAATCTTGTACACAGCCATCAAATCACCCTTCAACCTCCTTTGCTCTAATGAAAACAAATCCAGCTTCTCCAACCTGTCCTTGTAGCTAAGATCCCCCATCCCCGAAACCATTCTGATAAATCTCCTCTGCACCCTCTCAAGGTCCTTCACATCCTTCCTAAAGTGCGGTGACCAGAACTAGACGCAATACTCCAGTTGTGGCCTAACCAGCGCTTTATAAAGGTTCAACTTTCCCAACCTGTCTGTGACCCCCTGCTGACCTCTCTCTGACCTTACCAACCTGTCTCCGGCCCTGGCGGCTCACCACCACGGCATGTGTCTGACCCTAACGAGCAATCTTTGACTCCACTGACCTTCACCAGCCATGCAGAAACCGTTGTTTCTGTGTGTGTGTGTGTGTGTGCGCGAATGCCCTGGAGAGCATTGTTTAAATATTAAAGTATCATCCTATAGCAATAATGATAATGGAAAGGGGGAGTGCGGCGGGCTATGATTGAACACAAGGCAGTGTGATTAAATGACGTGACCCGAGGTGTCACTCTTCAATCTCCGCCTGTCTTCAATTGCAGTCAGCTACACTTCCACCTGTCTATTATGACTTAATCTAAATCCAATCAAGATTGATGGGGTTTCACTGCTTCATACAAGCTTTTTTGTTTAACCTATCGCTGTGCTTTTGTGCACAGTCCAGTCCTGATAACACCTGTGTGAGCTTACTTATTTTACCTCTGAAAGTCCTTGGAGAGATCTCTCTGTCTCCCCTTCCTGATCTAAAATCGGGCTCGGCTCATTTATAATTAACTTTACATTTCTGCTCTGGGCTCGAAGGTTAAAGCCATCAAAGAAACAGCTCTGCCAGAGAGAGAAAAAATAATAATGGGAACATCAGAGGGAGAAAGATGAAAGAAAAAAAATCAAGAGAGAGAGCGAGAGTGTGAGAAATTTATCTTTGTAATTTTTTTTTTAATTTCTCTGGAACATATATTTTGGCAAATGCCTGGAGGTGATTTGAGTACTGATGGAGTTTTTCCTAATTTTCTTCAAATGTAATGAAAAAAAAAATTGCCAAGTGTTTTGAGGATAGTCAGCAGAGCAGAGCAAATGCAGCTGATATTTTATACTTGGATTAACAGGAAGCTTTTGACAAGATCCCACATCGACGATTAATGGTGAAGGTAAGGAGCCGTGGAACAGAAAGTAAACTGAGGTTCTGAATGAGAACTTTCCCACCTATTTTTAATAAAGAAAGAACGTATATTTCTACAGCGCCTTTCACAACCTCTGGACGTCTCAAAGCGCTTTACAGCCAATAAAGTACTTGTGAAGTGTAGTCACTGTTGTAATGTGGGAAACGCAGCAACCAATTTGCACACAGCAAGCTCCCACAAACAACAATGTGATAATGACCAGGTAATTTGTTTCTTTTGTTCTGTTGGTTCAGCGATAAATATTGGGCCAGGACACCGGGGATAACTTCCCTGCTCTTCTTCGAAATAGTGCCATGGGATCTTTTACGTCCACCCGAGAGAGCAGACGGGGCCTCGGTTTAATGATTCATCCCAAAGACACCACCTCTAACAGTGCAGCACTCCCTCAGCACTGCACTGGAGTGTCAGCCTAGATTTTGTGCTCAAGTCTCTGGAGTGGGTCTTGAACCCTCCGACTCAGAGGTGAGAGTGCTACCACTGAGCCACAGGTGACCTAGCTAATACATATGAATGACTGGGATGAGAGCATCCAAGAGCTAAGCAAAGTCTCTGAGCTTGCTGATGATGCAAAAATAGGGATTAGAGCAAATAATGAGGTGCATTCCAACCACACTTAGAGAGATTGAGATCTTTTAGGTAACTGGGCCGATCCTGAAAGGAGACCAAGATTTCAGTGTGCACTGGGCGGAGGATCCACTCAATCTTCCCCACAGTGAAAACAGCCAGTATCCGATCGTTATCATTGTTTGAGCCTTGGGGAGACACTGCATCCTTAAAAGCACAAGCTAAGAGATAAATTCCACTTCATGGTTTTGAGCCTAATATTTTTATGGTCAAATCAGTCTTCGTTGACATGATGTTGCATGTTCCAAAATGCCGCAGAGTTTATCGCTCTTGTCGGTAACAACGTGGCAGTGCTTAAGAGACGGGCAGCCTCAACTGAGAGGTGCCTGATACTTCAACCTGGTTCCATCCATTTGGGAGTCAATTACGCAAGTCATTTAGTTGTCGTCAGCATGCCCTGCATGTCATTCCATGTACTCCACACCAATCATGTTTTATGATAATGCAATGTAAGATATTGCAACTGTAAGTTCATCAGAAAGAGGCGAGATCAAAACTGTTAAAGGCCTTTGTTAAAATAAAACATACAGGAAACTTACATGAGTATTTGAATCAGTGTACTAAAAAAATAGCATTCAGTAAAACTTCAGTGGCATTTCTGTAAAGAGAACATTGACACGCTGGGTTTATGTAATGAGTACATTGACACATTGGATCTGCTCATGTGAAGAGTACACTCATCGGTTAGATTTATTTCTGCTGAAAATACATTGATTAGTTGATTTTGCTTTGTGGAGAGAGTACCTTGATCATTGCTGAATGGCCTCTTTCTGTGTCCTAAAATTCGATGCGCCTGGAAGTCCAATTTTGATGGGCCAAGTAGAGCAGAGCAGAAATCCCGCCTGTCCAAGAAAGGACATAGATCCTGTCCCAAATAGCATGGTCCAGGTGGGTGGCTGTAAGGGTGCATCAGCGATGCTCACCCCAGTCTACCAGTGGAAGGCGGAGCAGACCACAGCTGCTCTACCAGGGAAAGATGGAGGCTCTTCCCAGGCTGAAGAAAAAAGGCAAATAATGTTTCTTCAGCTTCTGAAGGAGCCATATCTCTAAAATAAAGGTTATCAACCCCGCGCCCCCAAGGATTGATTAACCTTAGTCCTGCCAAGTTCTGGGGCCTGATCAATGGCCTCAACAGAACTCGCATCAGTTCTCAGCTGGATAGAGATCAATTGAGGCTTCACAAGGCTTAATGGGCGGAATTCCTGCCCGACACTAAATTTCAGAAGGGCAACGTGCCAGCTCTCTGCTTCCTCTGGTCCAAAATGTTGAGCTCTATGAATCGAAGAGGGATAAAATTGTGTGTGTGTGTGTGAGAGAGAGGAAGAGACCACTGTGAGAGATATGCACGAAGACCATTGTGAGACAGGGAGAGTGCAGACAAGGAGAAACATATAAGATTCTGAGGGGGCTTGACAGGGTAGATGCAGGGAGGATCTTACCCCTCGTGGGGGAATCTAGAACTAGGGGGCACAGTTTCAGGATAAGGGGTCGCCCATTTAAAACGGAGATGAGGAGCAATTTCTTCTCTCAGAGGGTCGTGAATCTTTGGAATTCTCTACCCCAGAGAGCTGTGGAGGCGGAGTCATTGAGTATATTCAAGGCGGAGATAGACAGATTTTTGAGCTACAGGGGAGTCAAGGGTTATGGGGAGCGGGCGGGAAAGTGGAATTGAGGCCAAGATCAGATCAGCCATGATCTTATTGAATAGCGGGGCAGGTTCGAGGGGCCGAATGGCCAACTCCTGCTCCTATTTCTTATGTTCTTATGTTGATACTTTTCTCTGGCTGTTCTTTCTTAGTTGCATCAGGTTTTCAATTTACAGGAACTCTTCTCAAGGAGAGAAAGGGATAAGACAAAAAACAACCATGATGGGGGGAAGAGACAATGTGAAATGATTTCCATAAATGGAGGGTCAATGCAAGCCAACTCTCAGCTTGTTAATGGGTTTCATGGCAACCTGCCCGGACTAATGGGATTTCTTTTTTTCCAAGCAGTTTCTTTTCATTTTGCCTGATGTTGAAAAAGCTCTGGTTCCAATCCAGGAAGAAAACTCACAGATCATTGATTGAAACATTGAGAGAAATGTAATCACAGAACAAATAACAATTACCATCTACAAGCAATGGCAATCATGCTCATCCAAGTGCTTTGGCCATGATTTTCACAAAGTAGCAGCTGCAAAAAAAATATCAGAAAGCGCCGAGCTCCCAGGGAGCCAGTGGGCTGGAGCCAGGGGCGTCATTAAAGGGACCACGTCCCACCTTGTTGGACGCTTTACCGCGCTTCCAATGAATGGATTGGGTGGAGTTAGTGTCATCAGCCGGGCAATGTCATTGTTGCCTCACTTATCTCTGTGTTTTACCCCAAATCTTCTCCCTTCCTCTCCCAAATACGGTGACACCTTGCTGAGCTTCTCGTGTTGATTCCACTCCCGGCTACAGCCACACTGGTTAAGTGGAAGCCTGACTCATTGCCTGGATTCAGTGACATTAGGGATGGGCAATAAATGCTGGCCTTGCCAGCGACGCCCAGATCCCATGAGCGAATTTTAAAAATTGCCTGATTAATATAACTTAAATAGTTTCCCGCTGTACATGCAGGGAGATTTAATTTACCTGTGGCGGGGGTAGTGGGGATTCTGGAGTGCTGCAGCTCTTAAAGGGCGGCAGTGTTTTATTTTTGTTTTTAGGAGGCTGTCTTGACGGAAGGCGTAGCTGAAGGAGATCCCAGAACTGCCCCCTTCACGGTGTAGAGCCTGGAGCTTTTATTGGAGGAGGTGGCTCTGAGGACAGGGTCAATTTCTGGAGCACAAAGACATACTCTAAATCATGTACAGCCAGCATGGCAGGAGATGGCCAACTGTGTTGCTGCTGTCTCCGCTATGCACTGTTTGTAGGAGAAAATGAGAAAGAAGCTCTTCAGACTGAGGAAGATTACCAAGGGAAGGAATAGTAAACGTCCCTCCACTAAAGGCACAGGCATGGCCATACTGTGCATGCACAAAGTACTCAGCCCACAGAATGATGCTACATCGGCAATGCAGCCTGTTGGCATATGGAACTCGGTTAATTCAGCTTCTGAAAGGTGTTCATGTTTAGTTCATTCAATATAGGGGGAAAATGTGGTTGGTATCATTAGAGAGAGAGAGAGAGAGAGGATGAGATACAGATTTCACTTAGCAACAGCCAATGTTTGCAACCAACCAGCCTGGGATATTTTCATTATAGAATGTTTAGTTTAGAAATGTTACGTTATAATAAGAATGTCTAGAGACTAGAAGGTTTATGCTTACCACAGCAAGGCCACAGTGTTTTTATGTGCTTCTAACGTTAATGGTGTATGTTGAAGAAAATGTAGACTTGTGCCAGAGACTACCATATTCGGCAATGCCAGCTCCAGTTTGATAAGAAAACAGTCTATAAATAAAAGCTTTTTCCTTTGTTCGAGCAGCACGAAAAGACTTATGCCTAGGTTCGCATGCTCCAGCTGTGACTATACTCCACTTGTAAATTGCTTTCTATGCTGAAGTTAAAGAATAAAATGATGATAACCAGAAGACTGAACTCATTACTATTCAAGTGAACAACAGAACACTGTTTTAAATCAGGAGAGCCTGAAAAACTAGGGCTGAAATTTGCCGGCGCTCAGAGGGCGGGTTCGGAGGCGGGTCCGCTGTCAAAATAGAAATGATTGACAGCGGGTTGGGAACCTGCTCCGAACCCGCCTCCATGTATGTTTCCCAAGTGTCGGATCTGCGATTTCAGAACAGACCCGACACCAAGCGGCGGGGGAGGCATTTAAGATAGTTAAATGCTTGTTAAACACTTGTTAACTATTTTTGTGCCCGCCTTTTTCTATTTTCCCACTTTTTTAATGAGGTTCTCAACGTTCGGAGATCACGTCAGGTAATGTAGGTCGGGTTCTCTATGTCTCCCCATTGCTGTGAATAGGTGACAGCTGCAAAAGTGGTATTAAAGCTACCATTTCACAGCTGTTCACTTTCCAATGTCAGAAGCTTGAGCCTTCAGGACTTGGAAGACATTTTTGAGCTGTATGCAGTTTGGAAGTGTTTGGAGTAAACTCTCTATCCACTGTCACCTCCTTGGAGCAAGCTCTCTCACCATTGACAGATCGCTTCTGTCATCTCAACTTCAGCTGCCATCTATTTTTATTTTTTATTCGTTTATGGGATGTGGACATCATTGGCAAAGCCAGCATTTATTGCCCATCCCTAATTGCCCTTGAGGTGGTGAGCCGCCTTCTTGAACCGCTGCAGTCCATGTGGTGAAGGTACTCCCACAGTGCTGTTAGGTAGGGAGTTCCCTACCCAGCACGATGAAGGATCGGGGATATATTTCTAAGTCAGGATGGTGTGTGACTTGGAGGGGAACAAGGAGGTGATGGTGTTCCCATGCGCCTGCTGCCCTTGTCCTTCTAGGTGATAGAGGTCGCGGGTTTGGGAGGTGCTGCCGAAGAAGCCTTGGGGAGTTGCTGCAGTGCATCTTGTAGATGGTACACACTGCAGCCACGGTACGCCGGTGGTGGAGGGAGTGAATGTTTAAGGTGGTGGATGGGGTGCCAATCAAGCGGGCTGCTTTGTCCTGGATGGTGTCGAGCTTCTTGAGTGTTGTTGGAGCTGCACTCATCCAGGCAAGTGGAGAGTATGCCATCACACTCCTGACTTGTGCCTTGTAGATGGTGGAAAGGCTTTGGGGAGTCAGGAGGTGCAGAATACCTAGCCTCTGACCTGCTCTTGTTGCCACAGTATTTATGTGGCTGGTCCAGTTAAGTTTCTGGTCAATGGTGACCCCCAGGATGTTGATGGTGGGGGATTCGGCGATGGTAATGCCGTTGAATGTCAAGGGGCAGTGGTTAAACTCTCGCTTGTTGGAGATAGTCATTGCCTGGCACTTCTGTGGCGCAAATGTTATCTGGCGCATCATGTGGCAGCCAGGGTGTACAGCCTCAAGTGAAGTAAATCTGGCCATGGTGATGCCATCGCTGGCCTCCCGGGCAGCAATGCTGCAGTATTCCAGCAACATCCCTTGAAAAAATCTCACCTTGCTCCTCTGAATACCTCCACAATCAGCCCCAACACCAACATCACCAACAACAACACCAACCTTCTCCGCATTCACCTGTTACTGCACAGGACACAGGGCATCAGCACCCGACAACATTGCCACCCACTTCCTTTTAAGTGGCCAGCAAACGCGCTGGGCAGGCTTAACAAGCCCAATCAGGGGAAAATCCTTTGCACAGAGCGGCTGGAGCCGGGACTGGGACCGGGACCGGGATCCGCCAATGACCTCTCCCGCCACGATCCCAACTCCGATGGCGAAATCGAGGCCAATGTGTCCATCTTAAACACCCTAGGTATCTGAAGTTACCCCTCTAACTTGGTAGCTCTCTAATGGATTGGTCCCCTTTCACTCACACAACCAACTAGAACAGCTCCTAGAACTACTTGGATGCTCTCTGCTCATCGCTCCACACTAAGTGGAATGTAGTTTGCTTATTGGGATGTCCCTCCTGTAACCTCATACTTGCCCAAAAAGGTCTCCCTAGTCTCTTTTCAAAGAAGAAGGTTGCACATGAGATCAGCAATGAATCTGTACTGGTGGTGGACCAGCTAATCTGCAACGCCTTAGTCTCAGCCACTCCAAATAATTGCAGTGGAAGCCCTCGAGACAGTGGGAAAGGGAGAGTTTGGTGACTTTGTGCCAACACAAAAAGGTAACCTCCACTTACTCACCGATAACCTGCTCACCGATGCTCAGTTGAGGTTCCACCAGGACCACTCCGTTCCAGACCTCATTACAGCCTTGGTCCAAACATGGACACGAGCTGAATTGCAGAAATGAGGTGAGAGTGACTGCCCTTGACATCAAGGTAGCATTTGACCGAGTCTGGCACCAAGGAGCCCTAGTAAAAGTGAAGTCAATGGGTATCAGATGGAAAACTCTCCAGTGGTTGGAGTCATAACTGGCACAAAGGAAGATTCTTGTGGTTGTTGGGAGGCCAGTCATCGCAGCCCCAGGACATAAGAACATAAGAAATAGGAGCAGGAGTAGGCCATACGGCCCCTCGAGCCTGCTCTGCCATTCAATAAGATCATGGCTGATCTTCCACCTCAACGCCACTTTCCTGCCCTAGTCCCATATCACTTGATTCCCCTAAAGTCCAAAAATCTATCTATCTCAGCCTTGAATATACTCAACGACTGAGCATCCACAGCCCTTTGGGGCAGAGAATTCCAAAGATTCACAACCCTCCGAGAGAAGAAATTCCTCCTCATCTCAGTCTTAAAAGGCCGGCCCCTTATCCTGAGGCTATGCCCCCGAGTTCTAGACTCTCCAGCCAGGGGAAACAATCTCTCAGCATCTATTCTGTCAATCCCCCTCAGAATCTTATGTTTTAATGAGATCTCATTCTTCTAAACGCCCGAGAGTATAGGCCTCAATCTCTCCTCATAGAACAACCCTCTCATCTCAGGGATCAATCTAGTGAACCTTCGTTGCACCGCCTCTAAGGCAAGTATATCCTTCCTTAAATATGGAGACATCGCTTACTCAGTTACTCAGTGAGGTGGTCTAGACCTAACCATCTTCAGCTGCTTCATCAATGACCTTCCCTCCATCATAAGGTCAGACGTGGAGCTGTTCGCTGATGATTACACAGTGTTCAGCTCCATTCGCAACTCCTCAGATAGTGAAGCAGTCCATGCCACATGCAGCAAGATCTGGACAACACCCAGACTTGGACTGATACATGCCAAGTAACATTCATGTCACACAGTGCCAGGCAATGACCATCTCCAACAAGAGAGAGTCTAACCACCTCCCCTTGCCTGAACTACCTAGTCTAAACCTATTCTCCTCCTTGCTCTCCATTCCTCTGTAATATTTCTCTTTTTTAACCAACTGTCTAATTCCCTTTTAAAGGAATTTATGGAGTCTGAATCAACAATGGTTTGTGGCAGAGAATTCCACACTCTAATCGCCTTTGGTATAAAGAATTGCTTTCTTACCTCCCCTGTGAGTACCTTAAACCTGTGCCGTCTCATTACTGTCTCACCAACCAGAAACAATTTATCACTATTTATCTTATCATAACCCTTCACAATACCGCTTAACCTTCCAAGTTCTAGTGAAAAAAGCTTTAATTTCTCAAGTCCCTCTTCATAACCGTAGCCCCCATCCCTGGTAATATCCGAGTGAATCTATGCTGCACTTTGGCCTTTGCTATAATGAGGTCCCAAAATTGCAAACAAACTCCAACTGCAGCATAATGAAGGTCTTGTAAGTTCAACAGTATTTCCTTACTTTTGTATTTTATTATCCTAAATACAAAACCGAGGAGTCCATCTGCTTTTTTTATGGCCTTATCCACTAACACTACACATTTAATGACCTGTATCTCTCCACATCAAGATCTTACTGCTCCTCTACTCCATTTGACTTCTTACCTTTTTAGGAGAAATTCCTTTCCCTATTCTTACTTCCAACATCTATTACTTCACATTTCTCTATATCAAACTTCATCTGCCACCTATTTGCCCATCTTGGTAGTCTCTGTCCTCCACCATCTTGCACCATTGCTGTCACAATGTGCCATACTCCCTCCCTCCACTCCCAACGCCCCCCCCCGCCCGCCACACCAGTTTGCCATAGTATTGTTCTTTTGGCAAGTCAATCTCTGGAATGACTACGACACCAGCAACAGCTACCGGTGGTTAAGGAGTTAATTTATTTTCGCATCTCATCTTGCTTCATGACTTGTTTGAAAGACGTAATGCTACACATAACATGATTGGATTGGATTCATATTCAATTCATAATCACCAGCATTGTTGCAGATATTCTGAGACCAGCACATGTCTTTATACCTACTACCTGTTTTACTCTACCGCCTGCGGTCTTTTCACTTGGGGGAAAAAAAATTCTCGGCAGTGAATAATTTAAGCAGTAGATTGGTACGCAGCAGGAAAGTCAGTCTCTTAGTGTAGTGCTTTCACTCGGATGTGGCCAGAAATGTTATCTTCAATTTCCATCTTTATTTATAGAGAAGCTCGTTCACCAGACACATGAGGAACGGGCACTAGAGAGAGTTACCAGAGCGCTGCGGCTAGCCATTGGCTCCATACCCCAGAAAGGAGTCAGCGCCATCAGAAGAGAAGGGGAGACATTTGCAGGGGGGTGGGGAGGGGCGAATTTTTTTTTTTAAATCATACATATAACCTTCTGTAAAAGAACTCAAATGAGTCACCAATAAACACCAGCTCCGGCAGACGTGCAAAGTGAAGACTCAAATAATGAATGCAGTGTCTTCAGCCTTCCAAACACTGGGCAGAAGCAGGTCTCTGATTTGAAGGAAAGTACCAAGGTAAGCAGTGAGGATGGCTGTTAAGTCTCTTAAACTGCTAACGATGGGTATCGAAGGAGTTTACCGCTGTCAGACGTGTTTGCCTGAATAGTTACACCAAAGAATATTCTTATATCCAATAAATACAGTGACATTTTGAAAATGCAGCACAAGGGGAAAGGCAATGAGGATATTTTAGAAGTGTGAGAACAGGCCACAAGAGGGAAACAGGCAAAGTTACAGGCAAGAACGATTGATGACCAACCATTATTCTGCACAGGCAGAATGGATGGAAAATTGTGGGGAACACTTCTACGATTTCCCGATATGTGTTTCTGGCAATCATGGCTCTCTGCCAGAAGCACCTTTTCTTAAAATTGGTCCTTAAATGTCTGGAAGAGCACTGCACTGATGTGACAGCCTAGATTACATGCTGTGGAGTGGTATTTTGAGCCCAGTAGCGCCCCGTAAAAGTTAGCGCCCCCACGCCGTAAATTGAGTGGTAGCGCCCCAAGCAGGAGGCGGGACGCTACTGGAAGTGTTCCCCCTCCCTCTTGGGACGCTCCCATTCAATATCACGGCACTACGTGCAGCGACGTCACGCACGCCTACACGTAACGCCGTGGTACTGCAGGCCTTCCTCCCCTGATTAAAGGGGAGGGGCCTAGCGCAGCGCGCACCGGGGCCCTGCTGGACCACCGGTGGGGGGGGGGGGCGGGGTGCCAGGAAAACAGCCCGGCACTCAAGAGGAGTGTCGGGCTGATCGATCGCGGCCGGCACCCCGCATGAAAAAGCAGAAGGGGGCAAGTGCTGGCAGGCGGCCCAAAAAAAATGGCCGCCCGACACCTGTCCTTTAATTCGCGCCGTCACGGCCGCAAAAACGCCACCCTGACCCTGTCGGACATAGCGTCCAGCGGTAGGTCAGGGGGCGCGACCGAGGTTTGCGGCCGGGGCGCGAGCGGGGCGCTGTGCGCAGCGATGACGCCATCGGCGGAGGCGCAGCGCCATAGGGCGCTACTGGCTACCGCTGCCACTTCAAGACCAAAGTGCTACCACTGAGCCAAGGCTGACACCAGGTTACCAATGTTCCCTCTATTTTCTTTTCCCTTTACATTTGCTGCACGGTATCTTCCAGCGGCAACAGCTTGTGAGCGGCCTGCGAGGGACATTTCGACTGAAGCGTGGCCGCGCACCTTCGGGGGAACATCGCTGCTTACATTCCGGTCTGAATTCGTTTTCCCCGATATAGCTACAATTTGCAGTTGGTCAATTTTGTTTTTCTTCATATTGAGGCGAAGGGCCAAGAGCCACAGTGCAGGGCATCACTCAGGGGTAAAGAGAGTCAGAGATAAATTGGGAAATATTGATCAGTTGACAGGGTAAGTTCTGGTCCTTGAAGGCCTGTAGATTATGGGGAAAGGGAGGAAGCTCTACAGTTTTGTGAACTTCTACAAACCTATTTTTCTGACGTGTTTAAGGTGCTTATGGAATTTTTATTTTCTCCCCTCCTCTTATCTCCACATGCCCTACAACTCTCCCAAACTCTGCATTCCTCTTACAGTGGGACTCTTGTGTATTCTCCCCACCACCCCCACTCTTCAACCTTTGTCCAACTAGGCCCCACAATCTCGAATTCCATCCCTACCCCTTCCCTCCTCTGCCTCACCACTTCCTTTAAGACCTTCCTTAAAAGGCTCCCTTTGGCTCAGCACCTGCTGACAAGGGTGGTGCTGTTGTTGTTTGGCGTACCGACCTCTACCTAGCGGAAGCTGAACGCCAACTCTCCGACACCTCCTCCTACCTCCACCTGGACCATGACCCCACTACCGAACATCAAGCCACCGTTTCCAAGACTGTCACTGACCTCATCTCCTCTGGAGATCTTCCCCCCACGGCCGCCAGCCTCATAGTTCCCCAACCCCGCACAGCCCGCTTCTACCTCCTTCCCAAGATCCACAAACAGGACTGCCCTGGTAGACCCATCGTTTCAGCCTGTTCTTGCCCCACGGAACTTATCTCTTCCTATCTCGACTCTATTTTTTCTCCCCTTGTCCAGTCTCTTCCCACCTACATCCGCGACTCTTCCGACGCCCTCCGCCACTTTAACAGTTTCCAGTTTCCCGGCCCCAACCGCCTCCTTTTCACTATGGACGTACAATCCCTCTACACCTCCATCCCCCACCAGGATGGCCTGAGGGCGCTCCGCTTCTTCCTTGAACAGAGGCCCAACCAGTCTCCATCCACCACCACCCTTCTTCGCCTGGCTGAACTTGTTCTCACATTGAACAACTTCTCCTTTGACTCCACTCATTTCCTCCAAATCAAAGGTGTTGCTATGGGTACCCGCATGGGTCCTAGCTATGCCTGCCTTTTCGTGGGATATGTGGAACACTCTTTGTTCAAGTCCTACTCGGGTCCCCTCCCTCACCTCTTTTTCCGGTACATTGATGACTGTATCGGTGCCGTCTCCTGCTCTCGCCCTGAACTAGAAAATTTCATTCACTTTGCTTCCAATTTCCACCCTTCCCTCACCTTCACATAGTCCATCTCCGACTCTTCCCTTCCCTCCCTCGACTTCTCCGTCTCCATCTCTGGGGATAGGTTATTGACTAACATTCACTACAAGCCCACTGACTCCCACAGCTACCTGGACTACACTTCCTCCCTCCCCGCCTCCTGTAAGGACTCTATTCCATTCTCCCAGTTTCTCCGTCTCTGCCGCATCTGCTCTGACGATGCCACCTTCTATACCAGTGCTTCCGACATGTCTTCCTTTTTCCTCAACCGAGGATTCCCCTCTACTGTGGTTGACATGGCCCTCGACCATGTCCGTTCTATCTCCCACACTTCTGCCCTCACCCCTGCCCCTCCCTCCCGGAACCACGATAGAGTTTCCCTTGTCCTCACCTTTCACCCCACCAGCCTCCACATTCAACGGATCATCCTCCGCCATCTCCAGCGTGATCCCACCACCAAACGCATCTTCCCCTCACCTCCCCTTTCAGCATTCCGGAGGGACCGCTCCCTCTGCGACACCCTAGTCCACTCCTCTACCACCCCCAGCACCCCTTCCCCTTCGCCCTGCACCTTCCCGTGCAAGCGCAGAAGATGCAACACCTGCCCTTATACCTCCCCCCTTCCCACTGTCCAGGGCCCCAAACACCCCTTCCAGGTGAAACAGCGATTTACTTGTACTTCTTGCAATTTAGTATACTGTTTCGCTGCTCACGATGTGGTCTCGTCTACATTGGGGAGACCAAACGCAGATTGGGTGACCGCTTTGCGGAACACCTCCATTCAGTCCGTAAAGGGGACCCCGAGTTCCCGGTCGCCTGTCACTTTAATTCTCCGCTCCACTCCCACTCAGACCTCACCGTCCTCGGCCTATTACACTGTTCCACGGAAGCTCAGCGTAAGCTCGAGAAACAGCACCTCATCTTTCAATTAGGCACTTTACAGCCCTCTGGACTCAACATAGAGTTCAACAATTTCAGATCATAACCTCGGCCCCTATCACATATATATATTTTTATTTATTTTTTTTATTTATTTTTTTTATCCACCCTTTTTGCTTGGCCCCTTTTTTTCTTCCCTCCCACATGGCAGCTGTCCTTCATTCTGCCAGCACAATTCACACTTCATCTAGAGCCATCCTTTGTTCCTTAACCTGAGCCATTACCACCTCCTCTTGCCTTGAATATCTCTTAATGTCTCTCAATGTCTCTTAATCTCTCCTGCTTTCTATCCTATCACTGACCCTCCCTTTTGTTCTTTCATCCCCTCCCCCTTTTCCCAGCCCCGAAACTTGCTTCAAAATCTATTCCATTTGCTGCTTTTTTCCAGTTCTGACGAAAGGTCTTCGACCTGAAACGTTAACTCTGTTTCTCTCTCTCCACGGGTGCTGCCTGGCCTGCTGAGTTTTTCCAGCGTTTTCTGTTGTTATTTTGGATTTCCAGCATCCGCAGTATTTTGCTAATCTATTTATTCCTGTTCCTTCTGCCAGACTGGCAAGTTATTACTGTTGTTATTGTTCTTGTTACCACTGCCGCCATATGCCAACAAACCGAGCTTATTTGAACCCCACCCATGCCTTCTGTCAGTGCCATTCTGCCACTGGACCCGTAGCAGATGGATATGAAAATAGCCCCCACAGTGACTCTCTTCAGCTCATTTTCCCTTCCCTTTTGTGAGGAAGCCCTTGCTTCTCTTCTTTGAATCAATTCTACTTTAACTAAAAAGAAAGAAAAAATTGCATCCCAAGGTGTTTAAAAAAAAAAGGTTGGAACATTTATAGCGTTTTTCATACCACCGGACGTCCCAAAGCACTTTACAGCCAATGAAGTACTATTTAAAGTGGAGTCACTGTTGTAATGTAAGAAATGCGCACAGCAATCTCCCACAAACAGCAATGTGATAATGAGCTGATAATCATGTTTGTAGGTGTTAGATGAGGGATAAATATTGGCCAGGACACCGGGGAGAACTCCCCTGCTCTTCTTTGAAATAGTGCCGTGGGATCTTTTACGTCCACGGGGCCTCGGTTTAACGTCTCATCCGAAAGACGGCACCTCCGACAGTGCAGCGCTCCAGTGTTACTAAATGTCCTGCTATTTTAAAAACATGTAAATAGAAAGGTCTTAGCGGGTAAATGCGCCATCTTGTGTATCATTGAACCAGACAGGACGGCAAAGACCCAGGTTTGATATCTGGTCTGTGCTGAGTTTGCTGATCACAGCTGGGGTGGTGATAGGTAATATGAACCTGGGTTTGAATTGAATTGAAGGGAAACTGTTCAAAAGCCATGTTCCAATTTGTTGAGCCTCTGCCTCTCAACCAGGAGAGGGTGATGGCGGTGGTAAGCCGCCGCCTTGAACCGCTGCAGTCCGTGTGGTGAAGGTACTCCCACAGTGCTGTAAGGCAGGGAGTTCCACGATTTTGACCCAGCGACGATGAAGGAACGGTGATATATGTCCAAGTCAGTATGGTGTGTGACTTGGAGGTGGTGGTGTTCCCGTGCGCCCGCTGCCCTTGTCGTAGGTTTGGAAGGTGCTTCCTAAGAAGCCTTGGCAAGTTGTCGAATGATTAACAGCATTACCTCCAGTACTAGGTCGCCTGTACTGGATATCTATGTAATTACATAATATAGTCTTGAAGACTACAGTAGGGATACTGCAATTGGCCTCAGAACATGCCCCCCCCACCCCCACCCCCCAGCCCAGCCTCCAGACAGGTTTTCTCCACTTATTTCTGTCCAGTGGCTCCCTGCTGGAAATTGCACAGAGAAACATCAAGTGAGGACAGGATCAGGCTCACATGCGACAACAACTTGCATTTATATAGCGCCTTTAACATAGTAAATCATGGTGCCATATTTGACCCCGAGATGAGCTTGCAACCGCATATCCGCGCCATAGGGAACATAGGAACATAGGAATAGGAGTAGGCCATTCAGCCCCTCGAGCCTGTTCCGCCATTCAATGAGATCAAGGCTGATCTGTGACCTAACTTCATATACCCACCTTTGGCCCATATCCCTTAATACCTTTGGTTAACTAAAAGCTATCAATCTCAGATTTAAAATTAACAATTGATCTAGCATCAATTGCCATTTGCGGAAGAGAGTTCCAAACTTCTACCACACTTTGTGTGCAGAAGTGTTTCCTAATTTCACTCCTGAAAGGTCTGGCTCTAATTTTTAGACTATGCCCCCTAGTCCTAGAATCCCCAACCAGCGGAAATAGTTTCTCTCGATCTACCCCATCAGTTCCCCTTAATATCTTGAAAACTTCGATCAGATCACCCCTTAACCTTCTAAATTCTAGGGAATACAACCCTAATTTGTGTAATCTCGCCTCATAACTTAACCCTTGAAGTCCGGATATCATTTTGGTAAACCTACGCTGCACTCCCTCCAAGGCCAATATATCCTTCCTAAGGTGTGGTGCCCAGAACTGCTCACAGTCCTCCTTGTGTGGTCTAAACAGGGCTTTGTATAGCTGTAGCATAACTTCTACCCCCTGGTACTCTAGTCCTCTAGATACAAAGGCCAGCATTCTATTAGCCTTTTTGATTATTTTCTGTACCTGTTCATGACATTTTAATGACCTATGTACCTGAACCCCCAAGTCTCTTTGGACCTCCACTGCTTTTAGCCTTTCACCATTTAGAAAATACCCTGTTCACTTAATCTACCAATATCCCTTTGTATTGTTATGCCTTCATCTACACTGCCTACAATGCCGCCTATCTTTGTGTCATCGGCAAATTTGAATATATGACTTTCTATGCCATCATCTAAGTCGTTAATAAATACTGTGAATAGTTGAGGCCCCAATACAGATCCCTGGGGGACACCACTAGTTACCTCCTGCCAATTTGAGTACCTACCCATTATTCCCTACTGCCTGTCTCCTGCCGCTCAGCCAATTTCCTAACCAGGTCAATAATTTGCCCTCAATTCTATGGAATTCCACCTTAGTTAACAGTCTCTCATGTGGGACTTTATCAAATGCCTTCTGGAAGTCCATATAAATAACAATCCATAGACATTCCCCTGTCCACTACATTAGTCACCTCTTCAAAAAATTCAATCAGGTTAATCAGGCATGACTCACCTTTCACAAATCCATGCTGGCTCTCTCTGATCAACTGAAAATTTGAGGTGTTCAGTCACTCTATCCTTAATTATAGACTCTAGTAATTTCCCGACAACAGATGTTAGGCTAACTGATCTATAATTCCCTGGTTTCCCTCTCTCGCCATTCTTAAAAAGCGGAGTGACATGTGCAATTTTCCAATCTAAAGGGACGGTTCCTGCATCTAGAGAACTTTGGAAGATTATAGTTGGGGCATCTGTAATGTGCTCACCTACTTCCTTTAAAAGCCTGGAATGGAAACCATCTGGTCCTGGGGATTTGTCACTCTTTAGTGCCATTATTTTCTTCATTACTGTTAATTTACTTACGTTAATTTTATTGAGTCCCTGTCCCCGATTCAATATTAATTTCTTTGGGATTTCCAGCATGTTATCCTTTCCTCTACTGTAAATACTGACGCAAAGTAATTATTCACATGTCCGCCATTTCCCCATTGTCACTGACAATATCACTGCTTTCAGTTTTTAAGGGGCCAACATTGCTCCTGACTACCCTCTTTTTCCTAATGTAACTGTAAATTCTTCGTATTGATTTTGATATCCCTTGCAAGTTTCTTTCATACTCCCTTTTTGTAGCTCTTACTGTCTGTTTTGTGACCCTTTGCTGTTCTTTGTATCTTTCCCATTCGTTATTTTTTGCATTTTTCTTTGCTTTTTCTTTTAGTTTTATGCTGTCCCTTATCTCTTTAGTCGTCCATGGCTGTTTTTTTTTGGCAAGTAGAGCTCTTGCCCCTCAGGGGTATAAACTGGTTCTGTATCACCTTAAATTATTTTTTAATCATCTCCCACTGATCTTCTGTCGTTTTACCCATTAACAGATTTGTCCAGTTTACTGTGGACAGTCTCTGCCTCATCCCATTGAAGTCGGCCTTACCCAAATCTGGAATCTTATTAGCTGTTTCGCGTTTCTCCCTTTCAAATGCCACATTGAACTCGATCATGTTATGATCGTTATTGGATAAATGTTCACGCACAGTTAAGCTGTTAACTAAATCTGGCTCTTTATTCATTACTAAATCTAATATAGCACGCCCCCTTGTTGCCTCTAGGACATATTATTATAGAAAACTATCCCGGACACACTTAAGAAATTCATTACCTTTCTGACAGGTGCTAGTCTGCTTTTCCCAATCTATATGAAAGTTAAAATCACCCATTAAAACCACGCTGCCATCACTAAGACCACCTATTTCCACCTCCGTAATATCGCTCAACTCCTCCCTGGCTTAGCTCACCTGCTGCTGAAACCCTCATCCATGCCTTTGTTACTTCTAGATTTGACTATTCCAATGTTCTCCTGGCCGGCAGCCCACGTTCTGCCCTCCGTAAACTTGAGGTCATCCAAAACTCTGCTGCCCGTGTCCTAACTCGCACCAAGTCCCGTTCACCCATCACCCCTGTGCTCGCTGACCTACATTGACTACCGGTTAAGCAACGCCTCAATTTTAAAATTCACATCATTGTTTTCAAATTCCTCCATAGCCTCGCCCCTCCCTATCTCTGTAATCTCCTCCAGCCCTACAACCAATGTTCCCCCTAATTCTTTTTTGGGTGCGTGGCCCCTTTAAAGGGAGAAACTTAACATTTAAACAGCTGCCCGGCCGTGCAGCTTAGAGGGAACGTCCAACCCTCTGAGATCTCTGCACTCCTCCAATTCTGGCCTCTTGAGCACCCCCGATTTTAATCGCTCCACCATTGGTGGCTGTGCCTTCAGCTGCCGAGGCCCTAAGCTCTGGAGTTCCCTCCTTAAACCTCTCCGCCTCTCTACCTCTCACTCCTCCTTTAAGACGCTCCTTGAAACCCACCTCATCTGTCCTAATATCTCCTTACGTAGCTCGGTGTCAAATTTTGTTTGATGACGCTCCTGTGAAGCGCCTTGGGACATTTTACTACGTTAAAGGTGCTATATAAATACAAGTTGTTGTTGTAAAACATACCAAGGTGTTTCACAGGAGGGATTCTCGACATTTGTTGTCCAGGATCATATAATGAAGAAAGGCCACTTGGGAGAGCTGTCGGAGCAACAGAAAGAAAGACTATGGAAACAAGTCCTTGGATAGGAACGTAGGAATTGCTCGATGAAAAAAGACCAAGATCCATCTAGTTCGCCTTCTACCATCCTGGTAGTTGCCTGACACAACGATAGTGAAGTTGTTGACTAATCACAGTGATCAATCTCGATCAATTAGTCTGCAACAGACCCAGGCATGAGGTAAGGAAAACCCCCCCAGTGGTGGAGAGCTTTGGGAACCAGAGGTCCAGAGTCACCTGTTCCTCCCAAGCATGCAACACTTACCACAAAACATAGGGAATTCAGGAAAAACTTCTTTACCCAGAGAGTGGTTAGAATATGGAACTCGCTACCACAAGGAGTAGTTGAGGCGAAGAGCATAGATGCATTTAAAGGGAAGCTAGATGCGTAGATGAGGAAGGAAAGGAATAGAAGGATATGTTGATGGGGTGAGATGAAGAAGGGTGGGAAGAGGTTCGTGTGGAGCATAAACACCGGCACAGACCAGTTGGGCCGAATGGCCTGTTTCTGTGCTGTAAATACTTTGTAATATTTTGGAATATCATGTCTCAAATTACTCATATACCTTATCAAAAAATGTTATTTTCTGAAAGAAATCTGTTTACTTTCCATCTGAATGAATCAACACGAACTGCTTCCACCGTCTCCCTCGGGTGTCTTTTCCATAGATTGACCGCTCGCTCACTGTTTCCGCAGATTCGGTTTGAATTTACCCCCCGGCATCTTCGGGGGACAGGGTGGATGAATTGATAGGGAATTGAATCAAATATATATTTAATTTCTATGGAGCAATTTTTTTCTGCAGCGATCAATTACAGCAACAGGTCATTGACTCCGAATCAACTGCACAGTAAGGATGCACTGGGGCACATCAATGTGGGGCAATTCAGTGGGGCCTGAATTGGGCCATGTAGTGCCCAGTTTTAGGCGCAACGCGGCCTCATAAGGCTCGAAAAAGGGGTCAGAAATGCACGCACACACTTCCAACGGGAACTACGCAGGACACCATCTTGGTAAAAGGGTTTGCACGCACGCACACCTAACGACCGCCAGCAGCATGCAGAGCAGGCAGATTATGATGTCAATCAGTGTGCAAAGCTGATTTGAAGCCACCACTGCCATTTTCAAACTCCACGCTCCAGCCTACACCCTGTCATAACCTTGCACAGCTGAACACAAAAGGGGAAGTGCAACGAGACCTGGGTGTCCTTGTGCACCAGTAGCTGAAGGTAAGCATGCAGGTGCAGCAGGCGGTTAAGAAGGCAAATGGTATGTTGGCCTTCGTAGTGAGAGGGTTCGAGTACAGGAGCAAGGATGTCTTGCTGCAGTTGTACAGGGCCTTGGTGAGACCACACCTTGAGTATTGTGTGCAGTTTTGGTCGCCTTATCTGAGGAAGGATGTTCTTGCCATGGAAGGAGTTCAGCGAAGATTCACCAGACTGATACCTGGGATGGCAGGAATGATGTATGAAGCGAGATTGGGTCGATTGGGCTTGTATTCGCTAGAGTTTAGAAGAATGAGAGGGGATCTCATTGAAACTTATAAAATTCTAACAGGACTAGACAGACTAGATGCAGGAAGGATGTTCTCAATGGCGGGGGAGTCCAGAACCAGGGGTCACAGTCTAAGGATAAGGGGTAAGCCATTTAGGACTGAGATGAGGAGGAATTTCTTCACCCAGAGAGTGGTGAACCTGTGGAATTCTCTACCACAAGGCAGTTGAGGCCAATTCATTAAATATATTCAAGAAGGAGATAGATATATTTCTTAAGGCTAAAGGGATCAAGGGATATGGGGAGAAAGCAGGGACAGGGTACTGAATTTGGATGATCAGCCATGATCTCATTAAATGGCGGAGCAGGCTCGAGGGGCCGAATGGCCTACTCCTGCTCCTATCTTCTATGTTTCTATGTTTGTAAGTAACACGACGTCAAATGGCATGAAGAACACCCCCAACCAGCGCTATTTAAAGGGATCATGAAGTACTCGCAGGTTAGTTGCTGTATTATTTCTTCTGGCTGCTGGTGCAATTGTACATTTTTGCAGCTTTCCAAATCTTGGCTAAAGTTTGAGTAGTTGACAGGGAGTGGGCCTGGCTGGTCTTGAAGTACTTTTTTGTTGATTTAAAATCTTGCGCTGAAAGAAGTTGCTTCCAGACATGGTTGGCCTGGTAGGGCTTTCTCTAGGAACTGAACATGACTGGGAGAATGAAGAGTGACCACGCAGAGTGGGAAAAGCTGCTAGAAAAGGGAGGAGGGGATGGGGAGAAGGGCTCTCAGCAGGAGGCCATATCCACCGAGGGGCTTTAGGGAACAATTCTCTGACCTCAACTTCAGCGAGGACCAATGCATGAGATGTCTTCATTTCACAAAAGAGGTCGCGACTGAAATCTGCCAACTGCTGCAGCCACAACTCCAACCTCAAACTAGGGCAAAGACCGCATTGCCAGTGGCTGTCAAAGCGACCGTGGCTCTTAACTTTTATGCGCCTGGCTACCTTTCAGGCTGCTGCTGGAGATATAAGCAGCATCTCGCAGTTTGCAGCGCACTGCTGTATAAGAGAGGTCACTGACTCTCACTATACACAGCTCTGGGCAAAGACTGGTGCTGGACTCCTCCCTGCTCCTTGACATTGTGCACAGGCTTTCTGCCAGGCATCCCAGTGCACCAAGCATTTAGTTCTGTACACCCCATCAGCCATCTTCTGTAGCCTGGCCCATCAAAGTCCTCATCTGACTCCTCTGCAGCAGAAATAGTGTGCGACCCCGCCCTCCAGAGCGTATGTCTGGGGGGGCCTCCTGCTCCCCTGCAGATACAGGAGGCCTCTCCTTCTCTTCACGTCTTACACCAAGTGCACTGTCAGAAAACCTTGGTGATCGCTCTCTCGCATGTTCTGCCATTCCTCAAAGTATCACAGCACAATGTTCAGTTTTGAAATGACTCCCACCGCTTCTTTGCAGCCACAACGCACCTCCCCTTTAAGAGGTGCAGGCTGCCTTTAAGTCGCGCTAGCCACCCACGATGTCGGGCCCCCTGCCGATGCGTGCAGCCATTGAACAGCGCGGGGAGCGCTGGCTGCACGCGGCAATCATTTAAAACAGCAGGCAGCGCAAATTTAACGGTCTGTCTGCAACGTACTGAATGGGCGTGGGTTAATCGCGCACCGCGGTCCCCACACCCATTTTCAGGGTTTATCCAATTTATCCCCCATAGTGTTTAAACGAAGTGGTGAGTGAACTGCTGGGAGAATCACAGTGACGTAAGGCGGACAGCGGAGCTGGTATCTGATGATGAGATGCACTCTCTACTCGCCAGCAATAAAGAGCAATCACAGATGTTACTGCTCCATGGGGGTTTATCAATACTGCTGGTCTCATAGAGTTTTTAAAAAAAATGTAATCTGAAAAATAGATCCCCCGGTAATCTGAAATGGAATCATTCTGCTAATTTAACTTTCAGTATTTAAGTCATTAGAACTGCTTATCGCAGCTCTCCAGACTCTATTCGTGTTGGTCTATCATGATAGCCAGGATTCACAATCAGGGCCACATCACACAAAAAGTTTTCTGCAGTTTATACTTTGGTTCGTAAGTAAACTCCGCAAACTATACCCGCCGATTCCTGCGAGTTCAAAAATCCACTATCTATGACATTCACCCACTCCACCACTGCAGTGTGTACCAGCTACAAGATGCACTGCAGCAACTCGCCAAGGCTTCTTCGGCAGCACCTCCCAAACCCGCGACCTCTTCCACCTAGAAGGACAAGGGCAGCAGGCGCATGGGAACACCGCCACCTCCAAGTTCCCCTCCAAGTCACACATCATGCTGACTTAGAAGTATCTCGCTGATCCTTCATTGTCGCTGGGTCAAAATCCTGGAACTCCCTCCCCAACAGCACTGTGGGAGCACCTTCACTACACGGACTGCAGCGGTTCAAGAAGGCGGCTCACCACCACCTTCTCAAGGGCAACTAGGGATGGGCAATAAATGCTGGCCTTGCCGGCGACGCCCACATCCCATGAACGAATAAAAAAAAATCTTTTGTTTCTTTACTTGTCCCATTACCATCCCCTTTTGCCTCGAACCGTCATCCCTTTTGTCATTTAATCACTCCTGCCCTCCACTCTATCACACACCTACCTTTTTGTTCTTTCCTTCCCCCCTCATTTCCCTGGCTCTACACTTGCTTAAAAACTGTTCATCTCTAAATTCCAGTTCTAATGAAAGGTCACCGACCTGAATCGTTAACTCTGTTTCTCTCTCTCCACAGATGCTGCCTGGCCCGCTGAGTGTTTTCCAGCACTTTCTGTTTTCAGTTCGGATTTCCAGCATTTCACAGTGTTCTGCTTTTGGGTTTTTTTTATTCTTCTATCTATCGTCTCCTGAAAATTCTTTGGAATTCTCTACCCCAAAGGGCTGTGGATGCGTAGTCGTTGAGTATATTCAAGGCTGAGATCGATAGATTTTTGGCCTCGAGGGGAATCGAGGGATATGGGGATAGTGCGGGAAGGTGGAGTTGAGGTCAAAGATCAGCCGTGATCTTATTGAATGGCTCGAGGGGCCGTATGGCCTGCTCCTGCTCCTATTTCTTATGATCTTGTGTTCTTACAATATGGGCATTACTCTCAGTGATCGTATCCAGTGAGGCGTCTGAGGCACACAGATCAGGCAGATGACAGGTTCCATCTTTGAGTTAGCTGATCTCAGGCGGGGGACAGTGGGAGGGTTGCTACAATTGGCCTCAGTGCAGGTTTGATGTCGGATTGGGCTCTGCAAGGGAGTGAAGGGTTATGGGGAGCGGGCAGGGAAGTGGCTTTGAGCCCAAGATCAGCCATGATCTTATTGAATGGCTCGAGGGGCCAAGTGGCCTATTCCTGCTCCTATTTCTTATGTTCTTCTGTGCAATGATGCCACCACCCCCAGTGATGCTCACGACATTTGCTATCGAGGGTCGCACAGGAATCATTGGGTGAAGTGCCAGAGGGCAATCAGTGCAACTGTCAGCCGTGGCTCAGAGGGTAGCACTCTCTAGGTGGGAGGGGCTAGGAGTGAGCAGGTGCTGCTGGGTGCTTGATTACTGCAGGGAGTCGGAGTAAGTTTGTAAAAAGTTGGTGGTGGTTTTTTTTTCAGGCTTTAGGGCCTTTTTGGTCCTTAAACAGCAGCCAGATGGCTGCTGAGAGGCCTGGAGTGCTGCCCCCACCCCACCCCCCACCGGAGGACAATGCTCCCAGGATGAATTTATTCAGGGGAGAAAATGTTGGGGGAGGGGAGAAAAAAAGGCCCAAAGATTTGGGCCGGGACCCCAGGAGGTTTGGAAAAGAAAACACAGTGGTGGTTTAGTGCAAGGATAAGGAGATACGAGCTTGGGATATTGTCCAGGTGGTACATGAGGACTGCGGTGAGGGAAGCTGCTTTGCCGGCCGACCAAAGCCGAATGTTGGGTTCGAGTTGACGGTCAGTAGCCGAGAGGAGGTGGAAAGACTTTTACTCAGTTTGAAGGTTGGAAATAAGTTCTCGCAGCTGCAAGGCGGAGAGCTGTGGGGTGTGTCACAGAGGCCCCACCCGCTGTGAGTGTGAGGCAGAAGGAAGCCCCTTGAGTGACGAGGAGATGGGAGAAGGAGAAGGAGCAAGAGGTGTGAGTGGAGCGGCTGGAGGAGTGGAGCAGGCGGAGGACACAGCTGGTGAATGGAAGGAGAAAAGAGCGCAGGAAGAGGCAGAAAATTGCGGAGCAGAGAACAGGATGGAGATGGTGGAAAAAACACCAAGTACGGTGGAAAAGGACAAAGACAGCAGCGGGCAGCACGGGTCAAGGGCAGAGTCGAGCCATAATACGGTTCAGCTCTCCCTAACGAATCTGGTGTCCGCGGGGGGAGAGGAGGCAGGAGCGGGGTGCGGAGTAAGTGTAAGTATTCCAAAGAAAGACGGGGAGTCGGACATCTCGGGGAGCAGGAGGGGGCAAGAAAAGGAGAGGATGCAAGAGGCAGGAGCCTTAAAGGGGCAGCAGGATGGGAGCAGGGAGACAAAGACACCAGAAGGGAACAAGATGGGTGCAGATGCGCCATTGTCCCAGAGAGAGAAGGAACGGGGAGCAAGGGTCAGCGGTGGAGATGAGGCCGAAGGGAGTGGCACTGTTGGAGAAACCGTGATAGCAGGAAGACTCTCTGACAGGGAGCAGGGACGGGAGGTTACAGAGGAGATCGAGAGTGAGGAGTCAGAGCGGGACAGAGACATGGAAGTGGGGGGTGGGGTGGCATCATGTAGAAAGGGAAAGGTTAGTGAGGGGCAGAAGGAGGGAGAAGGGGCAGCTCCTCGGTCCAAACCTAATGTAAGGAAGAGGCTGAAACTGCAGGGAAGGTTCAAACAGGAGGTGAAAAAGAGCCAGAGGCTGCAGGAGAAAGCAACAGCTGGCTGAAAAGTTGGGAAGGAACATGAGAGGAGGGAAGGGCCAAAGATTAAATGATGGGGGGAGCCATGATTACTGATCAATTACTGATCAATTTTTAAAGTGCAATGGATTAGTATATGTTATGGGAAACTAATTAAATTTCAGGTTTTGATGTTAATATGTGGTGGAGGAATGGCTGTGCAGAGCAGCGGAATGGATTTGTATGATACAATGGAATGATCACGATGTTGTAAATGTTTTAAATGTTTTTAATGTTCAATAAATAATATATTTTAAAAAGTGGGTAGCACTCTCACCTCTGAGTCAGAAGGTTGTGGGTTCAAGCCCCGCTCCAAAGACTTAAGCATGAAAATCTAGGCTGTACTAGGACCACTGCTATTTTTGATATACATTAATGACTTGGACTTGGGGGACTTGGGGGACAGGGCACAATTTCGAAATTTGCAGATGACATGAAACTTGGAAGTGTAGTAAACACTGAGGAAGATAGTAATAGACTTCAAGAGAGACATAGACAGGCTGGTGGAATGGGCGGACACATGGCAGATGAAATTCAACGCAGAAAAGTGCGAGGTGATACATTTTGGTAGGTATAATAGAGCCACCTGGTGGACGACTGATGTATATAATAATAAAGCCATATGCAGTACAGTTCTTACATGTGCAGTACATGTTGTGCTGTTGTATATATATGCTGTGTCTCAAGATATCACATTAGGAAGAATGAGGAGAGACAATACATGCTAAATGGTGCAATTTTAAAGGGAATGGAAGAAGAGAGAGACCTGGGAGTGTTTGTGCACAAATCTTTGAAGGTGGCAGGACAGGTTAACAAAGCAGTTAATAAGGCATATGGGATCCTGGGCTTTATAAATAGAGGTATGGGGGGAGAAATTCGCCTCTTTTGCGCCTCCCGTGAGGGGGCACTAATGGGGCGTAAAGACCTTTTTGCCCGGGTGCGGCGCTGACCGCACCTCCCATCAAATTCCGCGAGAGGTTAGCGGCGGCGCTACCAGGTTGCGCCCCGATCTCATGCGCCCGGAAATCGTGACGTCATCTACCGGGCACATCGCCCCGGTAGCGCCCCGGCACAAAAATTCCCCTTCGCCCCCTGCAGCAGCGCCGGGCAACGGCAGCAACTGCTGCAGGGGGCGCGAGCAGGACGGCCGGCCGCTAACGGGGTGGAAGTTAAAGGTGAGGTGGCCGGCCACCCTGATAAAAGTCAGATTTTTTTTAAACGATTTTTTTTGCGCCTCTGGACGCGGGATCCGTGCCGCGATTGGTCAGCCCGGCACCCCCGCTCCCCGGTGATCCCGGTAAGTTTAAAAAAAACTGCAGAGTTCACAGCGTGGGGCCCTTCCCTTTAATTCAGGGAAGAGCCCCTGCAACGTGGCAGCGCCACGCTTGGCCACTCGTGGCGCTGCTGAGCACATCGCCCCGGGTCGCGAACTTCCTCCACTTGCGCTCCAAGAAGGAAGTGGAGCGCTTGGCTTGATTTAGCTCTCCACTTCCATCTTGGAGCAAAAAATGGGAATTTCAGAGAGGCTGGAAGAGGTTGGCGCTAACTTTTCCAGCTTTTCTGATTTAGCGCCCCAAACAGGGCTCGAGAGGAATTTCTCCCCCATAGAGTACAAAAATTCAGAAGTTATGCTAATCCTATATAAAACACTATTTCGGCCCCAGCTGGAGTATTGTGTCCAATTCTGGGCATCACACTTTAGGAAGGACATGAAGGCTTTGGAGAGGGTACAGAAGAGATTTACTGGAATGGTACCAGGGACGAGGGACTTTAGTTATGTGGACAGGCTGGGGAAGCTGGGGTTGTTCTCCTTAGAGCAGAGCAGGCTAAGAGGAGATTTGATAGAGGTGTTCAAAATCATGCAGGGTTTAGATCGAGTACATAGGGAGAAACTGTTTCCAAAGGCTGAAGGGTCGATAACCAGAGGGCACAGATTTAAGGTGATTGACAAAAGAACCAGAGGCGACATGAGGGAAAACTTTTTTACGCAATGAGTGGTTAGGATTTGGAATGCGCTGTCTGATAGGGCGGTGGATACAGATTCAATAGTAACCTTCAAAAGGGAATTGGATAAATACTTGGAGAAAAAATTGCAGAGATATGGGGAAAGAGCGGGGCAGTGGGACTAACTGGATTGCTCTTCGAAAGAGCCGACGCAGACTCGATGGGCTGAATGGCCTCCTTCTGTGCTGTACTATTCTATGATTCTATGAAGTTACTTTGAAGTGCAGTGCCCATCGCTATGTTTTATGCAAGCGTGGCAGGAAGTTGGTGCACAGCAGGATCCCACAGGCAGCAATGAGACGAATCTGGTGGTGGTATTGGCTAAGGGACTTTGGTTTAAGGCTTTCTCCCATTATGAGCTCAGGCTGCTGGAGCAAGGCTCAAACCTACAACCTTCTGACACAGAGGCAAGACCAATGTCAATTGAACCGAACCGACATTTGCTTCTCTGCCGTCCTGCATCTCAAATATTGGAGGGACTTGGTGGGTCAATGCTGGAGCTAGGAGACCATGAGGGACTTGGTGGGTCAACGCTGGAGCTAGGAGACCATGAGGGACTTGGTGGGTCAACGCTGGAGCTAGGAGACCATGAGGGACTTGGTGGGTCAATGCTGGAGCTAGGAGACCGTGAGGGACTTGGTGGATCAATGCTGGGGCTATGAGACCGTGAGGGACTTGGTGGATCAATGCTGGGGCTATGAGACCGTGAGGGACTTGGTGGATCAATGCTGGGGCTATGAGACCGTGAGGGACTTGGTGGATCAATGCTGGGGCTATGAGATTGTGAGGGACTTGGTGGGTCAATGCTGGAGCTAGGAGACCGTGAGGGACTTGGTGGATCAATGCTGGGGCTATGAGACCGTGTGGGACTTGGTGGATCAATGCTGGGGCTATGAGACCGTGAGGGACTTGGTGGATCAATGCTGGGGCTATGAGATTGTGAGGGACTTGGTGGGTCAATGCTGGAGCTAGGAGACCGTGAGGGACTTGGTGGGTCAATCCTGGGGCTAGGAGACCGTGAGGGACTTGGTGGGTCAATCCTGGGGCTAGGAGACCATGAGGGACTTGGTGGGTCAATGCTGGGGCTAGGAGACCGTGAGGGACTTGGTGGGTCAATACTGCAGCTATGAGACTGCGAGGGACCTGGCCGGAACAAGGACTTTGAAAGTTGAAGCCAGGGAGCTGTTGAGCAGGTTCAGCACGATATTGTGATCGGTGGAGGCCCAGATGAGAGGGAGCTGGATGTTAGAGAAGATGCTGGTGTGGCAGGTTTTTTTCCATGGAGTGATGGATGAGGGTAAAGGAATTGAAGGCAGGCAGGGAGATGTGGATGGTGAGGAATTCAAGGAGGTGATCAGAAATGGCCTTGCCAGTGATCGCGACCTCACTCAACGTGAATTCTTCAGTGATATTCTGCTTAAACTTATAGTTGAAGATAAGAGCACAGTGTGGGGCAGAGTGCGTACATCCAGGCAGCTGCAGTAAATTATTCTCTTCTGGATATGATGCAGGATATGCTGCTGTGGATCTCGACAGGTCTGTTATTTGTAAGATGTATAAATGCTGCCATCCAGTGGACAAGATAAGACAGGCAGCCTAATGGCCAACAGAAACTCGCCCAACAGGAACAGGCCTGCATTCAGTCTGCCTTTCACTAAGGAGCGACTCGGGATCAACGCACGTCCAGACTGGATTCAGCTGCCAGTGATAAAGGACAAAAGGCTGTCACAGATTGTTTTTTCACTGACAGACCGAGGTGAAGGGCCAAGGCCCATAGAGTGAGGGGCACTGCCCAGGTTGAAAGGAGAAGGAAAGAAGATGAGGCAAAGCTGGAATGAGTGGTTTGTGACGCCAAACTTGGGGTTTAAAAGCCTGAAGATTGTTGGAGGAAGGAAAGATGGAGGGAGGTAAGAATCCTGACTGGAATATTTGATTGTTTGATTTACCACCTGAATATTTGACTTACTGACAGGGACAAATGTAAGGACATGAGACTAAGATTCAGCATAACATCAATGAGGCATGGTGGATAGGGGAATGTCTATGGAGGTTGTCTATATGGACTTCCAGAAGGCATTGGATAAGGTTCTGCCCAAGAGCTTATTAGCAATGACGAGAGCGCACAGATTTGGAGGCAACCTTGGGACATGGATCAGTAATTGGTTGGGAGGTAGGGGCAGACAGTAGGCAGGAAGGGTTAATTCTCTTATTGGTGGCATGTGACAAGTGGCATTCCCCAGGGATCTGTACTGCTGCCTCAGCATTTGACCATAAATATTAATGACTGGGATGAAGGAATAAAGATTTGTATATCCAAGTTGGCAGATGGCATGAAGTTAGGAGGTATGTGGATGAGAACAGGAAGTTATACCGGGACATAGACCGACTAAGTGGGCAGATTGAGCCCAATGTGAGGAAATGTGAGGGCACCCACTTTGGATCGGAGAACGACAAATTGGAATATTTTCTTCAGAGACTCTAGGGATTGTGTCCATGTACACAAATCGCTAAAAACTAGTGCGCAGGTACAAAATTAATCAAAAAAAGGCTATTGGGATATTGGCTTTTCTCTCAAAGGGGTTGGAATTCAAAAGTGAGGAAGTGATGCCGAGCCTTGTCAGACTCCATCTGGAGAACAGCGTTCAGTTTCAGGCACTGAACCTCAGGAAAGAAAGCTTGGAGGGGGTGGGGGGACAGCGTCACGTCACCGGAATGATACCGGGCTTAAAAGATGAAGTTACGAGGACAGGTTGCTGAAACTTGGCTTGTATTCCCTTGAGTTTAAAAGGTTGAGGGGTGATCTAATCGAGGTGGGTAAAATGATAAAGGGATTCAATAGGGTAGATACAGAGAAGCTATTTCCTCTGGTGGGGGGGAATCCAGAACAAGGGGTCAGAATCTTAAATTTAGAGATAGACCATTGAGGAGGGAAATCAGGAAGCACTTCTTCACACTAAGGGTGGTGAAAATCTGGAACTCTCTTCCCCCCAAAAGGTTGTGGATGTTTGGTCAATGGAAATTTTCAAGTCTGGGATCGATATGTTTTCTGTTGGGTGAGGTTATCACGAGATATGGAACAAAGGCAGGACTTGAGGTACAGACCAGCCACAATCAAACTGAACAGAACAGGCGCGAGGGGCTGAATGGCCTACTCCTGTTCCTATGTTCCTTCATGATGTCACCCACAGGGCCTCACTATAGTTGGGCACTTGGCGAGTTTCTCTGTTGGACTATAACCTGGAGTTGTGCGACTTCTCATTTTTGTCCACCCCAGTCCAACACCGGCATCTCCACATCATAAACTTCTGTTGGTCGAACACCGGGGATTGTTTATAGCTTTAAAGAGCATTTCAATTACCTATTGGTTCCAACACCGTGTTAAAAGATACCTTTAATCCTCTGGCTGTGCAAAGCACTGCAATTTCACACATTGTTAAATGGTTTTAAGATGAGAATTCACTGCGTACTGTAATCTGTTACTGTACCTTGACGTAATTGAAATAGCATGTAATTACATCTTGTAACAGCTATTAGAACTATTCAGAGAGATGAATTTCCACTGCAAGAAAAGGAACTGATTATAATGATGATGATGATGATGATGATAAGAACACGGCTGTCAATCAAGGGGAGGCAGACTGATACACACACTGTCAGGGGCTGGCACCTTGTGCACTTTCCCATTGTCCCTCGGTGTCAGCTGTGGCTCAGTGGCTAGCACTCGCACCCTCAGAATCAGAATGGTTGTGGGTTCAAGTCTCACTCCAGAGACTCGAGCCCGTAATTCAGGCTGACGCTCCAGTGCAGTGCTGAGGGAGTGCTGCGCTGTCAGAGATGCCGTCTTTTGGCTGAGATGTTAAACCGAGGCCCCGTCTGCCCTCTCAGGTGGACGTTAAAAAAAAAACCGTGGCACTATTTTGAAGACGAGCAGGGGAGTTATCCCCAGTGCCCTGGCCAATATTTATCCCTCAACCAACATCACTGAAACAGATTATCTGGCCAATTATCTCATTACTGTTTGTGGGAGCTTGCTGTGCGCAAATTGGCTGCCACATTTCCTGCATTACAACAGTGACTACACTTCAAAAGAACTTTGTTGGCTACAAAGTGCTTTGGGATGTCCTGAGGTCATGAATGGCGCTATATAAATGCAAGTCTTTCTTTTTTTCTACATAGCCAGCACACCTCCTACCATGATGCGGATGTGTGTATGAACGGACACCGCGCAACAATCGCCAGGCAGGATTGTTACCTCCCAGTCGGGGAACACTTCAGCAGTCAAGGACATTCAGCCTCGGATCTGCGGGTAAGTGTTCTCCAAGGCGGCCTTCGAGATACACGACAACGCAAAATCATCGAGCAGAAACTGATAGCCAAGTTTCGCACTCATGAGGACGGCCTCAACCGAGATCTTGGGTTCATGTCACGATACATGACGTAGAGTCATCCAGACTCGAGTCGTCGTTGGCTTGTTCACAGATGTGATTCCCAGTAAAAAAGTAAAAATTTTAAAGTTTATCGTTTTCCATACCGACTGCAGCTTTTGACACATTAGACCCCCTGTAACCCCACCTCATTGTCTCAGTTGTATCTTGCTATGTCTTTGATGTGGTGCCTTCCTGGCTGACCTGATTGTTTATCTGCCGAGGTGTGACAAACGGCAGTCAGGAGGATTAAATGTAGTCGTCTGCCATTGTAAGTTACACATGCATTGTTCTCTATCTATATATGCTTTGTCGATTTTGTATTCCTTTACTTCACCTGACGAAGGAGCAGCCGCTCCGAAAGCTTGTGATTCCAAATAAAACTGTTGGACTATAACCTGGTGTTGTGCGACTTCTCACTTTTGACCTCCTGCCATGGCTCCTCTTTTCTCCCCCACGTGGACACCTCCATCATGCCCCATGATTCCATCCTTGATCTGCTCCTGTTCCTCTTTTAGTTCCATAGAAAGACACAATGGTTTGTCCCCTCTTAGGTTTTTTCTCCACCTACCCACCATATTCGCTCATGGGGATGCAGTTACTCACCCAGCTTGCCATTATCCACATGCCCTTCATCTCTATGCTCAATGACCTACATTGGTTTCGGGTCCCACAACGCCTCAATTTGCAAAGTTTCATCCTTGTTTTCAAATCCCTCCATGGCCTCGCCCCTCCCTATCTCTGTAACCTCCTCCAGCCCTTACAATCTTCCGAGATCTCTGCTCTCCTCTAATTCTGTCCTCTGATGCATCGCCCACTCCTTTCGCCCCACCATCGGCAGCCGTGCCTTCAGCCATCTAGGCCCTAATCTCTGGAATTCCCTTTTGATTGATAAAGGTGCCAGGCTGGTTATAGGGAGCACGCAAGGCAATGTGCGTGCAGTCAATGGCACCTTAAGAACATAAGAAACAGGAGCAGCAGTAGGGCCATTTGGCCCCTCGAGCCTGCTCCGCCATTCAATAATATCATGGCTGATCTTCTACCTCAACTTCACTTTCCTGCACTATCCCCATATCCCTTGATTCCCTTCGTGTCCAAACATCTTGCACCATGCGGAAGCCTGCCCTGCGGGCGAAGCCTGGTGCTCTCTTGTCCCGCTTTGCTCTATCAGTGAGGAAGATGATGCTAGTGTTTCTCCTGGTGTAGAGAGACTCAGTGACCTCCCTGATACTGCGGTGTACTGCGAATGGGGGGGTGTTGCTGATGTCACCTGCTGTAGCCTGAAAACAGCCCATGGCATAAAGGTTGAAGGCAACCGTGACCTTGACACAGGCCAAAGGCAATGCGGGCCATGCCCTGCTTTGAGACAGTAGTTGTGGCTGCAGCAGGTGACATAGCTCAGTGACAGCCTCCTTGGTAAAGCAAAAGGGCGTCATACACTGCTCCTTAGTCCATTTTTTTATTATTCGTTCATGGGATGTGGGCGTCGCTGGCAAGGCCAGCATTTACTGCCCATCCCTAATTGCCCTTGAGAAGCTGGTGGTGAGCCGCCTTCTTGAACCGCTGCAGTCAGTGTGGTGAAGGGAGTTCCAGGATCTTGACCCAGCGACGATGAAGGAACGCGATATATTTCCAAGTCAGGATGGTGTGTGACTTGGAGGGGAACTTGGAGGTGGTGGTGTTCCCATGCGCCTGCTGCCCTTGCCTTTCCAGGTGGAAGAGGTTGCGGGTTTGGGAGGTGCTGCCAAAGAAGCCTTGGCGAGTTGCTGCAGTGCATCTTGTAGATGGTACACACTGCAGCCACGGTGCGCCGGTGGTAGAGGGAGTGAATGTTTAAGTTGGTGGATGGGGTGTCAATCAAGCGGGCTGCTTTGTCCTGGGTGGTGTCGAGCTTCTTGAGTGTTGTTGGAGCTGCACTCATCCAGGCAAGTGGAAAGTATTCCATCACACTGCTTACTTGTGCCTTGTAGATGATGGAAAGGCTTTGTGGAGTCAGGAGGTGAGACACTCGCCGCAGAATACCTAGCCTCTGACCTGCTCTTGTAGCCACAGTATTTATGCGGCTGTTCCAGTTATGTTTCTAGTCAATGGTGCTATGTTAGTGCATTTTTTAAAATTCATTCATGGTGTGGAATTCTTTTGTGTGCTGTTTCGCAGTAATTCTGTTTAAAAGAAACAGGTTAAATAGCACACAAAGACATCTTGTACAGAGGAATGTCTGCCCTCTGGCCACTTGCAAATCGCTGCAGAGCAGCTGCTTCCCTGCGGGTGGCGCTGCTCAGCTTGTATGACTGACAAAGCTCGGTAGCGCCACCGGCAGGCACTTGGTGATACTCCACCTTAAAAAGCAACAGAGTCTCATTTCACATAATCATAAATTCACATAGAATAGTACAGCACAGGAGGAGGTCATTCGGCCCGTCGAGTCTGCGCCGGCTCTTTCGAGGAGCAATCCAGTTAGTCCCACTCCCGCTCTTTCCCCATATCCCTGCAATATTTTCTCCTTCAAGTATTTATCCAATTCCCTTTTGAAGGCTACTCTCTTCGGCAGTCCCTCGGAACCGAGGATGACTTGCTTCCACATTACGAATGAGTACTCAGGTGACTAATGAGTCCACTGCGGGACCTACAGTCTCTGTCACAGGTGGGGCAGACGGTGGTTGAAGGGCCGGGTGGGTGGGGTGCTTGGGTTGACGTGCGCTCCTTCCGCTGTTTGCGCTTGGCTTCCGCTTGTTCCTGGCGAAGAGACTCGAGGTGTTCGGCGCCATCCCGGATGCTTCTCCTCCACGTTGAGCGGTCTTGGGCCAGGGATTCCCAGGTGTCGGTGGGGATGTTGCACTTTTTCAAGGAGGCTTTGAGGGTGTCCTTGAAACGTTTCCTCTGCCCACCTGGGGCTCTCTTGCCGTGTCGGAGCTCCGAGTAGAGCGCTTGTTTTGGGAGTCTCGTATCGGGCATGCGGACGATGTGGCCAGTCGATCGGAGCTGATCGAGCGTGGTCAAAGCTTCGATGCTGGGGATGTTGGCCTGAGCGAGAACACTGACGTTGGTGCACCTATCCTGCCAATGGATTTGCAGGATCTTGCGGAGGCAGCGTTGGTGGTACCTCTCCAGTGCTTTGAGGTGCCTGCTGTACATGGACCATGTCTCTGAAGCATACAGGAGGGCGGGTATCACTACTGCTCTGCAGACCATGAGCTTGGTGCTGGGTTTGAGGTCCTGGTCTTCAAACACTCTCTTCCTCAGGCGACCGAAGGCTACTATTGTATCTGTATCACCACACTATCAGGCAGTGCATTCCAAATCCTAACCACTCACTGCGTAAAGAAGTTTTTTGCCTCTGGTTCTTTTGCCAATCACCTGAAATCTGTGCCCTCTGGTTATCGACCCTTCAGCCATTGGAAACAGATTCTCTTTATTTACTCTATCTTAAACCCTTTGTGATTTGGAGTAAATAAAAACAGAAAATGCTGGTAATGCTCAGCAAGTCAGGCTGCATCTGTGGAGAGGAAAAAAATACAGATAACATTTCAGGTCGACGACTTTTCTCCTTTAGAGTGGGTTTTTGTTTCTGCTGCATTCACCCGTTCCATCACCATTAGGCTTGCCCTGGAATCTCCAGGAATTGAAGAATCTCCTGGGCACTGCTGAAAGTAAGCCTAGAGTAAAAGCATCGGAGCGTTGGGAAAAAGCGTGTGATTTTTCTCATTTTCTTGGAACAATTTTTGTTTATTCGTTTTTGTTGGAGGTGGGAGGGGGACAAAGGCAAATACAAAAACAAAGGATGTTAGACTGAATCATCCAGTCGGATAATGAGGACTCTGTTCACTTTCCGACTGGCGTGGGAAGGCGGTGCAGTGCGGTCGGTGCTAGGGCGGACTTGTTGGGCAGCCAATCGACCAATGGAAGCAGCGCAGAGGTTGGAGGAGGGACGTCAGTGATGAAACCTCTGCAGGGCAGGTTGAGAAAGTCGTTAAAAAGGCTTACAGGATCCTGGGCTTCATGAATAGAGGTATAGAGTGCAAAAGCGTGGAAATTGTGATGAACCTGTATAAATCACTGTTTCGGCCCCAACTGGAGAAATGTGTCCAATTCTGAGCACCACACTTTAGGAAGGATGTGAAGGCCTTAGAGAAGGTGCAGAAAAGATTTACGAGAATGATTCCAGGAACGAGGGACTTCAGTTACGTTGATAGACTGGAGAAGCTAGGGTTGTTCTCCTTGGAGCAGAGAAGATTGAGAGGGGATTTAATAGTGGTGTTACATAGGATTACATACATAGGATATACGGCACAGAAACCGGCCATTCGGCCCAACCAGTCCATGCCGGCGTTTATGCTCCACTCGAGCCTCCTCCCGTCTTTCCTCATCTAAATCTATCAGCATAACCCTCCGTTCCCTTCTCCCTCATATGCTTGTCTAGTCTCCCCTTAAATGCATCTATACTATTCGCTTCAACCACTCTCTGTGGTAGCGAGTTCCACATTCTCACCACTCTCGGGGTAAAGAAGTTTCTTCTGAATTCCCTATTGGATTTCTTGGTGACCATCTTATATTAATGGCCTCTAGTTTTGCTCTTCCTCACAAGTGGAAACACTCTCTCTGTACCCACTCTATCAAAACCTTTCATAATTTTAAAGACCTCTATTAGGTCACCCCTCAACCTTCTTTATTCAAGAGAAGAGAGACCCAGCCTGTTCATCCTTTCCTGATATGTATACCCTCGCATTTCTGGTATCATCCTTGTAAATCTTCTCTGCACCCTCTCCAGGTCCTCTATATCCTTTTTATAGTGTTCAAAATAATGAGGGGTCTAGTCAGAGTAGAGAGAAACTGTTCCCATTGGTGGAAGGGTCGAGAACCAGAGGGCACAGATTTAAGGTGATTGGCTTAAGAACAAAAGGCGGCATAAGAAAAAACTTTTTTACCCAGCGAGTGGTTATGATCTGGAATGCACTGCCTGAAAGGGTGGTGGAGGCAGATTCAATCGTGGCTTTCAAAAGGGAATTGGGTAAGTATCTGAAGGAAATAAATTTGCAGGGCTACGGGGAAAGGGTGGGGGAGTGGGACTAGCTCTTGCAGAGAGCCGGCAAGGGCTCGACGGGCCGAATGGCCTCCTTCCGTGCTGTAACAGTTTCAGCCGTGGCTCAGTTGGTAGCACTCTCGTCTCTGAGTCAGAAGGTTGTGGGTTCAAGTCCCACTCCAGAGACTTGAGCACATAAAGCTAGGCTGACACTCCAGTGCTGTACTGTCAGAGGTGCCATCTTTCGGATGAGACGTTAAACCGAGGCCCCGTCTGCTCTCTCAGGTGGACGTAAAAG
This sequence comes from Squalus acanthias, assembly GCA_030390025.1. Lineage (NCBI taxonomy): Eukaryota > Metazoa > Chordata > Chondrichthyes > Squaliformes > Squalidae > Squalus > Squalus acanthias. The sequence continues at coordinate 15,690,006 of CM059425.1, read as the reverse complement.
ATCCCATGGCCACTATTTCGAAGAAGAGTCGGGGAGTTATCCCCAGTGTCCTGGTCAATATTTCTCCCTCAACCAACAACAGATTATCTGGTCATTATCACATTGCTGTTTGTGGGAGCTTGCTGTGCGCAAAATGGCTGCCGCGTTTCCCACATTACAACAGTGACTCCACTTCAAAAGTACTTCATTGGCTGTAAAGCGCTTTGAGACGTCCGGTGGTCGTGAAAGGCGCTATATAAATGCAAGTCTTTCTTTCTTTCTTAACCATTCTATGATTCTATTTCTATGAACGTGTCCCACCAGAGCTGGAAACCCTAATAACCCTCTGCATCGCAAGACTAAAACCAAGGTCCCAATATTTGCGGGGAGGGAGCTGGGCTGACTTTTAGCAGCCGGGAAACCTGGAAAATTCAGGGAATGCGGAGGTCCTGCCGAGTTTCACAGCAGGACCTCATTTGAATTTTTGTTTCCCGCCCAGCAGCCGACCAGATGGAGAGGCTGGTTGTCTGTCGGGCGGGAAGGCCGGCGGTACCAGGCCGCAGCCGGGGAGTAAAGAGGAGGGAGAGGGAGCGGCGGTGGGGGGGGAGGAGGAGAATTGTGGTGGGGGGGGATCAACCTGGAGATCGGGGGCGGGGGGGCGGGAGGATGAGAATTGTGGTGGGGGGGATCAGCCTGGAGATCGTTGGGGGGGGAGGAGGAGAATTGTGGTGGGGGGGGATCAGCCTGGAGATCGGGGGCGGGGGGGCGGGAGGAGGAGAATTGCGATGGGGGGGGATCAGCCCAGAGATCGGGGGAGGGGGGCGGTGGGAAAGAGATCACAGGGAGGGGTTGGCAGATCACGGGGTGGGGGGTGGGTCTGCCGATCGAGGAGAGGGAGGCCGATCGCGGCAGGTATGCTCAGGTGGCCAAGGGGGGAAGCAGTGCTGCTCCTCCTGACCCACAAGCAGTGCTGGAAAAGCACCTACATGCTGGATCCAGCAGTTCTCACCTCCCTTTAGCTGCCGGGTTTCCCGAACCCTGGGAAACCCTCCCCGCAGCCATTCTATCTAATAGTTGCTCAAATCTGAGGCACGTGGTCTGATTAGCATGTTTAAATTACTGACCCGCCTCTCGAGAGCAGGTTACTCGGCCGACCCCCAACCCGCCCCGGTTAAACCGGAAGTAAGTGCGTTAACAGCGACTTGGGGCCGGGTTTCACATTTTTAAGAGTTTAACCACACACCCCCAGGGGTTAAAATTCACCTTATAGAGCACACACACACACACCCACACACACACATACACATATATATATATCACAAGGCACACACCTTATAGAGCACACACATCCTCAAAGTAGAAAAGTCACCCGGTCCGGATGGGATGCATCCTAGGATACTGAGCGGCGCAAGTGTGGTAATTGCGGAGATTCTGGCCAAAATTCTCCAATCCACCTTAGATATGGGGCTTGTGCCAGAAGACTGGAGGATTGCAAATGTTACATCCCTGTTTAAAAAAGGGGGAGAGGGATAAACCCGGCAACTACAGGCCAGTCAGCCTAACGTCAGTGGTGGGGTATTTTTAGAGGCAATAATCCAGGACAAAATTAATTGGCATTTGGAAAAGTATGGGCCAATAAATTAAAGTCAGCACGGATTTGTTAAAGGCAAATCGTGTTGGACTAACTTGATTGGGTTCTTTGATGAAGTAAAGGAGAGGGTTGATGAGGGTAGTGCGGTTGATGTTGTGTATATGGACTTTCAAAAGGCGTTTGACAAAGCACCACATAAGAGACTTGTTAGCAAAATTAAAGCCCATAGGATTAAAGGGACAGTGGCAGCATGGATCCAAAATTGTCTAAAGGACAGAAAGCAGAGAGTAGTGGTAAACGGTTGTTTTTCAGACTGGAGGTATACAGTGGTGTTCCACAGGAGTCGGTATTAGGGCCACTGCTCTTTTTGATATATATTAATGATCCAGACTTGGGTATACAGGGCATCATTTCAAAGTTTGCAGATGACACAAAACTCAGAAATGTAGTAAACAATGAGGAGGATAGTAACAGAATTCAGGAGGACATAGACAGACTGATAAAATGGGCAGACACATGGCAGATGAAATTTAACGCAGAGGAGTGTGACGTGATACATTTTGGTAGGAAGCATGAGGAGAGGCAATATAAACTAAATGGTACAGTTTTAAAGGGGGTGCATGAACAGAGACCTGGGGGTGTATGTACACAAGTCTTTGAAGGTGGAAGGACAATTTGAGAAGGCTGTTAAAAAGCGTGTGGGATCCTTAGCTTTATTAATAGAGGCCGAGAGCTGGATTTTCTCAGCCCCGAGGAGGCGGGCATGGAGGCGGGACTGCTGGTAAAGTAGCAGAAAGTGGGGGCGGATGGCAAACCCACCCCCATCCCGCCTCCGTGCCCTTTTGCCAGGAGGCGGGAAGATGTGCTGCTTCGGGTCCCGTCTCCTCGAGACAGGAAAGGGATTAAATCCTTTTAACTGCCTGTTAACAGGTAGTTAACAGGCAAGAAAAAGGATTAGTGCCATTTTACCTTCTCAGGTGAAGGCTTCCCGACCTCGGAGAACCCCGTTGGGTTGGAGGAGTCGAGTAGGAGGTCTGCGGGGGTCGGAGGCACCTGAAAGTGAGATGTAGAGGTGAAGTGATGGGTGCAAGTGTGGAGTGGTAAGTATGGAAGGTGAGTGTTAAGTGTTTAAAAATGTTCACTTACCTTGTTTTCTTCCTACAGCCTTCATCCACCCTGGATCGGGAGACCCGACATCTTCCTTGTCGATTTCACAGACTGGCTGTTGGATCCTCCAAACCAACAGCCATCTGAAATCGACAAAGTTGAAAGGTTTGATGAGTCCTGAACACAAGGACTCATCAAACTACTGAGAATGTCAGTGTTTGACAGCTTCACAGAGCTGTCAAACGCTGACATTTCTTCTTTCAAGAAGTCTTGACAGATAGCACATCTGACGTTGACGTGCTCTGTCAGTGACTTCCTCCCTAATTGGCCTGCTGAGCCCACAGGGCGGGTCTAACAAGGTCAATCAGGGGAAAATCCCTCTGGTTGGTCAGAGAAAATCCAGCCCATAGAGTACAAAAACAAGGAAGTTATGCTAAACCTTTATAAAACACTGGTTAGGCCTCAGCTGGAGTATTGTGTTCAATTCTGGGCACCACACTTTTAAAGGGGGTGCAGGAACAGAGAGACCTTGGGGTGTATGGACACAAATCTTTGAGGGTGGAACGATAAGTTGAGAAGGCTGTTAAAAAGGCCTATGGGATCCTTGGCTTTATGAACAGAGGCATAGAATACAAAAGCAAGGAAGTCATGCTGAACCTTTATAAAATACTGGAATTATGGGCTCGATTTTGCCAGGCCCGAGGAGACGGGATTGGAGGCGTGTGAGGTGTTAAAATCCCACAAAATGGTGTGCGGGCCCGATCCCGCCTCCATTCCGCCTCCGAGCAATTTTCCCAGAATCGGGGTTTCAGATCCCGTTTCCATCCCACCTCCAAGAGGCGGGATAGGCCCTTAAGGCCCTTAACAACCATTTAATTGCCTCTATAATCCAATTTTGAGAGGCTTTTCTGATTTTTAGACATCTCCCCCATCCTACACGCCTCCTCTGGAACACGCCAGGTAATCCTGACGGCCTCGCAAGTGGATTGCTTACTAATAGCTGCAGCTCCACCATTAAAAAGGAGTTTTCAGCAATCATCATTTGCAGGTGGCAGAACTTTGTTGTCTCAGGTCTGGGGGAACTTTTAGCAGGCCTACTCATTGTTGTGGAAGTTTGGAGCCTGACACCCATCTCCAGTGTGACCTCTTGGGAAACCCCTCTCCCCACCTTGACTGAGCGCTTCCTAAACTGAGGTATATAACAGAAGCATGGGAACCATTTATTTCCTTTCCTCCTGGACATCAGATTCGGACAAAGACCAGCCGTGGCAGCAGCAGAACCATGAACAACAGCAGCACCAACAGCAGGAGCAACAACAGGAGCGCCAAGCTGCTGCTCACCCACCTGAAACTGCACAGGCCAGAAGGCGCCAGCGCGCGACCACATTGCTGCCCGGGATGCAAGGGACGCACTCATGTTGGCCAGATTTGCTTAGTCTGCACAAATACTTTTGTCTCGCACCTTCTTACCAGAGCATCGACAATGGACAAAAACCTACGGATTCCTATCACTCTGACCACCATACTGACAATTGCAAGTCGCCCTAAGCCCTCAATGTGAAAGTCCCATTTGCGAAATGACACAGGCCACAACTTCAACAGCTTGCCATCAAATCTGTTTATGATACCATGAGAAGGATGGCTGGTCCAATTACAATACATCACAGCACCCAAGTGACTACCCTTGTGACTACTTGTACATAATCTTCCTCTTACGCGTGCTCCTACGTAGTGCTTCCCCTGTGGCTTCAGCAGATGTGGAGGCCCCTTGCTCACTTTCTTGCTGCTCCTGTCTCGACGCCTTTGGCGGCCGTCCTCTGGGGTTGCAAACCTGTGAGGGCTCGGCAACAGTCTGCTGCTCCTGCGGCTGTGCAGGGAATGAGATGCCCATCTCAGTTGGGTGAGGACTCTGGTGGGGCTCTGACCGAGGGCTTTGCAGTGGTATGGTCGTGTGAGCGCTTGGAGAGGAGCCACCACTTCCTTGTTGTCTGCCACCAACATCCCTCTCATGGGTCAGCCCCACTTCAGAGCTAGCAAGTGGCTTGACAGCACCTTGCTGCACTTCAGGGGGGCCATGAGGACCCGTTTCTGCACTGGAAGTCCTACTCCAGAGGACTTCCATGAAGGTCTGGTTTCTATGCTCAGTAGCTGACCATCGCGCCTCAAGAGATGTCAGTCTATTCTGAACAATGACCATGTTTTCTACACTCTGGCGACTTAGCTCCTCCATGGCCTTAGCCATCTTCTCCTCTACGGTAGCCATCCTTTCCACAGAGGTTGCCATCCTTTCCGCGGTGATGCGTTCATGCGCCAATGCCTCCACAAAGGCTCTGCTCATGTTCGCGATGGACTCCTACATTCGCTTCACACTTGCAGCGACCCTGGAGACAAAACCTGCCAGAGACTCCTGCACCTGTTCCTGGAGTTCCAGCACCACTCTCCTTCTGGATGGACCCGGAGGCACAGTGTCGACATGCAGCCGAGCCGAGCTGGCAGAGTCCTGTGCCCTCCGATGAGGACTCTCCACTGCTGTCCCTGACTCCACCATCTGCTGATGCTCACTTGTGAGCTGTGATACACCAGGTGCCAACACTACTCTATCTCGTGAAGGTCCCACCGAGGTGTGAGTGTCTGCGCTGGTGCTGGGTGCGCTTAATTCTGCTGATGCTGCGCCCTCAGAGGTTGCTGCTTCCTCTGAGGAGTCGGGAAGCTCAGGCTCTTCCTCCTGGACAGTGGGGACGGGGGCTTTCGATGGTCCTGTGGGGGAGTAAAGGATGTGAGGTCAAGGTTACATGCACATTGAATAGTGCAGATGATCATAAGTCAATCTGTTAGAGTATCAGATTCACTATCAGTGACTCATGCAATGTCAATGAGAGAGATGCCAAACTATTCTGTCACTATGCTTGCTGTGATGCGCCCATCTGTCCATCCCCCACTTGGGAATCCTCCTCGATCCCGGTGATTTCCAGGGCCGCCTCCTCCCAGGCGGTGAGCTGGGCTACTGAGGGTAGCCCTCCTCCTGTCATGGCTCTTTCCCTCTTATTGTGGACTCTCTTTTCCTGCAATGAGGGACACAAGTGGAGTTTGAGTGAGAATGAAGGAGTGAGTGTAGAGAATGCATAGCATAAATGCTTAGAAGGAGACAAAGGGCCCTCCCTGTGTGTTGTAAGTTGTTGTTGTTGTTGCATCACAGTGATAGGGAGCGTGAGGGCTACATGGTTGAATAGTTAAGTGAATATGACCATAGAGAGAGAGGCAATGGGTAAGGGTGCAGGGATGTAAGTGTCAAGTGGGATGTGGAGGAAGAGGTTGGCAAAGCAGAGTGCTGGTGAGGAGAGGCGATGGGGATCAGATTGAGGGAGATGAGAAAGTCACTCTCACTTTTCCTGTGCGGAGAAGGTCATGAAACCTCTTCCTGCATTACAGCCAGGTTCTGTGGCTCATCGATATGGAGTTGACCTCTTGGGCCACTTGCAGCCACACAGCTTTAGTCTGCTGGGGTGGCTTTTTTCTCCCTGAGGAAGGGAAGAGCACCTCCTTATTCGATCTTGCTCCCTCCACCAGAGCTTGGAGGGAGACCTCAACGAAGCGTGGAGCACGCTTTTGCCTGCTGGTGGACATAGTCGATCAATGAAGTCCTTACTACAATCACCATAAAGTTTTCAGTCTCGAGAAGAAGCAAGGCTGCTTGCAGGCCTTGAATCCAGCAGCATTGATGACGTCATCGGAGGCGACTTTCTGGATGAAAAGACTCATTGGGCCAGGGGTTCCCACACGCTGGAAATCAATTGCCCAATTAGGGGAAAATCACACTTTTTCCCCACTTCACTTCAGAGTCAGGGTCCTGACACGAATGCTACCTGACACGCCCCAGCCCGCCCACACTGGCAAAATCGAGCCCATTGTGTTCAATTCTGGGCACCACACTTTAGGAAGGATGTCAAGGCCTTGGAGAGGGTGCAGAAGAGATTTACCAGAATGGTACCAGGGATGAGGAACTTCAGTTATGGGGAGAGACTGGAGAAGCTGGGGTTGTTCTCCTTAGAGCAGAGAAGGTTAAGAGGAGATTTGGTAGGTGTTCAAAATCAAGAATGGTTTTGATAGAGTAACTAAGGAAAATCTGTTTCCAGTGGCAGAACGGTCAGTAACCAGGGGACACAGATTTAAGGTGATTGGCAAAAGAACCAGAGGCGACATGAGGAAACATATTTTTACGCAGCGAGTTGTTGTGATCTGGAATGCACTGCCTGAACGGGTGGCGGAAACAGATTCAATAGTAACTTTTAAAAGGGAATTGGATAAATACTTAAGGAAAAAAATTGCAGGGCTGTGGGGAAAGAGCGCGGGGGATAGCTAACTCGTAGGATAGCTCTTTCAAAGAGCTGGCCCAGGCACGATGGGCAGAATGACATCCTTCTGGGCTGTATCATTCTATGATCAGACTATACACATGCCTTATAGATCACTCACACATTTATAATCCGCACGCACATTTGTCTCACACACACATTATAGCTTACACATATATATCTCACACACACCTTACAGATTATACACACACAGGTATTTTGCACATGTGCATACACACACAAACTCTTTTGATAACACAGACTTTTAAACAAAACTGTTTTTAATTAAATAAAGATGCTGCCATCAACTAACTCCTACTCGATCGGGCCAGAGAGTTGGGTGGACAGCCGGTAATGGAAACTACAGGCATATACAGAGAATGTGGGACAGTACAAAAATACCATTCACAGGTCAGTGGACGTACAAAAATATAAAAGGAACATCATGCACACATTCTGTCAGAAAGCTGTTATTTTCAGCACAGAGCCAACACCCGCTCAACCAGAATAATTCGACAAGTAGTATCTGTGAGCAACCATGACTGGGCTGTAAGTGTTCTAGCGCCCAGTGTTATAAAGGAACTGATGAACTGCAGTAACAGGGATGTAACTGCAACTGCTACACCAGAAATGATCATATCAATGTCAGTACATTGTGTGTTCTGCTGGTTGTTCAATCGGAATCAATGCGTTGATGCAATGCAAATAAAATCTCAGCTGGTAGTGTGACAGGATTCACCCTGTTGGTACAGTGTGAAAGGAATCACCCCGTTAGTTCAGTGTGACAGGAATCACCCTGTTGGTTCAGTGTGACTGGAACCACCCTGTTGGTGCAGTGTGACTGGAATCACCGTGTTCGTACATTGTGACAGGAATCACTCTGGTGGTTCAGTGTGACAGGAATCACCGTGTTCATACAGTGTGATAGGAATCACCCTGCTGCTTCAGTGTGACAGGAATCACCGTGTTCGGGCAGTGTGACAGGAATCACTCTGTTGGTGCAGTGTGACAGGAATCACACTGTTGGTACAGTTTGACAGGAATCACCCTGTTGGTGCAGTGTGACAGGAATCACTCTGTTGGTTCAGTGTGACAGGAATCACCGTGTTTGTACAGTGTGACAGGAATCACCGTGTTCGTACAGTGTGACAGGAATCACTCTGTTGGTTCAGTTTGACAGGAATCACACTGTTGGTTCAATGTGACAGGAATCACCCTGTTGGTGCAGTGTGACAGGAATCACTCTGTTGGTGCAGTGTGACAGGAATCACACTGTTGGTACAGTTTGACAGGAATCACCCTGTTCGTACAGTTTGACAGGAATCACCGTCTTCGTACAGTGTGACAGGAATCACCCTGTTGATGCAGTGTGACAGGAATCACCCTGTTGGTTCAGTGTGACAGGAATCACCGTGTTCGTACAGTGTGACAGGAATCACCGTGTTGGTGCAGTGTGACAGGAATCACCGTGTTGGTACAGTGTGACAGGAATCACCGTGTTGGTACAGTGTGACAGGAATCACCGTGTTGGTGCAGTGTGACAGGAATCACCCTGTTGGTTCAGTGTGACAGGAATCACCGTGTTCGTACAGTGTGACAGGAATCACCGTGTTGGTGCAGTGTGACAGGAATCACCCTGTTGGTTCAGTGTGACAGGAATCACCGTGTTCGTAAAGTGTGACAGGAATCACCCTGTTGGTTCAGTGACTGGAATCACCCTGTTGGTTCAGTGTGACAGGAATCACCCTGTTGGTTCAGTGACTGGAATCACCCTGATGGTTCAGTGTGACAGGAATCACTCTGTTGGTTCAGTGTAACAGGAATCACCCTGTTGGTTAAATGTGACTGGAATCACCCTGTTGGTTCAGTGTGACAGGAATCACTCTGTTGGTTCAGTGTGACAGGAAACACCCTGTTGGTTCAGTGTGACTGGAATCACCCTGTTGGTTCAGTGTGACTGGAATCACCCTGTTGGTTCAATGTGACTGGAATCACCCTGTTGGTTCAATGTGACTGGAATCACCCTGTTGGTTCAGTGTGACTGGAATCACCCTGTTGGTTCAGTGTGACTGGAATCACCCTGTTGGTTCAGTGTGACTGGAATCACCCTGTTGGTTCAGTGTGACTGGAATCACCCTGTTGGTTCAATGTGACAGGAATCACCCTGTTGGTTCAATGTGACAGGAATCACCCTGTTGGTTCAATGTGACTGGGATCACCTTGTTGGTTCAATGTGACAGGAATCACCCTGTTGGTTCAGTGTGACTGGAATCACCTTGTTGGTTCAATGTGACAGGAATCACTCTGTTGGTTCAGTGTGACTGGAATCACCCTGTTGGTTCAGTGTGACAGGAATCACCCTGTTGGTTCAGTGTGACTGGAATCACCCTGTTGGTTCAATGTGACAGGAATCACCCTGTTGGTTCAGTGTGACTGGAATCACCCTGTTGGTTCAATGTGACAGGAATCACCCTGTTGGTTCAGTGTGACAGGAATCACCCTGTTGGTTCAGTGTGACAGGAATCACCCTGTTGGTTCAGTGTGACTGGAATCACCCTGTTGGTTCAGTGTGACTGGAATCACCCTGTTGGTTCAGTGTGACAGGAATCACCCTGTTGGTTCAGTGTGACTGGAATCACCCTGTTGGTTCAGTGTGACAGGAATCACTCTGTTGGTTCAGTGTGACAGGAATCACTCTGTTGGCTCAATGTGACTGGAATCACCTTGTTGGTTCAATGTGACAGGAATCACCCTGTTGGTTCAGTGTGACTGGAATCACCCTGTTGGTTCAGTGTGACTGGAATCACCCTGTTGGTTCAATGTGACAGGAATCACCCTGTTGGTTCAGTGTGACTGGAATCACCCTGTTGGTTCAATGTGACAGGAATCACCCTGTTGGTTCAGTGTGACAGGAATCACTCTGTTGGTTCAGTGTGACAGGAATCACTCTGTTGGTTCAGTGTGACAGGAATCACCCTGTTGGTTCAATGTGACAGGAATCACTCTGTTGGTTCAGTGTGACAGGAATCACTCTGTTGGTTCAGTGTGACTGGAATCACCTTGTTGGTTCAATGTGACTGGAATCACCCTGTTGGTTCAGTGTGACAGGAATCACCCTGTTGGTTCAGTGTGACAGGAATCACCCTGTTGGTTCAGTGTGACAGGAATCACCCTGTTGGTTCAATGTGACTGGAATCACCCTGTTGGTTCAGTGTGACAGGAATCACCGTGTTGGTACAGTGTGACAGGAATCTCCGTGTTGGTACAGTGTGACAGGAATCACCGTGTTGGTGCAGTGTGACAGGAATCACCCTGTTGGTTCAGTGTGACAGGAATCACCGTGTTGGTGCAGTGTGACAGGAATCACCGTGTTGGTACAGTGTGACAGGAATCACCGTGTTGGTACAGTGTGACAGGAATCACCGTGTTGGTGCAGTGTGACAGGAATCACCCTGTTGGTACAGTGTGACAGGAATCACCGTGTTGGTGCAGTGTGACAGGAATCACCCTGTTGGTTCAGTGACTGGAATCACCCTGATGGTTCAGTGTAACAGGAATCACCCTGTTGGTTCAGTGACTGGAATCACCCTGTTGGTTAAATGTGACAGGAATCACCCTGTTGGTTCAGTGACTGGAATCACCCTGTTGGTTCAGTGTAACAGGAATCACCCTGTTGGTTCAGTGTGACTGGAATCACACTGTTGGTTCAGTGTGACAGGAATCACTCTGTTGGTTCAGTGTGACAGGAAACACCCTGTTGGTTCAGTGTGACTGGAATCACCCTGTTGGTTCAGTGTGACTGGAATCACCCTGTTGGTTCAATGTGACTGGAATCACCCTGTTGGTTCAGTGTGACTGGAATCACCCTGTTGGTTCAATGTGACTGGAATCACCCTGTTGGTTCAATGTGACTGGAATCACCCTGTTGGTTCAGTGTGACTGGAATCACCCTGTTGGTTCAATGTGACTGGAATCACTCTGTTGGTTCAGTGTGACTGGAATCACCCTGTTGGTTCAATGTGACAGGAATCACCCTGTTGGTTCAATGTGACTGGAATCACCCTGTTGGTTCAGTGTGACTGGAATCACCATGTTGGTTCAGTGTGACTGGAATCACCCTGTTGGTTCAATGTGACAGGAATCACCCTGTTGGTTCAATGTGACTGGAATCACCCTGTTGGTTCAATGTGACTGGAATCACCCTGTTGGTTCAATGTGACTGGAATCACCCTGTTGGTTCAGTGTGACTGGAATCACCCTGTTGGTTCAATGTGACTGGAATCACTCTGTTGGTTCAGTGTGACTGGAATCACCCTGTTGGTTCAATGTGACAGGAATCACCCTGTTGGTTCAATGTGACTGGAATCACCCTGTTGGTTCAGTGTGACTGGAATCACCATGTTGGTTCAGTGTGACTGGAATCACCCTGTTGGTTCAATGTGACTGGAATCACCCTGTTGGTTCAATGTGACTGGAATCACCCTGTTGGTTCAGTGTGACTGGAATCACCATGTTGGTTCAGTGTGACTGGAATCACCCTGTTGGTTCAATGTGACAGGAATCACCCTGTTGGTTCAGTGTGACTGGAATCACCCTGTTGGTTCAATGTGTCTGGGATCACCCTGTTGGTTCAGTGTGACAGGAATCACCCTGTTGGTTCAGTGTGACAGGAATCACTCTGTTGGTTCAGTGTGACAGGAAACACCCTGTTGGTTCAGTGTGACTGGAATCACCCTGTTGGTTCAGTGTGACTGGAATCACCCTGTTGGTTCAATGTGACTGGAATCACCCTGTTGGTTCAGTGTGACTGGAATCACCCTGTTGGTTCAATGTGACTGGAATCACCCTGTTGGTTCAATGTGACTGGAATCACCCTGTTGGTTCAGTGTGACTGGAATCACCCTGTTGGTTCAATGTGACTGGAATCACTCTGTTGGTTCAGTGTGACTGGAATCACCCTGTTGGTTCAATGTGACAGGAATCACCCTGTTGGTTCAATGTGACTGGAATCACCCTGTTGGTTCAGTGTGACTGGAATCACCATGTTGGTTCAGTGTGACTGGAATCACCCTGTTGGTTCAATGTGACAGGAATCACCCTGTTGGTTCAATGTGACTGGAATCACCCTGTTGGTTCAATGTGACTGGAATCACCCTGTTGGTTCAATGTGACTGGAATCACCCTGTTGGTTCAGTGTGACTGGAATCACCCTGTTGGTTCAATGTGACTGGAATCACTCTGTTGGTTCAGTGTGACTGGAATCACCCTGTTGGTTCAATGTGACAGGAATCACCCTGTTGGTTCAATGTGACTGGAATCACCCTGTTGGTTCAGTGTGACTGGAATCACCATGTTGGTTCAGTGTGACTGGAATCACCCTGTTGGTTCAATGTGACAGGAATCACCCTGTTGGTTCAATGTGACTGGAATCACCCTGTTGGTTCAATGTGACTGGAATCACCCTGTTGGTTCAGTGTGACTGGAATCACCATGTTGGTTCAGTGTGACTGGAATCACCCTGTTGGTTCAATGTGACAGGAATCACCCTGTTGGTTCAGTGTGACTGGAATCACCCTGTTGGTTCAATGTGTCTGGGATCACCCTGTTGGTTCAATGTGACTGGGATCACCCTGTTGGTTCAATGTGTCTGGGATCACCCTGTTGGTTCAGTGTGACTGGAATCACCTTGTTGGTTCAATGTGACAGGAATCACCCTGTTGGTTCAGTGTGACTGGAATCACCCTGTTGGTTCAGTGTGACTGGAATCACCCTGTTGGTTCAATGTGACAGGAATCACCCTGTTGGTTCAGTGTGACTGGAATCACCCTGTTGGTTCAATGTGACAGGAATCACCCTGTTGGTTCAGTGTGACAGGAATCACTCTGTTGGTTCAGTGTGACAGGAATCACCCTGTTGGTTCAGTGTGACAGGAATCACCCTGTTGGTTCAATGTGACAGGAATCACCCTGTTGGTTCAGTGTGACTGGAATCACCCTGTTGGTTCAGTGTGACAGGAATCACCCTGTTGGTTCAATGTGACTGGAATCACCCTGTTGGTTCAGTGTGACTGGAATCACCCTGTTGGTTCAGTGTGACTGGAATCACCCTGTTGGTTCAATGTGACTGGAATCACCCTGTTGGTTCAGTGTGACAGGAATCACCCTGTTGGTTCAGTGTGACAGGAATCACCCTGTTGGTTCAGTGTGACAGGAATCACCCTGTTGGTTCAGTGTGACTGGAATCACCCTGTTGGTTCAATGTGACTGGAATCACCCTGTTGGTTCAGTGTGACTGGAATCACCCTGTTGGTTCAGTGTGACAGGAATCACCCTGTTGGTTCAGTGTGACAGGAATCACCCTGTTGGTTCAGTGTGACAGGAATCACCGTGTTGGTTCAGTGTGACAGGAATCACCCTGTTGGTGCAGTGTGACAGGAATCACCCTGTTGGTTCAGTGTGACAGGAATCACCGTGTTGGTGCAGTGTGACAGGAATCACCGTGTTGGTACAGTGTGACAGGAATCACCGTGTTGGTACAGTGTGACAGGAATCACCGTGTTGGTGCAGTGTGACAGGAATCACCCTGTTGGTACAGTGTGACAGGAATCACCGTGTTGGTGCAGTGTGACAGGAATCACCCTGTTGGTTCAGTGTGACAGGAATCACCGTGTTGGTGCAGTGTGACAGGAATCACCCTGTTGGTTCAGTGACTGGAATCACCCTGTTGGTTCAGTGTGACAGCAATCACCCTGTTGTTTCAGTGTAACAGGAATCACCCTGTTGGTTCAGTGTAACAGGAATCACCCTGTTGGTTAAATGTGACTGGAATCACCCTGTTGTTTCAGTGTAACAGGAATCACCCTGTTGGTTCAGTGTGACTGGAATCACCCAGTTGGTTCAGTGTGACTGGAATCACCCTGTTGGTTCAGTGTAACAGGAATCACCCTGTTGGTTCAGTGTGACTGGAATCACCCTGTTGGTTCAATGTGACAGGAATCACCCTGTTGGTTCAATGTGACAGGAATCACTCTGTTGGTTCAATGTGACTGGAATCACCCTGTTGGTTCAGTGTGACAGGAATCACTCTGTTGGTTCAATGTGACTGGAATCACCCTGTTGGTTCAGTGTGACTGGAAACACCCTGTTGGTTCAATGTGACAGGAAACACCCTGTTGGTTCAATGTGACAGGAATCACCTTGTTGGTTCAGTGTGACAGGAATCACCCTGTTGGTTCAGTGTGACTGGAATCACCCTGTTGGTTCAGTGTGACAGGAATCACCCTGTTGGTTCAATGTGACAGGAATCACCCTGTTGGTTCAGTGTGACTGGAATCACCCTGTTGGTTCAGTGTGACTGGAATCAGCCTGTTGTTTCAATGTGACAGGAATCACCCTGTTGGTTCAGTGTGACTGGAATCACCCTGTTGGTTCAGTGTGACTGGAATCACCCTGTTGGTTCAGTGTGACTGGAATCACCCTGTTGGTTCAGTGTGACTGGAATCACCCTGTTGGTTCAGTGTGACAGGAATCACCCTGTTGGTTCAGTGTGACAGGAATCACCCTGTTGGTTCAGTGTGACAGGAATCACCCTGTTGGTTCAATGTGACTGGAATCACCCTGTTGGTTCAGTGTGACAGGAATCACCTGTTGGTTCAGTGTGACAGGAATCACCCTGTTGGTTCAATGTGACTGGAATCACCCTGTTGGTTCAGTGTGACTGGAATCACCCTGTTGGTTCAGTGTGACTGGAATCACCCTGTTGGTTCAGTGTGACTGGAATCACCCTGTTGGTTCAGTGTGACATGAATCACCGTGTTGGTTCAATGTGACTGGAATCACCCTGTTGGTTCAGTGTGACAGGAATCACCCTGTTGGTTCAATGTGACTGGAATCAACCTGTTGGTTCAGTGTGACAGGAATCACCATGTTGGTACAGTGTGACAGGAATCACACTGTTGGTACAGTGTGACTGGAATCACCCTGTTGGTTCAGTGTGACTGGAATCACCCTGTTGGTTCAGTGACAGGAATCACCGTGTTGGTGCAGTGTGACAGGAATCACCCTGTTGGTTCAATGTGACTGGAATCAACCTGTTGGTTCAGTGTGACAGGAATCACCATGTTGGTACAGTGTGACAGGAATCACACTGTTGGTACAGTGTGACTGGAATCACCCTGTTGGTTCAGTGTGACTGGAATCACCCTGTTGGTTCAGTGACAGGAATCACCCTGTTGGTGCAGTGTGACAGGAATCACACTGTTGGTACAGTGTGACTGGAATCACCCTGTTGGTTCAGTGTGACTGGAATCACCCTGTTGGTTCAGTGACAGGAATCACCGTGTTGGTGCAGTGTGACAGGAATCACCCTGTTGGTTCAGTGTGACTGGAATCACCCTGTTGGTTCAATGTGACAGGAATCACCCTGTTGGTTCAGTGTGACTGGAATCACCCTGTTGGTTCAGTGTGACTGGAATCACCCTGTTGGTTCAGTGTGACTGGAATCACCCTGTTGGTTCAATGTGACTGGAATCACCCTGTTGGTTCAGTGTGACTGGAATCACCCTGTTGGTTCAGTGTGACTGGAATCACCCTGTTGGTTCAGTGTGACTGGAATCACCCTGTTGGTTCAGTGTGACAGGAATCACCCTGTTGGTTCAGTGTGACAGGAATCACCCTGTTGGTTCAATGTGACAGGAATCACCCTGTTGGTTCAGTGTGACAGGAATCACCCTGTTGGTTCAGTGTGACTGGAATCACCCTGTTGGTTCAATGTGACTGGAATCACCCTGTTGGTTCAGTGTGACAGGAATCACCCTGTTGGTTCAGTGTGACAGGAATCACCCTGTTGGTTCAGTGTGACTGGAATCACCCTGTTGGTTCAGTGTGACTGGAATCACCCTGTTGGTTCAGTGTGACAGGAATCGCATGTTGGTTCAGTGTGACAGGAATCACCCTGTTGGTTCAATGTGACTGGAATCACCCTGTTGGTTCAGTGTGACTGGAATCACCCTGTTGGTTCAGTGTGACTGGAATCACCCTGTTGGTTCATTGTGACTGGAATCACCCTGTTGGTTCAGTGTGACTGGAATCACCCTGTTGGGTCAATGTGACTGGAATCACCCTGTTGGTTCAGTGTGACTGGAATCACCCTGTTGGTTCAGTGTGACTGGAATCACCCTGTTGGTTCAGTGTGACTGGAATCACCCTGTTGGTTCAGTGTGACTGGAATCACCCTGTTGGTTCAGTGTGACTGGAATCACCCTGTTGGTTCAATGTGACTGGAATCACCCTGTTGGTTCAGTGTGACTGGAATCACCCTGTTGTTCATTGTGACTGGAATCACCCTGTTGGTTCAGTGTGACTGGAATCACCCTGTTGGTTCAGTGTGACTGGAATCACCTGTTGGTTCAGTGTGACTGGAATCACCCTGTTGGTTCAGTGTGACAGGAATCACCCTGTTGGTTCAGTGTGACTGGAATCACCCTGTTGGTTCAGTGTGACTGGAATCACCCTGTTGGTTCAGTGTGACTGGAATCACCCTGTTGGTTCAGTGTGACAGGAATCACCCTGTTGGTTCAGTGTGACTGGAATCACCCTGTTGGTTCAGTGTGGACAGGAATCACCCTGTTGGTTCAGTGTGACAGAATCACCTGTTGGTTCAATGTGACTGGAATCACCCTGTTGGTTCAGTGTGACTGGAATCACCTGTTGGTTCAGTGTGACAGGAATCACCCTGTTGGTTCATGTGAAGGAATCACCCTGTTGGTTCAGTGTGACAGGAATCACCCTGTTGGTTCAGTGTGACAGGAATCACCCTGTTGGTTCAGTGTGACTGGAATCACCCTGTTGGTTCAGTGTGACAGGAATCACCCTGTTGGTTCAGTGTGACTGGAATCACCCTGTTGTTCAGTGACTGGAATCACCCTGTTGGTTCAGTGTGACTGAATCACCCTGTTGGTTCAGTGTGACAGGAATCACCCTGTTGGTTCAGTGTGACAGGAATCACCCTGTTGGTTCAGTGTGACTGGAATCACCCTGTTGGTTCAGTGTGACAGGAATCACCCTGTTGGTTCAGTGTGACTGGAATCACCCTGTTGGTTCAGTGTGACTGGAATCACCCTGTTGGTTCAGTGTGACTGGAATCACCCTGTTGGTTCAGTGTGACAGGAATCACCCTGTTGGTTCAGTGTGACTGGAATCACCCTGTTGGTTCAGTGTGACTGGAATCACCCTGTTGGTTCAGTGTGACTGGAATCACCCTGTTGGTTCAATGTGACTGGAATCACCCTGTTGGTTCAGTGTGACAGGAATCACCCTGTTGGTTCAGTGTGACTGGAATCACCCTGTTGGTTCAGTGTGACTGGAATCACCCTGTTGGTTCAGTGTGACTGAATCACCTGTTGGTTCAGTGTGACTGGAATCACCCTGTTGGTTCAGTGTGACAGGAATCACCCTGTTGGTTCAGTGTGACAGGAATCACCCTGTTGGTTCAGTGTGACTGGAATCACCCTGTTGGTTCAGTGTGACTGGAATCACCCTGTTGGTTCAGTGTGACAGGAATCACCCTGTTGGTTCAGTGTGACTGGAATCACCCTGTTGGTTCAGTGTGACTGGAATCACCCTGTTGGTTCAGTGTGACTGGAATCACCCTGTTGGTTCAATGTGACAGGAATCACCTTGTTGGTTCAGTGTGACAGGAATCACCTTGTTGGTTCAGTGTGACAGGAATCACCCTGTTGGTTCAGTGTGACTGGAATCACCCTGTTGGTTCAATGTGACAGGAATCACCCTGTTGGTTCAATGTGACAGGAATCACCTTGTTGGTTCAGTGTGACAGGAATCACCCTGTTGGTTCAGTGTGACTGGAATCACCCTGTTGGTTCAGTGTGACAGGAATCACCCTGTTGGTTCAATGTGACAGGAATCACCCTGTTGGTTCAGTGTGACTGGAATCACCCTGTTGGTTCAGTGTGACTGGAATCACCCTGTTGGTTCAATGTGACAGGAATCACCCTGTTGGTTCAGTGTGACTGGAATCACCCTGTTGGTTCAGTGTGACTGGAATCACCCTGTTGGTTCAGTGTGACTGGAATCACCCTGTTGGTTCAGTGTGACTGGAATCACCCTGTTGGTTCAGTGTGACAGGAATCACCCTGTTGGTTCAGTGTGACAGGAATCACCCTGTTGGTTCAGTGTGACTGGAATCACCCTGTTGGTCAATGTGACTGGAATCACCCTGTTGGTTCAGTGTGACTGGAATCACCCTGTTGGTTCAGTGTGACTGGAATCACCCTGTTGGTTCAATGTGACTGGAATCACCCTGTTGGTTCAGTGTGACTGGAATCACCCTGTTGGTTCAGTGTGACGGAATCACCCTGTTGGTTCAGTGTGACAGGAATCACCCTGTTGGTTCAGTGTGACAGGAATCACCCTGTTGGTTCAGTGTGACTGGAATCACCCTGTTGGTTCAGTGTGACTGGAATCACCCTGTTGGTTCAATGTGACTGGAATCACCCTGTTGGTTCAGTGTGACTGAATCACCCTGTTGGTTCAATGTGACTGGATCACCCTGTTGGTTCAGTGTGACAGGAATCACCTGTTGGTTCAATGTGACTGGAATCACCCTGTTGGTTCAGTGTGACAGGAATCACCCCTGTTGGTTCAGTGTGACTGGAATCACCCTGTTGGTTCAGTGTGACTGGAATCACCCTGTTGGTTCAGTGTGACTGGAATCACCCTGTTGGTTCAGTGTGACAGGAATCACCCTGTTGGTTCAGTGTGACAGGAATCACCCTGTTGGTTCAGTGTGACTGGAATCACCCTGTTGGTTCAGTGCAGGATCACCCTGTTGATCAGTGTGACTGGAATCACCCTGTTGGTTCAGTGTGACAGGAATCACCCTGTTGGTTCAGTGTGACTGGAATCACCCTGTTGGTTCAGTGTGACAGGAATCACCCTGTTGGTTCAGTGTGACAGGAATCACCCTGTTGGTTCAATGTGACTGGAATCACCCTGTTGGTTCAGTGTGACTGGAATCACCCTGTTGGTTCAGTGTGACTGGAATCACCCTGTTGGTTCAGTGTGACTGGAATCACCCTGTTGGTTCAGTGTGACAGGAATCACCCTGTTGGTTCAGTGTGACTGGAATCACCCTGTTGGTTCAGTGTGACTGGAATCACCCTGTTGGTTCAGTGTGACAGGAATCACCCTGTTGGTTCAGTGTGACTGGAATCACCCTGTTGGTTCAGTGTGACTGGAATCACCCTGTTGGTTCAGTGTGACAGGAATCACCCTGTTGGTTCAGTGTGACTGGAATCACCCTGTTGGTTCAATGTGACTGGAATCACCCTGTTGGTTCAGTGTGACTGGAATCACCCTGTTGGTTCAGTGTGACAGGAATCACCCTGTTGGTTCAGTGTGACTGGAATCACCCTGTTGGTTCAGTGTGACTGGAATCACCCTGTTGGTTCAGTGTGACTGGAATCACCCTGTTGGTTCAGTGTGACTGGATCACCCTGTTGGTTCAGTGTGACTGGAATCACCCTGTTGGTTCAGTGTGACTGGAATCACCCTGTTGGTTCAGTGTGACTGGAATCACCCTGTTGGTTCAGTGTGACTGGAATCACCCTGTTGGTTCAGTGTGACTGGAATCACCCTGTTGGTTCAGTGTGACTGGAATCACCCTGTTGGTTCAATGTGACGGAATCACCCTGTTGTTCAGTGTGACAGGAATCACCCTGTTGGTTCAGTGTGACAGGAATCACCCTGTTGGTTCAGTGTGACTGGAATCACCCTGTTGGTTCAGTGTGACAGGAATCACCCTGTTGGTTCAGTGTGACTGGAATCACCCTGTTGGTTCAGTGTGACTGGAATCACCCTGTTGGTTCAGTGTGACAGGAATCACCCTGTTGGTTCAGTGTGACAGGAATCACCCTGTTGGTTCAGTGTGACTGGAATCACCCTGTTGGTTCAGTGTGACTGGAATCACCCTGTTGGTTCAATGTGACTGGAATCACCCTGTTGGTTCAGTGTGACTGGAATCACCCTGTTGGTTCAATGTGACTGGAATCACCCTGTTGGTTCAGTGTGACTGGAATCACCCTGTTGGTTCAGTGTGACTGGAATCACCCT
Source organism: Squalus acanthias (assembly GCA_030390025.1). Lineage (NCBI taxonomy): Eukaryota > Metazoa > Chordata > Chondrichthyes > Squaliformes > Squalidae > Squalus > Squalus acanthias. The sequence continues at coordinate 15,669,847 of CM059425.1, read as the reverse complement.
GTTGGTTCAGTGTGACTGGAATCACCCTGTTGGTTCAATGTGACTGGAATCACCCTGTTGGTTCAGTGTGACTGGAATCACCCTGTTGGTTCAGTGTGACTGGAATCACCCTGTTGGTTCAGTGTGACTGGAATCACCCTGTTGGTTCAGTGTGACAGGAATCACCCTGTTGGTTCAGTGTGACTGGAATCACCCTGTTGGTTCAGTGTGACTGGAATCACCCTGTTGGTTCAGTGTGACTGGAATCACCCTGTTGGTTCAGTGTGACTGGAATCACCCTGTTGGTTCAGTGTGACAGGAATCACCCTGTTGGTTCAATGTGACTGGAATCACCCTGTTGGTTCAGTGTGACTGGAATCACCCTGTTGGTTCAGTGTGACAGGAATCACCCTGTTGGTTCAGTGTGACTGAATCACCCTGTTGGTTCAGTGTGACTGGAATCACCCTGTTGGTTCAATGTGACTGGAATCACCCTGTTGGTTCAGTGTGACAGGAATCACCTGTTGGTTCAGTGTGACTGGAATCACCCTGTTGGTTCAGTGTGACTGGAATCACCCTGTTGGTTCAGTGTGACTGGAATCACCCTGTTGGTTCAATGTGACTGGAATCACCCTGTTGGTTCAGTGTGACTGGAATCACCCTGTTGGTTCAGTGTGACTGGAATCACCCTGTTGGTTCAGTGTGACTGGAATCACCCTGTTGGTTCAGTGTGACTGGAATCACCCTGTTGGTTCAGTGTGACTGGAATCACCCTGTTGGTTCAGTGTGACTGGAATCACCCTGTTGGTTCAGTGTGACTGGAATCACCCTGTTGGTTCAGTGTGACTGGAATCACCCTGTTGGTTCAGTGTGACTGGAATCACCCTGTTGGTTCAGTGTGACTGGAATCACCCTGTTGGTTCAGTGTGACTGGAATCACCCTGTTGGTTCAGTGTGACTGACAGGAATCACCCTGTGGTTCAGTGTGACAGGAATCCCCTGTTGGTTCAGTGTGACAGGAATCACCCTGTTGGTTCAGTGTGACTGGAATCACCCTGTTGGTTCAGAGTGACTGGAATCACCCTGTTGGTTCAGTGTGACTGGAATCACCCTGTTGGTTCAGTGTGACTGGAATCACCCTGTTGGTTCAGTGTGACTGGAATCACCCTGTTGGTTCAGTGTGACTGGAATCACCCTGTTGGTTCAATGTGACTGGAATCACCCTGTTGGTTCAGTGTGACTGGAATCACCCTGTTGGTTCAGTGTGACAGGAATCACCCTGTTGGTTCAGTGTGACTGGAATCACCCTGTTGGTTCAGTGTGACAGGAATCACCCTGTTGGTTCAGTGTGACTGGAATCACCCTGTTGGTTCAGTGTGACTGGAATCACCCTGTTGGTTCAGTGACAGGAATCACCCTGTTGGTTCAGTGTGACAGAATCACCCTGTTGGTTCAATGTGACTGGAATCACCCTGTTGGTTCAGTGTGACTGGAATCACCCTGTTGGTTCAGTGTGACTGGAATCACCCTGTTGGTTCAGTGTGACTGGAATCACCCTGTTGGTTCAGTGTGACAGGAATCACCCTGTTGGTTCAATGTGACCCTGTTGGTTCAGTGTGACTGGAATCACCCTGTTGGTTCAATGTGACTGGAATCACCCTGTTGTTCAGTGTGACAGGAATCACCCTGTTGTTCTATGTGACTGGAATCACCCTGTTGGTTCAGTGTGACTGGAATCACCCTGTTGGTTCAGTGTGACTGGAATCACCCTGTTGGTTCAATGTGACTGGAATCACCCTGTTGGTTCAGTGTGACTGGAATCACCCTGTTGGTTCAGTGTGACAGGAATCACCCTGTTGGTTCAGTGTGACTGGAATCACCCTGTTGGTTCAGTGTGACTGGAATCACCCTGTTGGTTCAGTGTGACTGGAATCACCCTGTTGGTTCAGTGTGACTGGAATCACCCTGTTGGTTCTAATTGACTGGAATCACCCTGTTGGTTCAGTGTGACTGGAATCACCCTGTTGGTTCAGTGTGACTGGAATCACCCTGTTGTTCAATGTGACTGGAATCACCCTGTTGGTTCAGTGTGACTGGAATCACCCTGTTGGTTCAGTGTGACAGGAATCACCCTGTTGGTTCAGTGTGACTGGAATCACCCTGTTGGTTCAGTGTGACTGGAATCACCCTGTTGGTTCAGTGTGACTGGAATCACCCTGTTGGTTCAGTGTGACTGGAATCACCCTGTTGGTTCAGTGTGACTGGAATCACCCTGTTGGTTCAGTGTGACTGGAATCACCCTGTTGGTTCAGTGTGACTGGAATCACCCTGTTGGTTCAGTGTGACTGGAATCACCCTGTTGGTTCAGTGACTGGAATCACCCTGTTGGTTCAGTGTGACTGGAATCACCCTGTTGGTTCAGTGTGACTGGAATCACCCTGTTGGTTCAGTGTGACTGGAATCACCCTGTTGGTTCAGTGTGACTGGAATCACCCTGTTGGTTCAGTGTGACTGGAATCACCCTGTTGGTTCAGTGTGACTGGAATCACCCTGTTGGTTCAGTGTGACTGGAATCACCCTGTTGGTTCAGTGTGACAGGAATCACCCTGTTGGTTCAATGTGACTGGAATCACCCTGTTGGTTCAGTGTGACTGGAATCACCCTGTTGGTTCAGTGTGACTGGAATCACCCTGTTGGTTCAGTGTGACTGGAATCACCCTGTTGGTTCAGTGTGACTGGAATCACCCTGTTGGTTCAGTGTGACTGGAATCACCCTGTTGGTTCAGTGTGACTGGAATCACCCTGTTGGTTCAGTGTGACAGGAATCACCCTGTTGGTTCAGTGTGACTGGAATCACCCTGTTGGTTCAGTGTGACAGGAATCACCCTGTTGGTTCAGTGTGACTGGAATCACCCTGTTGGTTCAGTGTGACAGGAATCACCTGTTGGTTCAGTGTGACTGGAATCACCCTGTTGGTTCAGTGTGACTGGAATCACCCTGTTGGTTCAGTGTGACTGGAATCACCCTGTTGGTTCAGTGTGACAGGAATCACCCTGTTGGTTCAGTGTGACAGGAATCACCCTGTTGGTTCAGTGTGACTGGAATCACCCTGTTGGTTCAGTGTGACTGGAATCACCCTGTTGGTTCAGTGTGACAGGAATCACCCTGTTGGTTCAATGTGACTGGAATCACCCTGTTGGTTCAGTGTGACTGGAATCACCCTGTTGGTTCAGTGTGACAGGAATCACCCTGTTGGTTCAGTGTGACAGGAATCACCCTGTTGGTTCAGTGTGACAGGAATCACCCTGTTGGTTCAGTGTGACTGGAATCACCCTGTTGGTTCAGTGTGACTGGAATCACCCTGTTGGTTCAGTGTGACAGGAATCACCCTGTTGGTTCAGTGTGACAGGAATCACCCTGTTGGTTCAGTGTGACTGGAATCACCCTGTTGGTTCAGTGTGACAGGAATCACCCTGTTGGTTCAGTGTGACAGGAATCACCCTGTTGGTTCAGTGTGACTGGAATCACCCTGTTGGTTCAGTGTGACTGGAATCACCCTGTTGGTTCAGTGTGACAGGAATCACCCTGTTGGTTCAGTGTGACTGGAATCACCCTGTTGGTTCAGTGTGACTGGAATCACCCTGTTGGTTCAGTGTGACTGGAATCACCCTGTTGGTTCAGTGTGACTGGAATCACCCTGTTGGTTCAGTGTGACAGGAATCACCCTGTTGGTTCAGTGTGACTGGAATCACCCTGTTGGTTCAGTGTGACTGGAATCACCCTGTTGGTTCAATGTGACTGGAATCACCCTGTTGGTTCAGTGTGACTGGAATCACCCTGTTGGTTCAGTGTGACTGGAATCACCCTGTTGGTTCAGTGTGACAGGAATCACCCTGTTGGTTCAGTGTGACTGGAATCACCCTGTTGGTTCAGTGTGACTGGAATCACCCTGTTGGTTCAGTGTGACTGGAATCACCCTGTTGGTTCAGTGTGACTGGAATCACCCTGTTGGTTCAGTGTGACTGGAATCACCCTGTTGGTTCAGTGTGACTGGAATCACCCTGTTGGTTCAGTGTGACTGGAATCACCCTGTTGGTTCAGTGTGACAGGAATCACCCTGTTGGTTCAGTGTGACTGGAATCACCCTGTTGGTTCAGTGTGACTGGAATCACCCTGTTGGTTCAGTGTGACAGGAATCACCCTGTTGGTTCAGTGTGACAGGAATCACCCTGTTGGTTCAGTGTGACTGGAATCACCCTGTTGGTTCAGTGTGACAGGAATCACCCTGTTGGTTCAGTGTGACTGGAATCACCCTGTTGGTTCAGTGTGACTGGAATCACCCTGTTGGTTCAGTGTGACTGGAATCACCCTGTTGGTTCAGTGTGACTGGAATCACCCTGTTGGTTCAGTGTGACTGGAATCACCCTGTTGGTTCAGTGTGACAGGAATCACCCTGTTGGTTCAGTGTGACTGGAATCACCCTGTTGGTTCAGTGTGACTGGAATCACCCTGTTGGTTCAGTGTGACTGGAATCACCCTGTTGGTTCAGTGTGACTGGAATCACCCTGTTGGTTCAGTGTGACTGGAATCACCCTGTTGGTTCAGTGTGACTGGAATCACCCTGTTGGTTCAGTGTGACTGGAATCACCCTGTTGGTTCAGTGTGACTGGAATCACCCTGTTGGTTCAGTGTGACTGGAATCACCCTGTTGGTTCAGTGTGACAGGAATCACCCTGTTGGTTCAGTGTGACTGGAATCACCCTGTTGGTTCAGTGTGACTGGAATCACCCTGTTGGTTCAGTGTGACTGGAATCACCCTGTTGGTTCAATGTGACTGGAATCACCCTGTTGGTTCAGTGTGACTGGAATCACCCTGTTGGTTCAGTGTGACTGGAATCACCCTGTTGGTTCAGTGTGACTGGAATCACCCTGTTGGTTCAGTGTGACTGGAATCACCCTGTTGGTTCAGTGTGACTGGAATCACCCTGTTGGTTCAGTGTGACTGGAATCACCCTGTTGGTTCAGTGTGACTGGAATCACCCTGTTGGTTCAGTGTGACTGGAATCACCCTGTTGGTTCAGTGTGACTGGAATCACCCTGTTGGTTCAGTGTGACTGGAATCACCCTGTTGGTTCAGTGTGACTGGAATCACCCTGTTGGTTCAGTGTGACTGGAATCACCCTGTTGGTTCAGTGTGACTGGAATCACCCTGTTGGTTCAGTGTGACTGGAATCACCCTGTTGGTTCAGTGTGACTGGAATCACCCTGTTGGTTCAGTGTGACAGGAATCACCCTGTTGGTTCAGTGTGACTGGAATCACCCTGTTGGTTCAGTGTGACTGGAATCACCCTGTTGGTTCAGTGTGACTGGAATCACCCTGTTGGTTCAGTGTGACAGGAATCACCCTGTTGGTTCAGTGTGACTGGAATCACCCTGTTGGTTCAGTGTGACAGGAATCACCCTGTTGGTTCAGTGTGACAGGAATCACCCTGTTGGTTCAGTGTGACAGGAATCACCCTGTTGGTTCAGTGTGACAGGAATCACCCTGTTGGTTCAGTGTGACTGGAATCACCCTGTTGGTTCAGTGTGACAGGAATCACCCTGTTGGTTCAGTGTGACTGGAATCACCCTGTTGGTTCAGTGTGACAGGAATCACCCTGTTGGTTCAGTGTGACTGGAATCACCCTGTTGGTTCAGTGTGACTGGAATCACCCTGTTGGTTCAGTGTGACAGGAATCACCCTGTTGGTTCAGTGTGACTGGAATCACCCTGTTGGTTCAGTGTGACTGGAATCACCCTGTTGGTTCAGTGTGACTGGAATCACCCTGTTGGTTCAGTGTGACTGGAATCACCCTGTTGGTTCAGTGTGACTGGAATCACCCTGTTGGTTCAGTGTGACTGGAATCACCCTGTTGGTTCAGTGTGACAGGAATCACCCTGTTGGTTCAGTGTGACTGGAATCACCCTGTTGGTTCAGTGTGACTGGAATCACCCTGTTGGTTCAGTGTGACAGGAATCACCCTGTTGGTTCAGTGTGACTGGAATCACCCTGTTGGTTCAGTGTGACAGGAATCACCCTGTTGGTTCAGTGACAGGAATCACCCTGTTGGTTCAGTGTGACAGGAATCACCCTGTTGGTTCAGTGTGACTGGAATCACCCTGTTGGTTCAGTGTGACTGGAATCACCCTGTTGGTTCAGTGTGACAGGAATCACCCTGTTGGTTCAGTGTGACTGGAATCACCCTGTTGGTTCAGTGTGACTGGAATCACCCTGTTGGTTCAGTGTGACTGGAATCACCCTGTTGGTTCAGTGTGACTGGAATCACCCTGTTGGTTCAGTGTGACTGGAATCACCCTGTTGGTTCAGTGTGACAGGAATCACCCTGTTGGTTCAGTGTGACTGGAATCACCCTGTTGGTTCAGTGTGACAGGAATCACCCTGTTGGTTCAGTGTGACTGGAATCACCCTGTTGGTTCAGTGTGACTGGAATCACCCTGTTGGTTCAGTGTGACTGGAATCACCCTGTTGGTTCTAATTGACTGGAATCACCCTGTTGGTTCAGTGTGACTGGAATCACCCTGTTGGTTCAGTGTGACTGGAATCACCCTGTTGGTTCAATGTGACTGGAATCACCCTGTTGGTTCAGTGTGACTGGAATCACCCTGTTGGTTCAGTGTGACTGGAATCACCCTGTTGGTTCAGTGTGACTGGAATCACCCTGTTGGTTCAGTGTGACTGGAATCACCCTGTTGGTTCAGTGTGACTGGAATCACCCTGTTGGTTCAATGTGACTGGAATCACCCTGTTGGTTCAGTGTGACTGGAATCACCCTGTTGGTTCAATGTGACTGGAATCACCCTGTTGGTTCAGTGTGACTGGAATCACCCTGTTGGTTCAATGTGACTGGAATCACCCTGTTGGTTCAGTGTGACTGGAATCACCCTGTTGGTTCAATGTGACTGGAATCACCCTGTTGGTTCAGTGTGACTGGAATCACCCTGTTGGTTCAGTGTGACTGGAATCACCCTGTTGGTTCAGTGTGACTGGAATCACCCTGTTGGTTCAGTGTGACTGGAATCACCTGTTGGTTCAGTGTGACTGGAATCACCCTGTTGGTTCAGTGTGACTGGAATCACCCTGTTGGTTCAGTGTGACTGGAATCACCCTGTTGGTTCAGTGTGACAGGAATCACCCTGTTGGTTCAGTGTGACAGGAATCACCCTGTTGGTTCAGTGTGACTGGAATCACCCTGTTGGTTCAGTGTGACAGGAATCACCCTGTTGGTTCAGTGTGACAGGAATCACCCTGTTGGTTCAGTGTGACTGGAATCACCCTGTTGGTTCAGTGTGACTGGAATCACCCTGTTGGTTCAGTGTGACTGGAATCACCCTGTTGGTTCAGTGTGACAGGAATCACCCTGTTGGTTCAGTGTGACTGGAATCACCCTGTTGGTTCAGTGTGACTGGAATCACCCTGTTGGTTCAGTGTGACTGGAATCACCCTGTTGGTTCAGTGTGACAGGAATCACCCTGTTGGTTCAGTGTGACAGGAATCACCCTGTTGGTTCAGTGTGACTGGAATCACCCTGTTGGTTCAGTGTGACAGGAATCACCCTGTTGGTTCAGTGTGACTGGAATCACCCTGTTGGTTCAGTGTGACTGGAATCACCCTGTTGGTTCAGTGTGACTGGAATCACCCTGTTGGTTCAGTGTGACTGGAATCACCCTGTTGGTTCAGTGTGACTGGAATCACCCTGTTGGTTCAGTGTGACAGGAATCACCCTGTTGGTTCAGTGTGACTGGAATCACCCTGTTGGTTCAGTGTGACTGGAATCACCCTGTTGGTTCAGTGTGACTGGAATCACCCTGTTGGTTCAGTGTGACTGGAATCACCCTGTTGGTTCAGTGTGACTGGAATCACCCTGTTGGTTCAGTGTGACTGGAATCACCCTGTTGGTTCAGTGTGACTGGAATCACCCTGTTGGTTCAGTGTGACTGGAATCACCCTGTTGGTTCAGTGTGACTGGAATCACCCTGTTGGTTCAGTGTGACTGGAATCACCCTGTTGGTTCAGTGTGACTGGAATCACCCTGTTGGATCAGTGTGACTGGAATCACCCTGTTGGTTCAGTGTGACTGGAATCACCCTGTTGGTTCAGTGTGACTGGAATCACCCTGTTGTTCAGTGACAGGAATCACCCTGTTGGTTCAATGTGACTGGAATCACCCTGTTGGTTCAGTGTGACTGGAATCACCCTGTTGGTTCAGTGTGACTGGAATCACCCTGTTGGTTCAGTGTGACTGGAATCACCCTGTTGGTTCAGTGTGACTGGAATCACCCTGTTGGTTCAGTGTGACTGGAATCACCCTGTTGGTTCAGTGTGACTGGAATCACCCTGTTGGTTCAGTGTGACAGGAATCACCTGTTGGTTCAGTGGACTGGAATCACCCTGTTGGTTCAGTGTGACTGGAATCACCCTGTTGGTTCAGTGTGACTGGAATCACCCTGTTGGTTCAGTGTGACTGGAATCACCCTGTTGGTTCAGTGTGACTGGAATCACCCTGTTGGTTCAGTGTGACTGGAATCACCCAGTTGGTTCAGTGTGACAGGAATCACCTGTTGGTTCAATGTGACTGGAATCACCCTGTTGGTTCAGTGTGACTGGAATCACCCTGTTGGTTCAGTGTGACTGGAATCACCCTGTTGGTTCAGTGTGACTGGAATCACCCTGTTGGTTCAGTGTGACAGGAATCACCCTGTTGGTTCAGTGTGACTGGAATCACCCTGTTGGTTCAGTGTGACTGGAATCACCCTGTTGGTTCAGTGTGACTGGAATCACCCTGTTGTTTCAATGTGACTGGAATCACCCTGTTGGTTCAGTGTGACTGGAATCACCCTGTTGGTTCAGTGTGACTGGAAACACCCTGTTGGTTCTAATTGACTGGAATCACCCTGTTGGTTCAGTGTGACTGGAATCACCCTGTTGGTTCAGTGTGACAGGATCACCCTGTTGGTTCAGTGTGACTGGAATCACCCTGTTGGTTCAAGTGACTGGAATCACCCTGTTGGTTCAGTGTGACTGGAATCACCCTGTTGTTCAATGTGACTGAATCACCCTGTTGGTTCAGTGTGACTGAATCACCCTGTTGGTTCAGTGTGACTGGAATCACCCTGTTGGTTCTAATTGACTGGAATCACCCTGTTGGTTCAGTGTGACTGGAATCACCCTGTTGGTTCAGTGTGACTGGAATCACCCTGTTGGTTCAGTGTGACTGGAATCACCCTGTTGGTTCATGTGACAGGAATCACCCTGTTGGTTCAATGTGACTGGAATCACCCTGTTGGTTCAGTGTGACTGGAATCACCCTGTTGGTTCAGTGTGACTGGAATCACCCTGTTGGTTCAGTGTGACTGGAATCACCCTGTTGGTTCAGTGTGACTGGAATCACCCTGTTGGTTCAGTGTGACAGGAATCACCCTGTTGGTTCAGTGTGACTGGAATCACCCTGTTGGTTCAGTGTGACAGGAATCACCCTGTTGGTTCAATGTGACTGGAATCACCCTGTTGGTTCAGTGTGACTGGAATCACCCTGTTGGTTCAATGTGACTGGAATCACCCTGTTGGTTCAGTGTGACTGGAATCACCCTGTTGGTTCAATGTGACTGGAATCACCCTGTTGGTTCAGTGTGACAGGAATCACCCTGTTGGTTCAATGTGACTGGAATCACCCTGTTGGTTCAGTGTGACTGGAATCACCCTGTTGGTTCAATGTGACTGGAATCACCCTGTTGGTTCAGTGTGACAGGAATCACCCTGTTGGTTCAATGTGACTGGAATCACCCTGTTGGTTCAGTGTGACTGGAATCACCCTGTTGGTTCAATGTGACTGGAATCACCCTTGGTTCAGTGTACTGGATCACCCTGTGTCAGTGTGACTGGAATCACCCTGTTGGTTCAGTGTGACTGGAATCACCCTGTTGGTTCAGTGTGACTGGAATCACCCTGTTGTTCAGTGTGACAGGAATCACCCTGTTGGTTCAGTGTGACTGGAATCACCCTGTTGGTCAGTGTGACTGGAATCACCCTGTTGGTTCAATGTGACTGGAATCACCCTGTTGGTTCAGTGTGACTGGAATCACCCTGTTGGTTCAGTGTGACTGGAATCACCCTGTTGGTTCAATGTGACTGGAATCACCCTGTTGGTTCAGTGTGACTGGAATCACCCTGTTGGTTCAGTGTGACTGGAATCACCCTGTTGGTTCAGTGTGACTGGAATCACCCTGTTGGTTCAGTGTGACTGGAATCACCCTGTTGGTTCAGTGTGACTGGAATCACCCTGTTGGTTCAGTGTGACAGGAATCACCCTGTTGGTTCAGTGTGACAGGAATCACCCTGTTGGTTCAATGTGACTGGAATCACCCTGTTGGTTCAGTGTGACTGGAATCACCCTGTTGGTTCAGTGTGACTGGAATCACCCTGTTGGTTCAATGTGACTGGAATCACCCTGTTGGTTCAGTGTGACTGGAATCACCCTGTTGGTTCAGTGTGACTGGAATCACCCTGTTGGTTCAGTGTGACTGGAATCACCCTGTTGGTTCAGTGTGACTGGAATCACCCTGTTGGTTCAGTGTGACTGGAATCACCCTGTTGGTTCAATGTGACAGGAATCACCCTGTTGGTTCAGTGTGACTGGAATCACCCTGTTGGTTCAGTGTGACTGGAATCACCCTGTTGGTTCAGTGTGACAGGAATCACCCTGTTGGTTCAGTGTGACTGGAATCACCCTGTTGGTTCAGTGTGACTGGAATCACCCTGTTGGTTCAGTGTGACTGGAATCACCCTGTTGGTTCAGTGTGACTGGAATCACCCTGTTGGTTCAGTGTGACTGGAATCACCCTGTTGGTTCAGTGTGACTGGAATCACCCTGTTGGTTCAGTGTGACTGGAATCACCCTGTTGGTTCAGTGTGACTGGAATCACCCTGTTGGTTCAGTGTGACTGGAATCACCCTGTTGGTTCAGTGTGACTGGAATCACCCTGTTGGTTCAGTGTGACTGGAATCACCCTGTTGGTTCAATGTGACTGGAATCACCCTGTTGGTTCAGTGTGACTGGAATCACCCTGTTGGTTCAATGTGACTGGAATCACCCTGTTGGTTCAGTGTGACTGGAATCACCCTGTTGGTTCAGTGTGACTGGAATCACCCTGTTGGTTCAGTGTGACTGGAATCACCCTGTTGGTTCAGTGTGACTGGAATCACCCTGTTGGTTCAGTGTGACTGGAATCACCCTGTTGGTTCAGTGTGACTGGAATCACCCTGTTGGTTCAGTGTGACTGGAATCACCCTGTTGGTTCAGTGTGACTGGAATCACCCTGTTGGTTCAGTGTGACTGGAATCACCCTGTTGGTTCAGTGTGACAGGAATCACCCTGTTGGTTCAGTGTGACTGGAATCACCCTGTTGGTTCAGTGTGACAGGAATCACCCTGTTGGTTCAGTGTGACAGGAATCACCCTGTTGGTTCAGTGTGACTGGAATCACCCTGTTGGTTCAGTGTGACTGGAATCACCCTGTTGGTTCAGTGTGACTGGAATCACCCTGTTGGTTCAGTGTGACTGGAATCACCCTGTTGGTTCAGTGTGACTGGAATCACCCTGTTGGTTCAGTGTGACAGGAATCACCCTGTTGGTTCAGTGTGACTGGAATCACCCTGTTGGTTCAATGTGACTGGAATCACCCTGTTGGTTCAGTGTGACTGGAATCACCCTGTTGGTTCAGTGTGACTGGAATCACCCTGTTGGTTCAGTGTGACTGGAATCACCCTGTTGGTTCAGTGTGACTGGAATCACCCTGTTGGTTCAGTGTGACTGGAATCACCCTGTTGGTTCAGTGTGACAGGAATCACCCTGTTGGTTCAGTGTGACTGGAATCACCCTGTTGGTTCAGTGTGACTGGAATCACCCTGTTGGTTCAGTGTGACTGGAATCACCCTGTTGGTTCAGTGTGACTGGAATCACCCTGTTGGTTCAGTGTGACTGGAATCACCCTGTTGGTTCAGTGTGACTGGAATCACCCTGTTGGTTCAGTGTGACTGGAATCACCCTGTTGGTTCAGTGTGACTGGAATCACCCTGTTGGTTCAGTGTGACTGGAATCACCCTGTTGGTTCAGTGTGACTGGAATCACCCTGTTGGTTCAGTGTGACAGGAATCACCCTGTTGGTTCAGTGTGACTGGAATCACCCTGTTGGTTCAGTGTGACTGGAATCACCCTGTTGGTTCAGTGTGACTGGAATCACCCTGTTGGTTCAGTGTGACTGGAATCACCCTGTTGGTTCAGTGTGACTGGAATCACCCTGTTGGTTCAGTGTGACTGGAATCACCCTGTTGGTTCAGTGTGACTGGAATCACCCTGTTGGTTCAGTGTGACAGGAATCACCCTGTTGGTTCAGTGTGACTGGAATCACCCTGTTGGTTCAGTGTGACTGGAATCACCCTGTTGGTTCAGTGTGACTGGAATCACCCTGTTGGTTCAGTGTGACTGGAATCACCCTGTTGGTTCAGTGTGACAGGAATCACCCTGTTGGTTCAGTGTGACTGGAATCACCCTGTTGGTTCAGTGTGACTGGAATCACCCTGTTGGTTCAGTGTGACTGGAATCACCCTGTTGGTTCAGTGTGACAGGAATCACCCTGTTGGTTCAGTGTGACTGGAATCACCCTGTTGGTTCAGTGTGACTGGAATCACCCTGTTGGTTCAGTGTGACTGGAATCACCCTGTTGGTTCAGTGTGACTGGAATCACCCTGTTGGTTCAGTGTGACTGGAATCACCCTGTTGGTTCAGTGTGACTGGAATCACCCTGTTGGTTCAGTGTGACTGGAATCACCCTGTTGGTTCAGTGTGACTGGAATCACCCTGTTGGTTCAGTGTGACAGGAATCACCCTGTTGGTTCAGTGTGACTGGAATCACCCTGTTGGTTCAGTGTGACTGGAATCACCCTGTTGGTTCAGTGTGACAGGAATCACCCTGTTGGTTCAGTGTGACTGGAATCACCCTGTTGGTTCAGTGTGACAGGAATCACCCTGTTGGTTCAATGTGACTGGAATCACCCTGTTGGTTCAGTGTGACTGGAATCACCCTGTTGGTTCAGTGTGACTGGAATCACCCTGTTGGTTCAGTGTGACTGGAATCACCCTGTTGGTTCAGTGTGACAGGAATCACCCTGTTGGTTCAGTGTGACTGGAATCACCCTGTTGGTTCAGTGTGACTGGAATCACCCTGTTGGTTCAGTGTGACAGGAATCACCCTGTTGGTTCAGTGTGACTGGAATCACCCTGTTGGTTCAGTGTGACTGGAATCACCCTGTTGGTTCAGTGTGACTGGAATCACCCTGTTGGTTCAGTGTGACTGGAATCACCCTGTTGGTTCAGTGTGACTGGAATCACCCTGTTGGTTCAGTGTGACTGGAATCACCCTGTTGGTTCAGTGTGACAGGAATCACCCTGTTGGTTCAGTGTGACAGGAATCACCCTGTTGGTTCAGTGTGACTGGAATCACCCTGTTGGTTCAGTGTGACTGGAATCACCCTGTTGGTTCAGTGTGACAGGAATCACCCTGTTGGTTCAGTGTGACTGGAATCACCCTGTTGGTTCAGTGTGACTGGAATCACCCTGTTGGTTCAGTGTGACTGGAATCACCCTGTTGGTTCAGTGTGACTGGAATCACCCTGTTGGTTCAGTGTGACTGGAATCACCCTGTTGGTTCAATGTGACTGGAATCACCCTGTTGGTTCAGTGTGACTGGAATCACCCTGTTGGTTCAGTGTGACAGGAATCACCCTGTTGGTTCAATGTGACTGGAATCACCCTGTTGGTTCAGTGTGACTGGAATCACCCTGTTGGTTCAGTGTGACAGGAATCACCCTGTTGGTTCAGTGTGACTGGAATCACCCTGTTGGTTCAGTGTGACTGGAATCACCCTGTTGGTTCAGTGTGACTGGAATCACCCTGTTGGTTCAGTGTGACTGGAATCACCCTGTTGGTTCAGTGTGACAGGAATCACCCTGTTGGTTCAGTGTGACTGGAATCACCCTGTTGGTTCAGTGTGACTGGAATCACCCTGTTGGTTCAGTGTGACTGGAATCACCCTGTTGGTTCAGTGTGACTGGAATCACCCTGTTGGTTCAGTGTGACTGGAATCACCCTGTTGGTTCAGTGTGACAGGAATCACCCTGTTGGTTCAGTGTGACTGGAATCACCCTGTTGGTTCAGTGTGACTGGAATCACCCTGTTGGTTCAGTGTGACTGGAATCACCCTGTTGGTTCAGTGTGACTGGAATCACCCTGTTGGTTCAGTGTGACTGGAATCACCCTGTTGGTTCAATGTGACTGGAATCACCCTGTTGGTTCAGTGTGACTGGAATCACCCTGTTGGTTCAGTGTGACAGGAATCACCCTGTTGGTTCAGTGTGACTGGAATCACCCTGTTGGTTCAGTGTGACTGGAATCACCCTGTTGGTTCAATGTGACTGGAATCACCCTGTTGGTTCAGTGTGACTGGAATCACCCTGTTGGTTCAGTGTGACTGGAATCACCCTGTTGGTTCAGTGTGACTGGAATCACCCTGTTGGTTCAGTGTGACTGGAATCACCCTGTTGGTTCAGTGTGACTGGAATCACCCTGTTGGTTCAGTGTGACTGGAATCACCCTGTTGGTTCAGTGTGACTGGAATCACCCTGTTGGTTCAGTGTGACTGGAATCACCCTGTTGGTTCAGTGTGACTGGAATCACCCTGTTGGTTCAGTGTGACTGGAATCACCCTGTTGGTTCAGTGTGACTGGAATCACCCTGTTGGTTCAGTGTGACTGGAATCACCCTGTTGGTTCAGTGTGACTGGAATCACCCTGTTGGTTCAGTGTGACAGGAATCACCCTGTTGGTTCAGTGTGACAGGAATCACCCTGTTGGTTCAGTGTGACTGGAATCACCCTGTTGGTTCAGTGTGACAGGAATCACCCTGTTGGTTCAGTGTGACTGGAATCACCCTGTTGGTTCAGTGTGACTGGAATCACCCTGTTGGTTCAGTGTGACTGGAATCACCCTGTTGGTTCAGTGTGACTGGAATCACCCTGTTGGTTCAGTGTGACTGGAATCACCCTGTTGGTTCAGTGTGACTGGAATCACCCTGTTGGTTCAGTGTGACTGGAATCACCCTGTTGGTTCAGTGTGACTGGAATCACCCTGTTGGTTCAGTGTGACTGGAATCACCCTGTTGGTTCAGTGTGACAGGAATCACCCTGTTGGTTCAGTGTGACTGGAATCACCCTGTTGGTTCAGTGTGACTGGAATCACCCTGTTGGTTCAGTGTGACTGGAATCACCCTGTTGGTTCAGTGTGACTGGAATCACCCTGTTGGTTCAGTGTGACAGGAATCACCCTGTTGGTTCAGTGTGACTGGAATCACCCTGTTGGTTCAGTGTGACTGGAATCACCCTGTTGGTTCAGTGTGACTGGAATCACCCTGTTGGTTCAGTGTGACTGGAATCACCCTGTTGGTTCAGTGTGACTGGAATCACCCTGTTGGTTCAGTGTGACAGGAATCACCCTGTTGGTTCAGTGTGACTGGAATCACCCTGTTGGTTCAGTGTGACTGGAATCACCCTGTTGGTTCAGTGTGACTGGAATCACCCTGTTGGTTCAGTGTGACTGGAATCACCCTGTTGGTTCAGTGTGACTGGAATCACCCTGTTGGTTCAGTGTGACTGGAATCACCCTGTTGGTTCAGTGTGACAGGAATCACCCTGTTGGTTCAGTGTGACTGGAATCACCCTGTTGGTTCAGTGTGACTGGAATCACCCTGTTGGTTCAGTGTGACTGGAATCACCCTGTTGGTTCAGTGTGACTGGAATCACCCTGTTGGTTCAGTGTGACTGGAATCACCCTGTTGGTTCAGTGTGACTGGAATCACCCTGTTGGTTCAGTGTGACAGGAATCACCCTGTTGGTTCAGTGTGACAGGAATCACCCTGTTGGTTCAGTGTGACTGGAATCACCCTGTTGGTTCAGTGAC
>CM059425.1:15479736-15653603 GCA_030390025.1 Squalus acanthias | reverse complement strand
GGAATCACCCTGTTGGTTCAGTGTGACTGGAATCACCCTGTTGGTTCAGTGTGACTGGAATCACCCTGTTGGTTCAGTGTGACAGGAATCACCCTGTTGGTTCAGTGTGACTGGAATCACCCTGTTGGTTCAGTGTGACAGGAATCACCCTGTTGGTTCAGTGTGATAGGAATCACCCTGTTGTTCAGTGTGACTGGAATCACCCTGTTGGTTCAGTGTGACAGGAATCACCCTGTTGGTTCAGTGTGACAGGAATCACCCTGTTGGTTCAGTGTGACAGGAATCACCCTGTTGGTTCAGTGTGACTGGAATCACCCTGTTGGGTTCAGTGTGACTGGAATCACCCTGTTGGTTCAGTGTGACTGGAATCACCCTGTTGGTTCAGTGTGACTGGAATCACCCTGTTGGTTCAGTGTGACAGGGTCACCCTGTTGGTTCAGTGTGACTGGAATCACCCTGTTGGTTCAATGTGACTGGAATCACCCTGTTGGTTCAGTGTGACTGGAATCACCCTGTTGGTTCAGTGTGACTGGAATCACCCTGTTGGTTCAGTGTGACAGGAATCACCCTGTTGGTTCAGTGTGACTGGAATCACCCTGTTGGTTCAGTGTGACTGGAATCACCCTGTTGGTTCAGTGTGACTGGAATCACCCTGTTGGTTCAGTGTGACTGGAATCACCCTGTTGGTTCATGTGACTGGAATCACCCTGTTGGTTCAATGTGACAGGAATCACCCTGTTGGTTCAGTGTGACTGGAATCACCCTGTTGGTTCAGTGTGACTGGAATCACCCTGTTGGTTCAGTGTGACTGGAATCACCCTGTTGGTTCAGTGTGACTGGAATCACCCTGTTGGTTCAGTGTGACTGGAATCACCCTGTTGGTTCAATGTGACTGGGAATCACCCTGTTGGTTCAGTGTGACTGGAATCACCCTGTTGGTTCAGTGTGACTGGAATCACCCTGTTGTTTCATGTGACAGGAATCACCCTGTTGGTTCATGTGACTGGAATCACCCTGTTTCAGTGATATCACCCGTTCAGTGACAGGAATTCTCCCTGTTGGTTCAGGTGTTGACAGGATCACCCTGTTGGTTAATGTGACAGGAATCACCCCTGGATGGTTCAATGTAGACAGGAATCACCCTGTTGGTTCAGTGTGACTGGAATCCCCTGTTGGTTCAGTGTGACAGAATCACCCTGTGGATTCAGTGTGACAGGAAATCACCCTTTTGGATTCATTCTACTGGAATCACCCTGGTGGTTCTGTGTGACAGAATCATCACCCTTTTGGTTCAATGTGCTAGAATCACCCTGTTGGTTCAGTGTGACCTGGAATCACCCTGTTGGTTCAGTATGACTGAGAATCACTCATGTTGGTTCCAGTGTGACAGGATATCAAACTGTTGGATTCAGTGTGACTGGAATCTACCCTGTTGAGTTCAGTGTACAGGAATCACCCTTGTCTTGGTACTACACCCTGTTGGTTCAGGGTGACTGGAATCTCCCTGTTGGTTCAATGTGACTGGAATCACCCTGTTGGTTCAGTGTGACTGGAATCACCCTGTTGGTTCAGTGTGACTGGAATCACCCTGTTGGTTCAGTGTGACTGGAATCACCCTGTTGGTTCAGTGTGACTGGAATCACCCTGTTGGTTCAATGTGACTGGAATCACCCTGTTGGTTCAGTGTGACTGGAATCACCCTGTTGGTTCAATGTGACTGGAATCACCCTGTTGGTTCAGTGTGACAGGAATCACCCTGTTGGTTCAGTGTGACTGGAATCACCCTGTTGGTTCAGTGTGACAGGAATCACCCTGTTGGTTCAATGTGACTGGAATCACCCTGTTGGTTCAGTGTGACAGGAATCACCCTGTTGGTTCAGTGTGACTGGAATCACCCTGTTGGTTCAGTGTGACTGGAATCACCCTGTTGGTTCAATGTGACTGGAATCACCCTGTTGGTTCAGTGTGACTGGAATCACCCTGTTGGTTCAATGTGACTGGAATCACCCTGTTGGTTCAGTGTGAATGAGAATCACCCCTGTTGGTTCAATGTGACTGGAATCAGCACCTGTTGGGTTCAATGTGACTGGAATCACCTGTTGGTTCAGTGTGACAGGAATCACCCTGTTGGTTCAATGTGACAGGAATCACCTGTTGGTTCAATGTGACAGGGATCACCCCTGTTGGTTCAGTGTGACTGGAATCACCCTGTTGGTTCAATGTGTCTGGATCACCCTGTTGGTTCAGTGTGACAGGAGAATCACCCTGTTGGTTCAGTGTGACAGGAATCACCCTGTTGGTTCAATGTGACTGGAATCACCCTGTTGGTTCAATGTGAACTGGAATCACCCTGTTGGTTCAGTGTGACTGGAATCACCCTGTTGGTTCAGTGTGACTCGAATCACCCTGTTGGTTCAATGTGACAGGAATCACCCTTTTGGTTCAGTGTGACTGGAATCACCCTGTTGGTTCAATGTGACTGGAATCACCCTGTTGGTTCAGTGTGACAGGAATCACCCTGTTGGTTCAATGTGACTGGAATCACCTGTTGGTTCAGTGTGACTGGAATCACCCTGTTGGTTCTAATGTACTGGAATCACCCTGTTGGTTCAGTGTGATGGAATCACCCTGATGGTTCAGTGTGACTGGAATCACCTGTTGGTTCTAATTGACTGGAATCACCTGTTGGTTCAGTGACAGGAATCACCCTGTGGTCAGTCTCGGATGGAAATCACCTGTTGGTTCAATGTGACAGGAAATCACCCTGTTGGTTCGTGTGACAGGAATAACCTGTTGGTTCAATGTGACGAACTTCCCTGTGATTCAATGTGACTGGGAATCACCCTGTTGGTTCAGTGTGACCAGGGAATCACATGTTGGTTTGCAATGTGAGGAATTCACCACTGTTGGTTCAATGTTGACTGGATCACCCTGTTGGTTCAGTGTGACAGGAATCACCCTGTGGTTCAGTGTGTCTGGGATCACCCCTGTTGGTTCAGTGTGACTGGAATCACCCTGTTGGTTCAGTGTGACTGGAATCACCCTGTTGGTTCAATGTGACTGGAATCACCCTGTTGGTTCAATGTGACTGGAATCACCCTGTTGGTTCAATGTGACAGGAATCACCCTGTTGGTTCAGTGTGACTGGAATCACCCTGTTGGTTCAGTGTGACAGGAATCACCCTGTTGGTTCAGTGTGACTGGAATCACCCTGTTGGTTCAGTGTGACTGGAATCACCCTGTTGGTTCAGTGTGACTGGAATCACCCTGTTGGTTCAGTCTGACTGGAATCACCCTGTTGGTTCAGTGTGACTGGAATCACCCTGTTGGTTCAGTGTGACAGGAATCACCCTGTTGGTTCAGTGTGACAGGAATCACCCTGTTGGTTCAGTGTGACTGGAATCACCCTGTTGGTTCAGTGTGACTGGAATCACCCTGTTGGTTCAGTGTGACTGAATCACCCTGTTGGTTCAGTGTGACTGGAATCACCCTGTTGGTTCAGTGTGACTGGAATCACCCTGTTGGTTCAGTGTGACTGGAATCACCCTGTTGGTTCAGTGTGACTGGAATCACCCTGTTGGTTCAGTGTGACTGGAATCACCCTGTTGGTTCAATGTGACTGGAATCACCCTGTTGGTTCAGTGTGACTGGAATCACCCTGTTGGTTCAGTGTGACTGGAATCACCCTGTTGGTTCAGTGTGACTGGAATCACCCTGTTGGTTCAGTGTGACAGGAATCACCCTGTTGGTTCTAATTGACTGGAATCACCCTGTTGGTTCAGTGTGACTGGAATCACCCTGTTGGTTCAGTGTGACTGGAATCACCCTGTTGGTTCAGTGTGACTGGAATCACCCTGTTGGTTCAGTGTGACAGGAATCACCCTGTTGGTTCAGTGTGACTGGAATCACCCTGTTGGTTCAGTGTGACTGGAATCACCCTGTTGGTTCAGTGTGACTGGAATCACCCTGTTGGTTCAATGTGACTGGAATCACCCTGTTTGGTTCAGTGTGACAGAATCACCCTGTTGGTTCAGTGTGACAGGAATCACCCTGTTGGTTCAGTGTGACTGGAATCACCCTGTTGTTCAGTGTGACTGGAATCACCCTGTTGGTTCAGTGTGACTGGAATCACCCTGTTGGTTCAGTGTGACTGGAATCACCCTGTTGGTTCAGTGTGACTGGAATCACCCTGTTGGTTCAGTGTGACTGGAATCACCCTGTTGGTTCAGTGTGACTGGAATCACCCTGTTGGTTCAGTGTGACTGGAATCACCCTGTTGGTTCAGTGTGACTGGAATCACCCTGTTGGTTCAGTGTGACTGGAATCACCCTGTTGGTTCTAATTGACTGGAATCACCCTGTTGGTTCAGTGTGACTGGAATCACCCTGTTGGTTCAGTGTGACTGGAATCACCCTGTTGGTTCAGTGTGACAGGAATCACCCTGTTGGTTCAGTGTGACTGGAATCACCCTGTTGGTTCAGTGTGACTGGAATCACCCTGTTGGTTCAATGTGACAGGAATCACCCTGTTGGTTCAGTCTGACTGGAATCACCCTGTTGGTTCAGTGTGACTGGAATCACCCTGTTGGTTCAGTGTGACAGGAATCACCCTGTTGGTTCAATGTGACTGGAATCACCCTGTTGGTTCAGTGTGACAGGAATCACCCTGTTGGTTCAGTGTGACAGGAATCACCCTGTTGGTTCAGTGTGACTGGAATCACCCTGTTGGTTCAGTGTGACAGGAATCACCCTGTTGGTTCAGTGTGACTGGAATCACCCTGTTGGTTCAGTGTGACAGGAATCACCCTGTTGGTTCATTGTGACTGGAATCACCCTGTTGGTTCAGTGTGACTGGAATCACCCTGTTGGTTCAGTGTGACTGGAATCACCCTGTTGGTTCAGAGTGACTGGAATCACCCTGTTGGTTCAGTGTGACAGGAATCACCCTGTTGGTTCATTGTGACTGGAATCACCCTGTTGGTTCAGTGTGACTGGAATCACCCTGTTGGTTCAGTGTGACTGGAATCACCCTGTTGGGTTCATGTGTCTGGGATCGACCCTGTTGTTCAGTGTGACTGGAATCACCCCTGTTGTTCACTGACTGGAATCACCTTTGGTTCATGTGACGGAATCACTACTGTCTGTTGGTTCATGTGACTGGAATCACCCTGTTGGTTCAGTGTGACAGGAATCACCCTGTTGGTTCAGTGTGACGGAATCACCCTGTTGGTTTCAGTAGTGACTGGTATCACCTGTTTGGTTCAGTGTGACTGGATCACCCTGTTGGTTCTATGTGACTGGGAATCACCATTGTTGGTTCAGTGTGACAGGAATCACCCTGTTGGTTCAAGTGACAGGAATCACCCTGTTGGTTCATGTGACAGGAATCACCCTGTTGGTTCAGTGTGACAGAATCACCTTTTGGTTCAGTGTGACAGGAATCACCCTGTTGGTTCATGACTTGGATCACCCGTTGTCAGTGTGACAGCTACCCTGTTGGTTCATGTGACTGGAATCACCCTGTTGGTTCAGTGTGACAGGAATCACCCTGTTGTTCATGTACTGGAATCACCCCTGTTGGTTCAATGTGAATGGAATCACCCTGTTGGTTCAGTGTGACAGGAATCACCCTTTTGTTCAATGTGACTGGAATCACCTGTTGGTTCAGTGTGACTGGAATCACCCTGTTGGTTCATGTGACTGGAATCACCCTGTTGGTTCAGTGTGACTGGAATCACCCTGTTGGTTCAGTGTGACAGGAATCACCCTGTTGGTTCAATGTGACTGGAATCACCCTGTTGGTTCAGTGTGACAGGAATCACCTGTTGGTTCAGTGTGACTGGAATCACCCTGTTGGTTCAGTGTGACTGGAATCACCCTGTTGGTTCAGTGTGACAGGAATCACCCTGTTGGTTCAGTGTGACAGGAATCACCCTGTTGGTTCAGTGTGACAGGAATCACCCTGTTGGTTCAGTGTGACTGGAATCACCCTGTTGGTTCAGTGTGACAGGAATCACCCTGTTGGTTCAGTGTGACTGGAATCACCCTGTTGGTTCAGTGTGACTGGAATCACCCTGTTGGTTCAGTGTGACTGGAATCACCCTGTTGGTTCAGTGTGACTGGAATCACCCTGTTGGTTCAGTGTGACAGGAATCACCCTGTTGGTTCAGTGTGACAGGAATCACCCTGTTGGTTCAGTGTGACAGGAATCACCCTGTTGGTTCAGTGTGACTGGAATCACCCTGTTGGTTCAGTGTGACAGGAATCACCCTGTTGGTTCAATGTGACTGGAATCACCCTGTTGGTTCAGTGTGACAGGAATCACCCTGTTGGTTCAGTGTGACTGGAATCACCCTGTTGGTTCAGTGTGACTGGAATCACCCTGTTGGTTCAGTGTGACTGGAATCACCCTGTTGGTTCAGTGTGACAGGAATCACCCTGTTGGTTCAGTGTGACTGGAATCACCCTGTTGGTTCAGTGTGACAGGAATCACCCTGTTGGTTCAGTGTGACAGGAATCACCCTGTTGGTTCAGTGTGACTGGAATCACCCTGTTGGTTCAGTGTGACTGGAATCACCCTGTTGGTTCAATGTGACTGGAATCACCCTGTTGGTTCAGTGTGACAGGAATCACCCTGTTGGTTCAGTGTGACTGGAATCACCCTGTTGGTTCAGTGTGACTGGAATCACCCTGTTGGTTCAATGTGACTGGAATCACCCTGTTGGTTCAGTGTGACTGGAATCACCCTGTTGGTTCAGTGTGACTGGAATCACCCTGTTGGTTCAGTGTGACTGGAATCACCCTGTTGGTTCAGTGTGACTGGAATCACCCTGTTGGTTCAGTGTGACTGGAATCACCCTGTTGGTTCAGTGTGACTGGAATCACCCTGTTGGTTCAGTGTGACTGGAATCACCCTGTTGGTTCAGTGTGACAGGAATCACCCTGTTGGTTCAGTGTGACTGGAATCACCCTGTTGGTTCAGTGTGACTGGAATCACCCTGTTGGTTCAGTGTGACTGGAATCACCCTGTTGGTTCAGTGTGACTGGAATCACCCTGTTGGTTCAGTGTGACTGGAATCACCCTGTTGGTTCAATGTGACTGGAATCACCCTGTTGGTTCAGTGTGACTGGAATCACCCTGTTGGTTCAATGTGACTGGAATCACCCTGTTGGTTCAGTGTGACTGGAATCACCCTGTTGGTTCAGTGTGACAGGAATCACCCTGTTGGTTCAGTGTGACTGGAATCACCCTGTTGGTTCAGTGTGACTGGAATCACCCTGTTGGTTCTAATTGACTGGAATCACCCTGTTGGTTCAGTGTGACTGGAATCACCCTGTTGGTTCAGTGTGACTGGAATCACCCTGTTGGTTCAGTGTGACTGGAATCACCCTGTTGGTTCAGTGTGACTGGAATCACCCTGTTGGTTCAGTGTGACTGGAATCACCCTGTTGGTTCAGTGTGACTGGAATCACCCTGTTGGTTCAGTGTGACAGGAATCACCCTGTTGGTTCAGTGTGACTGGAATCACCCTGTTGGTTCAGTGTGACTGGAATCACCCTGTTGGTTCAGTGTGACAGGAATCACCCTGTTGGTTCAGTGTGACTGGAATCACCCTGTTGGTTCAGTGTGACTGGAATCACCCTGTTGGTTCAGTGTGACTGGAATCACCCTGTTGGTTCAGTGTGACTGGAATCACCCTGTTGGTTCAGTGTGACAGGAATCACCCTGTTGGTTCAGTGTGACAGGAATCACCCTGTTGGTTCAGTGTGACAGGAATCACCCTGTTGGTTCAGTGTGACTGGAATCACCCTGTTGGTTCAGTGTGACAGGAATCACCCTGTTGGTTCAGTGTGACTGGAATCACCCTGTTGGTTCAGTGTGACTGGAATCACCCTGTTGGTTCAGTGTGACTGGAATCACCCTGTTGGTTCAGTGTGACTGGAATCACCCTGTTGGTTCAGTGTGACTGGAATCACCCTGTTGGTTCAGTGTGACTGGAATCACCCTGTTGGTTCAGTGTGACTGGAATCACCCTGTTGGTTCAGTGTGACTGGAATCACCCTGTTGGTTCAGTGTGACTGGAATCACCCTGTTGGTTCAGTGTGACTGGAATCACCCTGTTGGTTCAGTGTGACTGGAATCACCCTGTTGGTTCAGTGTGACTGGAATCACCCTGTTGGTTCTAATTGACTGGAATCACCCTGTTGGTTCAGTGTGACTGGAATCACCCTGTTGGTTCAGTGTGACAGGAATCACCCTGTTGGTTCAGTGTGACTGGAATCACCCTGTTGGTTCAGTGTGACAGGAATCACCCTGTTGGTTCAATGTGACTGGAATCACCCTGTTGGTTCAGTGTGACAGGAATCACCCTGTTGGTTCAGTGTGACTGGAATCACCCTGTTGGTTCAGTGTGACAGGAATCACCCTGTTGGTTCAGTGTGACTGGAATCACCCTGTTGGTTCAGTGTGACTGGAATCACCCTGTTGGTTCAGTGTGACTGGAATCACCCTGTTGGTTCAGTGTGACTGGAATCACCCTGTTGGTTCAGTGTGACAGGAATCACCCTGTTGGTTCAGTGTGACTGGAATCACCCTGTTGGTTCAGTGTGACTGGAATCACCCTGTTGGTTCTATTTGACTGGAATCACCCTGTTGGTTCAGTGTGACAGGAATCACCCTGTTGGTTCAATGTGACTGGAATCACCCTGTTGGTTCTATGTGACTGGAATCACCCTGTTGGTTCAGTGTGACTGGAATCACCCTGTTGGTTCAGTGTGACTGGAATCACCCTGTTGGTTCTAATTGACTGGAATCACCCTGTTGGTTCAGTGTGACTGGAATCACCCTGTTGGTTCAGTGTGACTGGAATCACCCTGTTGGTTCAGTGTGACTGGAATCACCCTGTTGGTTCAGTGTGACTGGAATCACCCTGTTGGTTCAGTGTGACAGGAATCACCCTGTTGGTTCAGTGTGACTGGAATCACCCTGTTGGTTCAGTGTGACAGGAATCACCCTGTTGGTTCAGTGTGACAGGAATCACCCTGTTGGTTCAGTGTGACAGGAATCACCCTGTTGGTTCTAATTGACTGGAATCACCCTGTTGGTTCAATGTGACTGGAATCACCCTGTTGGTTCAATGTGACTGGAATCACCCTGTTGGTTCAGTGTGACAGGAATCACCCTGTTGGTTCAATGTGACTGGAATCACCCTGTTGGTTCAGTGTGACAGGAATCACCCTGTTGGTTCTATTTGACTGGAATCACCCTGTTGGTTCTATTTGACTGGAATCACCCTGTTGGTTCAGTGTGACTGGAATCACCCTGTTGGTTCAGTGTGACTGGAATCACCCTGTTGGTTCTAATTGACTGGAATCACTCTGTTGGTTCAGTGTGACTGGAATCACCCTGTTGGTTCTATTTGACTGGAATCACCCTGTTAGTTCTAATTGACTGGAATCACCCTGTTGGTTCTATTTGACTGGAATCACCCTGTTAGTTCTAATTGACTGGAATCACTCTGTTGGTTCAGTGTGACTGGAATCACCCTGTTGGTTCTATTTGACTGGAATCACCCTGTTGGTTCAGTGTGACTGGAATCACCCTGTTGGTTCTAATTGACTGGAATCACCCTGTTGGTTCAGTGTGACTGGAATCACCCTGTTGGTTCTAATTGACTGGAATCACCCTGTTGGTTCAATGTGACTGGAATCACCCTGTTGGTTCTAATTGACTGGAATCACCCTGTTGGTTCAATGTGACAGGAATCACCCTGTTGGTTCAGTGTGACTGGAATCACCCTGTTGGTTCTATTTGACTGGAATCACCCTGTTAGTTCTAATTGACTGGAATCACTCTGTTGGTTCAGTGTGACAGGAATCACCCTGTTAGTTCTAATTGACTGGAATCACTCTGTTGGTTCAGTGTGACTGGAATCACCCTGTTGGTTCTATTTGACTGGAATCACCCTGGTGGTTCTAATTGACTGGAATCACCCTGTTGGTTCTAATTGACTGGAATCACCCTGTTGGTTCTAATTGACTGGAATCACCCTGTTAGTTCTAATTGACTGGAATCACCCTGTTGGTTCTAATTGACTGGAATCACCCTGTTGGTTCTAATTGACTGGAATCACCCTGTTAGTTCTAATTGACTGGAATCACCCTGTTAGTTCTAATTGACTGGAATCACCCTGTTGGTTCTAATTGACTGGAATCACCCTGTTGGTTCTAATTGACTGGAATCACCCTGTTGGTTCAGTGTGACTGGAATCACCCTGTTGGTTCTAATTGACTGGAATCACCCTGTTGGTTCTAATTGACTGGAATCACCCTGTTGGTTCAGTGTGACTGGAATCACCCTGTTGGTTCTAATTGACTGGAATCACCCTGTTGGTTCTAATTGACTGGAATCACCCTGTTAGTTCTAATTGACTGGAATCACCCTGTTGGTTCTATTGACTGGAATCACCCTGTTGGTTCTAATTGACTGGAATCACCCTGTTAGTTCTAATTGACTGGAATCACCCTGTTGGTTCTAATTGACTGGAATCACCCTGTTAGTTCTAATTGACTGGAATCACCCTGTTGGTTCTAATTGACTGGAATCACCCTGTTAGTTCATTGACTGGAATCACCCTGTTGGTTCTATTTGACTGGAATCACCCTGTTAGTTCTAATTGACTGGAATCACCCTGTTGGTTCAGTGTGACTGGAATCACCCTGTTGGTTCGATTGACTGGAATCACCCTGTTGGTTCTATTTGACTGGAATCACCCTGTTGGTTCTATTTGACTGGAATCACCCTGTTAGTTCTAATTGACTGGAATCACCCTGTTGGTTCAGTGTGACTGGAATCACCCTGTTGGTTCGAATTGACTGGAATCACCCTGTTGGTTCTATTTGACTGGAATCACCCTGTTGGTTCAGTGTGACTGGAATCACCCTGTTAGTTCTCTGTGACTGGAATCACCCTGTTGGTTCAGTGTGACTGGAATCACCCTGTTGGTTCAGTGTGACAGGAATCACCCTGTTGGTTCAGTGTGACTGGAATCACCCTGTTGGTTCGAATTGACTGGAATCACCCTGTTGGTTCTATTTGACTGGAATCACCCTGTTTGTTCAGTGTGACTGGAATCACCCTGTTGGTTCTAATTGACTGGAATCACCCTGTTGGTTCTAATTGACTGGAATCACCCTGTTGGTTCTATTTGACTGGAATCACCCTGTTGGTTCTATTTGACTGGAATCACCCTGTTAGTTCTAATTGACTGGAATCACTCTGTTGGTTCACTGTGACAGGAATCACCCTGTTAGTTCTAATTGACTGGAATCACCCTGTTGGTTCAGTGTGACAGGAATCACCCTGTTGGTTCTAATTGACTGGAATCACCCTGTTTGTTCAGTCTGACAGGAATCACCCTGTTGGTTCAATGTGACTGGAATCACCCTGTTGGTTCAGTGTGACTGGAATCACCCTGTTGGTTCAGTCTGACAGGAATCACCCTGTTTGTTCAGTCTGACAGGAATCACCCTGTTGGTTCAATGTGACTGGAATCACCCTGTTAGTTCTAATTGACTGGAATCACTCTGTTGGTTCAGTGTGACTGGAATCACCCTGTTAGTTCTAATTGACTGGAATCACCCTGTTGGTTCAGTGTGACAGGAATCACCCTGTTGGTTCAATGTGACTGGAATCACCCTGTTGGTTCAGTGTGACTGGAATCACCCTGTTGGTTCAGTCTGACAGGAATCACCCTGTTTGTTCAGTCTGACAGGAATCACCCTGTTGGTTCAATGTGACTGGAATCACCCTGTTAGTTCTAATTGACTGGAATCACCCTGTTGGTTCAGTGTGACAGGAATCACCCTGTTGGTTCAATGTGACAGGAATCACCCTGTTGGTTCAGTGTGACTGGAATCACCCTGTTGGTTCAGTCTGACAGGAATCACCCTGTTGGTTCAGTGTGACTGGAATCACCCTGTTGGTTCAGTGTGACTGGAATCACCCTGTTGGTTCAGTGTGACAGGAATCACCCTGTTGGTTCAGTGTGACAGGAATCACCCTGTTGGTTCAATGTGACAGGAATCACCCTTTTGGTTCAATGTGACTGGAATCACCCTGTTGGTTGAGTGTGACAGGAATCACCCTGTTGGTTCAGTGTGACTGGAATCACCCTGTTGGTTCAGTGTGACTGGAATCACCCTGTTGGTTCAGTGTGACAGGAATCACCCTGTTGGTTCAGTGTGACTGGAATCACCCTGTTGGTTCAGTGTGACTGGAATCACCCTGTTGGTTGAGTGTGACAGGAATCACCCTGTTGGTTCAGTGTGACTGGAATCACCCTGTTGGTTCAGTGTGACTGGAATCACCCTGTTGGTTCAGTGTGACAGGAATCACCCTGTTGGTTCAGTGTGACTGGAATCACCCTGTTGGTTCAGTGTGACTGGAATCACCCTGTTGGTTCAGTGTGACAGGAATCACCCTGTTGGTTCAGTGTGACAGGAATCACCCTGTTGGTTCAATGTGACAGGAATCACCCTGTTGGTTCAATGTGACAGGAATCACCCTGTTGGTTCAGTGTGACAGGAATCGCCATGTTGGTTCAGTGTGACAGGAATCACCCTGTTGGTTCAGTGTGACAGGAATCACCCTGTTGGTTCAGTGTGACTGGAATCACCCTGTTGGTTCAGTGTGACTGGTATCACCCTGTTGGTTCAATGTGACAGGAATCACCCTGTTGCTGCAGTGTGACAGGAATCACCGTGTTGGTGCAGTGTGACACGAATCACCCTGTTGGTTCAGTGTGACTGGAATCACCCTGTTGGTGCAGTGTGACAGGAATCAACCTGTTGGTGCAGTGTGACTGGAATCACCCTGTTGGTTCAGTGTGACTGGAATCACCCTGTTGTTGCAGTGTCACAGGAATCACCGTGTTGGTTCAGTGTGACTGGAATCACCCTGTTGGTTCAGTGTGACTGGAATCACCCTGTTGGTTCAGTGTGACTGGAATCACCCTGTTGGTTCAGTGTGACTGGAATCACCCTGTTGGTTCAATGTGACTGGAATCACCCTGTTGGTGCAGTGTGACAGGAATCACCCTGTTGGTACAGTGTGACAGGAATCACCCTGTTGATACAGTGTGACAGGAATCACCGTGTTGGTACAGTGTGACAGCCCAGGCAGCGGACCTCAGAGGGAGTGAGAGCAGAGCCTGAGGTTATAAAGAGCGCGGCAGAGCATGGCCCGAGTGCGGAGGCAGCGGACCTGACAACGAAAACAATGAGTGACGTCGCAGGAAAGCAGGGAAGTGATTGGTTGGTCAGTATTTCTCTCTTTGTCTTGGGCATTGGTTTAAATTAAGAGCCGGGATTAAAAACTGAACGTTCAAAAAGAGGGAGCTGATTGGTGAGTATCTGGTAAGTGTTTTTACTTGGCTTTCTTCATGTTTTTAAATTTATTCCAGCTAGGTTAGTAAGTAGTCTGTTAATTAGAGGTATGGCAGGGCAGCTCACACCCGTGGAATGCACATCCTGTGCCATGTGGGAAGTCCTGGACACCTCCCGTGGTCTGGACGACCACATGTGCGGGAAGTGTTGCCAGCTACAGCAGCTCGAGCACCGGGTTATGGAGCTTGAACGGCGGCTGCAGTCACTGCTGTGCATCCGCGAGGCTGAGAGCTACGTGGATAGCACGTTTCGGGAGGTGGTCACCCCGCAGCTTAAGAGTGTGCAGGCAGAGAGGGAATGGGTGACCGCCAGACAGAAGAGGAGGACCAGGCAGGTAGTGCAGGAGTCCCCTGAGCCCATCTTGCTCACCAACCAGTATTCAGTGCTGAGTACTGGTGAGGGCGATGGTTCCTCTGGGGAGTGCAGCCAGAGCCAAGTCCACAGCACCATGGAAGGCTCAGCTGCACAGGCAGGGGGGAAGAGGAGAGGGAGAGCAATAGTGATAGGGGATTCAATAGTTAGGGGAGCAAACAGGCGTTTCTGCGGCCGCAGACGTGACTCCAGGATGGTATGTTGCCTCCCTGGTTCCAGGGTCAAGAATGTCACTGAATGGCTGCAGGGCATTCTGAAGGGGGAGGGTGAACAGCCAGAGGTTGTGGTCCATATCGGTACCAACGACATAGGTAGGAAGAGGGATGAGGTCCTGCAGGCAGAGTTTAGGGAGCTAGGAAAGAGGTTAAAAAGCAGGACCTCAAAGGTAGTAATCTCTGGATTACTACCAGTGCCATGTGCTAGTGAGTACAGAAATAGGAAGATAGAGCAGATGAATGCGTGGCTGGAGAGATGATGTAGGAGGGAGGGCTTTAGATTCCTGAGGAATTGGAACAGTTTCTGGGGGAGGTGGGACCTCTACAAGCCAGACGGGTTGCACCTCAATGGGAATGGGACCAATATCCTCGTGGGAGGGTTTGCTAGTGCTGTTGGGGAGGGTTTAAACTAGCTTGGCAGGGGGATGGGAACCTAAGTATAGAGTCAATAGGGAGGGAAGAAAAACTGGAATTGGAAAACAAAAACGTAGAAAATTGGAAGGACAGAGGAATCAAGGGCTAGATAGTAGCCAACAAGGAGGTTTGCCTGTACTAAATGGTATATACTTTAATGCAAGGAGTATAGCAGACAAGGCAGATGAGCTGAGGGCACAGGTGGATACTTGGGACTATATTATAGCTGTTACAGAGACGTGGCTGAAAGAGGGGCAGGTATGGCAGCTCAACATTCCTGGTTACAGGATTTTCAGACGGGATAGAGAGGGAGGTAAAAGGGAGGGGGGTCGCGGTATTGATTAAAGAAACTATTACAGCTGTGAGGAGGGATGATATGTTGGAGGGATCATCAAACGAGGCCATATGGGTCGAACTGAAAAACAAAAAAGGGGCAGTCAGTCACACTGCTGGGAGTATACTACAGACCCCCAAACAGTGAGAGGGAGATAGAAGAACAAATATGTAGACAAATTTCTGAGAAGTGCAAAAACTATAGGGCAGTAATAGTAGGGGATTTCAACTACCCCAATATTAACTGGGATAAAATTAGTGTGAAGGGTATAGAAGGTGCGGAATTCCTAAAATGCATCCAGGAGACTTTTTTAGCCAGTATGTAGCAAGCCCAACAAGGGAGGGGGCGGTTCTGGACTTAGTTTTAGGGAATGAAGCTGGGCAGGTAGAAGGCGTATCAGTGGGGGAGCATTTTGGTGCTAGTGACCATAATTCTGTTAAATTTAAGGTAGTTATGGAAAAGGACAAGGATAGACCAGGAACAAAAATTCTAAATTGGGGAAAAGCAAATTTTGCTAAGCTCAGAGGGGATTTAGCCATAGTGGACTGGAAACAGCGACTTGAAGGTAAATCAGTGTCAGAGCAGTGGGAGGCATTCAAGGAGGAGATCCGGAGGGTTTAGACCAAATATGAGAAAAAAGGTGGGAGTAACAAATCTAGAGCCCCCTGGATGTCTAGGGACATACAGGGTAGGATAAAGAAAAAAAGGGAGGCGTATGACAGATACCGAGGGCTAAATACTCCAGAATCTTTAGAGGAGTACAGAAAGTGCAGGGGTGCAATTAAAAAGGATATTAGGAAAGCAAAGAGAGCATGAAAAATTCTTGGCAAGTAAAATCAAGGAAAACCCAAAGATGTTTTATAAATATATTAAGAGTAAGAGGATAACTAAAGAAAGGGTAGGGCCTATTAGAGATGATGAGGGTAATCTGTGTGTGGGGGCGGGAGACGTTGGTAGGGTTCTTAATGAATACTTTGCGTCTGTTTTCACAAAGGAGAGGGGCGAAGCAGACATTGCTATCAGCGGGGAGGAGTGTGAAATATTAGATGAAATAAACATAGTGAGAGAGGAAGTATTAAGGGGTTTAGCAGCTTTAAAAGTGGATAAATCCCCAGGCCCGGATGAAATGTATCCCAGGCTGTTAAGCGAAGCAAAAGATAAGTAATAGCAGAGGCCCTGACCATTTTTCAATCCTCTCTGGTTTCAGGTGTGGTGCCGGAGGACTGGAGGACTTCTAAAATGTGGTACCCTTGTTTAAAAAGGGAGAAAAGGATAGACCAAGTAATTACAGGCTAGTCAGCCTAACCGCGGTGGTGGGAAAATTATTGGAAAGAATTCTGAAGGACAGGATAAATCTTCATTTAGAAAGACACGGATTAATGAAGGATAGACAGCACGGATTTGTTAAGGGAAGGTCGTGTCTGACAAACTTGATTGAATTTTTTGAGGAGGTAACAAGGTGGGTAGATGAGGGTAGTGCGTTTGATGTAGTGTATATGGACTTTAGCAAGGCTTTTGATAAGGTGCCACATGGCAGACTGGTCACGAAGTTAAAAGCCCATGGGATCCAGGGCAAAGTGTCAAGTTGGATTCAAAACTGGCTCGGAGACAGGAAGCAGAGGGTAATGGTTGATGGGTGTTTTTGTGACTGGAAGGCTGTTTCCAGTGGGGTTCCGCAGGGCTCAGTACTAGGTCCCTTGCTTTTTGTGGTATATATCAATGATCTAGACTTGAATATAGGGGGTATGATTAAGAAGTTTGCAGATGATACTAAAATCAGCTGTGTGGTTGATGCTGAAGAAGGAAGCTGTAGACTGCAGGAAGATATCAATAAATTGGTCAGGTGGGCAGAACAGTGGCAAATGGAATTCAATCCGGAGAAGTGTGAGGTAATGCATTTGGGGAGGGCTAACAAGGAAAGGGAATACACATTAAATGGTAGGACACTGAGTAGTGTAGAGGAACAAAGGGACCTTGGAGTGTATGTCCACAGATCCCTGAAGGTAGCAGGCCAGGTAGATAAGGTGGTTAAGAAGGCATACGGAATGCTTGCCTTTATTAGCCGTGGCATAGAATACAAGAGCAGGGGGGTTATGCTTCAACTGTATAAAACACTAGTTAGGCCTCAGCTAGAGTACTGCGTGCAGTTCTGGTCACCACATTACAGGAAAGATGTGATTGCACTAGAGAGGGTACAGAGGAGATTTACAAGGATGTTGCTGGGAGTAGAGAATCTTAGCTATGAGGAAAGACTGGATAGGCTGGGTCTGTTTTCCTTGTAACAGAGGAGGCTGAGGGGAGACCTTATTGAGTGTATAAAATTATGAAGGACATAGATAAAGTGAATAGAAAGGACCTATTTCCCTTAGCAGAGGGGTCAAAAACCAGGCAGCACACATATACAGTAATTGGTGGAAGGTTTAGAGGGGACGTTTCTTCACCCAGAGGGTTGTGGGGGTCTGGAACTCGCTGCCTCAAAGGGTGGTAGAAGCAGGAACCCTAACTACATTTAAAAAGTACTAGGATGTGCACTTGGGATGCTGTAACCTACAGGGCTACGGACCAAGAGCTGGGAAGTGGGATTAGGCTGGATAGCTCTTTGTTGGCCGGCGCGGACACGATGGGCCAAAATGGCCTCCTTTCGTGCTGTAACTTTCTATGATTCTATGACAGGAATCATCCTGTTGGTGAAGGCTGACAGGAATCACTGTGTTGGTCCAGTGTGACAGGAATCACCGTGTTGGTTCAGTGTGACTGGAATCACCCTGTTGGTTCAGTGTGACTGGAATCACCCTGTTGGTTCAGTGTGACTGGAATCACCCTGTTGATTCAGTGTGACTGGAATCACCCTGTTGGTTCAGTGTGACTGGAATCACCCTGTTGGTTCAGTGTGACAGTATTCACCATGTTGGTTCAGTGTGACAGGAATCACCCTGTTGGTTCAATGTGACAGGAATCACCCTGTTGATTCAGTGTGACTGGAATCACTCTGTTGATTCAGTGTGACTGGAATCACCCTGTTGGTTCAGTGTGACTGGAATCACCGTGTTGATTCAGTGTGACTGGAATCACTCTGTTGATTCAGTGTGACTGGAATCACTCTGTTGGTTCAGTGTGACTGGAATCACCGTGTTGGTTCAGTGTGACAGGAATCGCCGTGTTGGTGCAGTGTGACAGGAATCACCCTGTTGGTGCAGTGTGACAGGAATCACCGTGTTGGTTCAGTGTGACAGGAATCACCGTGTTGGTTCAGTGTGACAGGAATCGCCGTGTTGGTGCAGTGTGACTGGAATCACCCTGTTGGTTCAGTGTGACAGGAATCACCGTGTTGGTTCAGTGTGACTGAAATCACCCTGTTGGTGCAGTGTGACAAGATATGTCGTGCTGATATGACCTTTATTGGATTTCTTCTTGGGATGTGAGCGACCCTGGCAAGGCAGCATTAGGAATGAACCACACAGTGTGGGACTAGAGTCATGTGTAGGCCTGGCAGGCTGGGGGTGGGGGGGGAGCGGGGATAGGGGGGGGGCGGAGATTCCCTTCCCTCCTCCTACTAACTGTGTGGTGCCTAAACGGGTCGAGGTGCTGTCTCGCCTGTTAACCTTACCGGTTTAAATCGTCAACACGTAACCGAATGTATGTGCGAAATAAGTCGGTGTGATTTAGAGAGAGATCACAAGGAAACGGAGACGTGTCAGAAATTCAGTGAAAATACGCCAGATCTTATTTGTGACAATTTGGCAGTTCAAATACACCCCGATTTTTGGGGATTTTGCTAACTTATCTTAAAAAGGATCATGGTGAACTGTACACAAAGGTGACGGGCATCTCACTGACATCACTGTGAAGCGAACAAGTGAAGCATTCAATCGCATGTTTGATTTGTCCCTCCCAATCGACAGCTCGAGATTGACCGGTGGATCTCAGTCCCCTTTCAACAGTCCATCAGCGTCATCCCGTTACTCAGTGCTCGCTTCCACATGTAATAGGTTGAACGGGGGGTCAGGGGGAAGTAGCTGCTGAACTCTCGAAACGTTGGAAAGTTCTTCGACATGTAACGGCGTTGAAGAAAAAGCTTGGCCTTGGCTTTGGAGGACTTTCCGTGGAAAGTGCCTACACCCAGCGGCTGCTTGGCCGTCTCCCTGGGGGTGGTACAGTTAGATATTGTCACACTGTTGGGGCTTAAGGACTCCTTGTCCAATTGTGCCTGTGCCCATTGTGCACACTCCATGGATTTGACCGAGATATCCTCTCGGCTCCCTTTGTGCAGTTTCACCACCTTCACCTCCGTCCTCTTGGATGCGGCCGAACTCTTCCACCACAAAAAGGTGGAGGTGGAGATGGACGGGTACCTGACACGGAACGTGGACAGGGGAATCTGCCATTTTTGCGCTCGCCTCCTGGCTTCCTCTTGCTCTAGCCTCACCGTCTGCAGGTAGGAGGAGGAGAAGGAGGAGGAGGAGGTGGTGATCTTACCACGAAGGAAACCATTACGGCCCCACGGGCCATTTCTTGTCCTGCCGCCGGGCGTAAGCTGACCCGTCGCATTCGGGAACAGGTTGGGCGCGGCAACGTGGCGATTAGCCGCCGACGCATTGCCGAACCCGGAATCGGCCGGGTGGACTTTCAGGCCCGCCCGGTTCATCGCCTCTCTCCTCCAGTTGTAATAGGTGGATCTGGAGATCCAGGGGTAGCTTTTCCTGAAGCTTTTGTAGGGAGGGCACATGTTGAGGAGGACGCATTCCCTGAGGAAATTTTTGGCAAGTTGCATTGAAGGTGACCTCTGGCCGTTGAAGGGCCGAAAGCCGCTGCCGCAGGCCACTTTGGAAAGGTCTGTTATTTCGTTCTCGGAGCCCCCTGACAGCGGGGACCAGCTGTCGCGTCTCAGTTGCCCAGCCGGGTCGAATTCCTGCTCCGCCGCGGGTCGGAGGCTTGCTGCGCCGTTGCCCGCCAGCAGCATCTCGTGCTTCCAGGCGTAGTAGGTGGATCGGGAGATTTCGGGGAACCGGTTTCGAAACTGCTGCAAGGGCAGAAAGTTGCCGCCGGCGAAGCATTCCTGCAGGTAGTGCTTGGCCTCGTAGCGGGTCGCCGCTTTCTGCCGGTGCTCGCGGGACTGCCTTTTCCAGCGGTAGAAAGTACTCTTGGTGATGCTGTACTTCTCCCGGAGCACAGAGTAGGAGATGTCCGGGTCGGTGTTGAGAAGTTCCAAGGTCTTCAGGGGTAGCACAGACTCGGCGCCGTCCAAGCTTTGGCACCGGAGGTCTCGGACAGGGACGATGGGCGCGAAGTACTGGGGCTTGAAGATCGCCTGGGACAAGCGCTCGCCAGCCCACATGATGTGCAGAGTCTGCAGTTCCATCCCGGGCGAGCGGGTCCTGGGGCGAATGAGGCGGTTGAAGTACGGGCGGATCTTCAGATTGCTCATGGGGTAAATGGAGTAGACGTTGCTCTGCAACACCGACGCCAGCGCGTAGACGTGCCACATGTTGGTGAAGGTCCCCGGGAAGCAGGTGGCCTTGACGTCCGCGTCAAAGATGGCTTCCAGGATGACCATGGGCAGGTTCATCTTTTCGGCAGACTCCTCGGTGCAGAGGGAATACCTGGCTGCCTGCAGCATGATCTTGGAGTCAATCATGCCCTTCAGGTAGTATTGCTTGTGGAGGAGCATCTCCACCATAGTCCTCAGCTGCAGCTCCATGCTGAGGCTGGTGTCGCCCATCAGCAGCATGCTGGCCGCTTCAAACAGATGGTTCCCCTCGCCCTTGCAGGTCAACGGGACCATGTCCACAGGAGCATCTTCAGGGTAGAGAGCTCTGGCCTTGGTGTCCACCTCAGCTTCTATGGGGAAGATTCTCCTGGAGACCAGGGTACGGACAAGCTCGACAGCAGTTTATCCACATCCAGTGTCACGGCTCGGAGGAAGTCAGACTCTGCACATTCAGTGGCTTCCTGCAGTTTACAGCGCAGGGCTTCGACTAATTCAGTCCTTTGAGGCATCCCTGTGGAGGGGGTGAGAGGAAATAAAACAAAATTCCAGTTGGGATATTCAGTGAAATCATTAGCTAGAAGAAGTCTCAGTTCTACGAAATGTCCCAAAACAATCCAAATCCAATGACCTGATCAATCAGGTTGACTAAATCCCAACTGATGGCTCATTGAGCAAATCCAACACAGGGTGCAATACTGAGCCGTGCAGACCACAAATGTCCCAGGTTCTGCATTGAACTACCAAAGCTCAATGTATATGGGAATTCTCTACCCCAGAGAGCTGTGGATGCTCAGTCGATGAGTATATTCAAGACTGAGATCAATAGATTTTTGGACACTAAGGGAATCAAGGGATATGGGGATAGTGCGGCAAGGTGGAGTTGAGGTAGGAGATCAGCCATGATCTTATTGAATGGCGGAGCGGGCTCGAGGGGCCGTGTGGCCGACTCCTGCTCCTGTTTCTTATGTTAAAACAGCACTCACGCTGCAAATGCATTTCAGCACTTCTGGGCAAGGGAGTTATACAACGTTCACTGTGCAATCCTGATCCATGCACCAGTCCAATATACTGGATTTTACAATGAGTCCTGGATATCTCTTACTGAGCCGAGCTTGTTTGTTTGTTTCCTCCAACTTCCTCTGCAAAACTCTGCTGCCCGTGTCCTAACTGGCACCAAGTCCCGTTCACCCATCGCCCCTGTGCTCGCTGACCTACATCGGCTCCCGGTCCGGCAATGCCTCAAGTTTAAAATTCTCATCCTTGTTTTCAAATCCCCCCTTGGCCTCGCCCCTCTGCGCTCCTCCAATTCTGGCCGCTTACGCATCCCCGATTTAAACCATTGCTGGCCGAATCTTCAGCGGCCTGGGTCCTAAGCTCTGAAATTCTCTCCCTAAACCTCTCCGCTGCTAGAGCTGCCTCTCCTGAGGCTGAGCTACAGTTCCACGAGCAGCAGCCGGCCTCCAGTACATCGCTCGTGGGGTATGTGGGAGCCTGGACTAACCGAGTGTCAGAAAGGAGGCATCCATTCCTGTCCTCGCTCGATGTTGGCACACACAGTCTCTCCAACAGAGGTCACCAGATCAGGGGTGAGAGCTGTAGCTGACACTGACCCCCATCCTAGCCTCCTCCTGCTGCCCCAGCACAGACTTGGAACCTTCCTGGTCCAAATAGCTCAGTTCCATACTGGGTGACGCCTCATCCAACAAAGCCACAAGGTTATTCTCTGTCCAACCTGGGGTACTGCAATTAAGTAATTGCAATATTGACAATGGGGAACTGGATCAGTTTTCTCCCCTTCTCTCCTGACTCCGTGCTGAAGTGTGGTTCAATGGTCACTAGTCAACCTCCAATATTTTGTATTATTCACGGGTGAAACTTGGGCAGTGAGTGTTGGCAGGTTATTCTTTATGTGGGAGCATCTGTGTGTCAGCTGTGGTTCAGTGTGGCACCCTCGCCTCTGAGTCAGAAGGTTGTGGGTTCAAGTCCCACTCCAGAGACTTGAGCACAAAAATCTAGGCTGACACTCCAGTGCAGTGCTGAGGGAGTGCTGCACTGTCAGAGGTGCCATCTTTCGGATGAGACATTAAACTGAGGCCCCGTCTGCCCTCTCAGGTGGTTGAAAAGATTCCATAGCACTATTTCGAAGAAGAGCAGGGGAGTTATCCCCGGTGTCCTAGCTAAGATTTATCCCTCAATCAACATCACTAAATCAGATTATCTGGTCATTATCACATTGCTGTTTGTGGGAGCTTGCTGTGCGCAAATTAGCTGCCTACGTTACAACAGCAACTACACTTCAAAAGTACTTCATTGGCTGTAAAGCACTTTTGCATGTCCTGAGGTTGTGAAAGGCGCTATAGAAATGCAAGTCTTTCTTTCTTTATCACCGCCCAGCCTAAGCGTTGTACTGAGGGAGTGCTGCACTGTCGGAGGTGCCATCTTTTGGACGAGATGTTAAGAGATGTCTGCCTTCTCAGGTGGATGTAAAAGATCCCACGGTAGCCAACATTCCCATCCCCGATCACTATCCATTCCAGACTTTTACACCCCCACTACAAAATGTCAGTGGGTAGACACTGGGCAGATCAGTATCAGGCACTGCAGTGATACTCCCCTCCAGTCTGCTAATTCCAGCCCCTTTTATATCAACACTCAGTACCATGCTGGAGCCCTAGACGGACAGATCTTGTGCGGCCAGTGGCAACGTAAAAGTAAACTTGGCAGATTCAGTAAGACTGGATGGCACTGGAGCAAAATAAAAGCTACTTCTCACTGTCTGGGGTAATACCTAAAGGTCAGATACTTGAGTGAGGTATAAAGGGCTGCCAGTAGAACAGTTCCTCAAAGTGAGTCATCACCTCAGGAGAGATGCGGGACAGGGGGGTGGGGGGGTGGTGACAAAAACCTTCTTCACGCGTGTAGGAACTAAAGCTGCCCAAAAATATGAAATTGTCTGGACTGGGTGCTGCAGTTGGTCAGCACATTGTCTTTTTATCTCTGCAGCTTGAGCAACAGCCCAACCCAGACTAACGGGATAAAAGTCTCCTCCCCCATTCTGTGTACGGTTCCTCTGCTAAAACAAAAAACACTCAGAATTTCGCCCCAATCTCACTCAATCTCATCTGGAAATGGGACATTAGAAAGCTGCAGTCCTGTTAACCTACGTTTGTTTTAGCCTAAAATCTTTGGACAGCAGATTCTGTGCCCTGTACATCACAACAGTGACGATACTTTAAAAGTACATTAGCAAAATACTGCGGATGCTGGAAAACTGAAATAACAACAGAAAGCGCTGGAAAAACTCAGCAGGCCAGGCAACATC
Source organism: Squalus acanthias (assembly GCA_030390025.1). Lineage (NCBI taxonomy): Eukaryota > Metazoa > Chordata > Chondrichthyes > Squaliformes > Squalidae > Squalus > Squalus acanthias. The sequence continues at coordinate 15,630,013 of CM059425.1, read as the reverse complement.
CGTGGAGAGAGAAACATCATTGGCTGTAAAGTCCCGAAGTCATGAAAGGCGCTATATAAATGCAAGTCTTTCTATTCTGTTATACATTGTGCAATGCTTCCTAAGTCTGTAACCTCCAACAGCCCTGCAACCCCACCGCACCCTCCACCTCCCAACCCTCTGTTCCTCTGATTCTGAGCCTCCTGTGAATCCCCCGCAACCTCCCTTCGCCTCATCATTGGCAGCCAACAACAGGACACTGGGATTCAAGCCTTGCCCCCAGAATGTGATGTCCTGGCTCTCTTGATGCCTTACCGAGTGGCTGGGCCACAGAGACCAGGGTGGGCTTAGACCTCTTCGCTCGTCTTGTTAGCTTATCTCCACTGTGGCAGCGCACAGTTTGCCTCAGCACCCCTGGGCCTGCTCCTGATCACCATTCAGCAATGTCAGCTGCAAAGCGTGTGGTCAGGATTGGGCTCGGCTCAGATCCCTTTCCCCGTTCAGAGAGCCTGCCAGCACTCTCGGTCTAGACCCACATCTGACAAATGGCCAGTTGACCAAGTGTCTGGAGGCTGCCCGGCACCTGTGGATACGCACCCCGAAACCCCCCCCCCCGAAACCCCCCGCCCCTAAACCCCCCCCCACCCCGAAACCCCCCGCCCCTAAACCCCCCCCGCCCCTAAACCCCCCGCCCCTAAACCCTCCACCCCTAAACCCCCCACCCCTAAACCCCCCACCCCGAAACCCCACCCCACCCCTAAACCCACCCACCCCTAAACCCCCCACCCTGAAAACCCCCCCACCCCGATACCCCCCACCCCAAAACCCCCCGCCCCTAAACCCCCCCCCGCCCCGAAACCCCCCCACCCCTAAACCCCCCCACCCCTAAACCCCCCGCCCTTAACGCCGCACCACTAAACCACCCGCCCCTAAACCCTCCACCCCTAAACCCCCCACCCCTAAACCCCCCCCACGCCCGAAACCCCCACCCCGAAAACCCTCCATCCCGAGACCCCCTGGGCCCCTAACACCCCCCACCCTGAAACCCCCACCCCAAAACCCCCCCCCCCCAAAACCCCCCCGCCCCTAAGCCCCCCCCGCCCCGAACCCCCCCCCCGAAACCCCCAACCGCCTAAACCCCCTCCCACCCCTAAACCCCCCCATCCCCGAAACCCCCCGCCCCTAAACCCCCACCTCCGAAACCATCCACCCCTAAACCCCCCACCCCCGAAACCCCCACCACCCCGAAACCCTCACCCAGAAACCCTCTGCCCCTAAACCCCCCGCCCCGAAACCCCCCACCCCTAGACCCTCCGCCCCAAAATCGCCCGCTCCCTAAACACCCGCCCCTAAACCCCCCACCCCGAAACCCTCCGCCCCTAAACCCCCCGCCCCGAAACCCCCCCCACCCCTAAACCCCCCGCCCCTAAACCCTCCGCCCCTAAACCCCCCCCGCCCCGAAAACCCCCCACCCCTAAACCCTCCGCCCTAAACCCCCCTGCCCCTAAACCCTCTGCCCTAGACCCCCCACCCCTAAACCCCCGCCCCTAAACACCCCACCCTAAACCCCCCGCCCCTAAACACCCGCCCCTAAACCCCCCCGCCCCTAAACCCCCTCCGCCCCTAAACCCCTCCGCCCCTAAACCCCCCGCCCCTAAACACCCCCGCCCCTAAACCCCCCCGCCCCTAAACCCCCCACCCCTAAACACCCCACCCCTAAACCCCCCGCCATTAAACACCCCGCCCCTAAACCCCCCGCCCCTAAACCCCCCACCCCTAAACCCCCCGCCCCTAAACCTCTCCCCTACACCCCCTCCCCTAAACCCCCCCATCCCTAAAATCGCCCCTAAACCTCCACAAGTCCTCAGCATCAGAAGCAGTGAGAATTGGCAGCAGAAAACAATGCTCGTTAGCAGCTTCCCAAATCTGGAGGCAGCACAACAGCAGCTTGTATTTATACAGTAAAACGTCACAAGGCACTTCGCAGGAGCGTTAGCAAACAATATTTGACACTAAGCCACAAATTTCAAAGTATTTACAGCACAGAAACCGGCCATTCAGCCCAGCAGGTCCACACGAGCCTCCTCCCACCCCATCAACATGTCCTTCTATTCCTTTCTCCCTCGTGCTTATCCAGCTTCCCCTTGAATCCATCTGTGCTATTCACCTCAACCACTCCTGTGGTAGCGAGTTCCACATTCTATCCACTCACTGGGTAAAGAAGTTTCTCCTATTCCCGATTGACATAAGGAGATATTAGGACAGGCTTGGTCAAAGAGCTAGGTTTTAAGGAGGGTCTTAAAGAAGGAGAGAGAGGTAGCGAGGCAGAGACGTTTAGTGAGGGAATTCCAGAGCTTAGGGCCTTGGCAGCTGAAAGCTCGGCTGCCAATGTTGGAGCGATAAAAGTTGGGGATGCGCAAGGGGCCAGAATTGGGGGAGCCCAGAGATTTCAGAGGGTTGTGGGGCTGGAAGAGGTTACAGAGCGAGGGAGGGGGCGAGGCCATGGATGGATTTGAAAACAAGGATGAGAATTTTTAAATCAAGGTGTTGCCAGACCACAGATTGAAGCTGCACCAACCGACACACATTAAGGAGTGGTAGGAAGGAGCTCGACAGCACAGAGGGGGCAGGACACAGAGAGATGCTAGGAAATCCCCACGCAGTGAGTTAGATCTCTCAACCTTGCCCATGCAGCCAGACAAACATTCGCCCCCCCCTCCCCTCCCCTCCCCAACCATGGCAGTCATTTTCAAAATTGAGAGGTCGCACAACACCAGGTTATAGTCCAACAGTTTTATTTGAAATCACAAGCTTTCGGAGCTATCGATTGCCCCTTCCTCAGGTGAAGTAAATAGATACAGATTCCGTATCTATTTACTTCACCTGAGGAAGGGGCAATCGATAGCTCCGAAAGCTTGTGATTTCAAATAAAACTGTTGGACTATAACCTGGTGTTGTGCGACCTCTCAATTTTGTCCACCCCAGTCCAACACCGGCATCTCCGCATCAGAGTCATTTTCAATGCAATGTTAGCAGCATTCAGGCAAGGTTCGTGCATAGCGCTGGGAGACTGGAGAAAATTCAGAGAGAAATAAAGTCAATGAATAAAAAGATAAACATTTTCCTTTCGTATGAAAACAGACAGAGCATATTAGAGCAGAATTAATTGATTTCAGTCATGGCAGTGGAGGAATGCTACAAGTAGTCTCGGTGTGTCTGGGCTGGGTTTGGGGGGGAAACGGGGAAATCAGCCAAGGTTTCCAATCCTGATTGGTATCCAATAACCTCGCTGGAAAGTGAGGATGTGAGAGCATTTGACGATGGCAGATTCAGTTGATGTTCTGCTGTGATGCCCCTACAGCCAAATAGCATGCCAAGACTCAGGTTAAGATTGCGCACTCGACACTCCAACTCATCCAGATCTCTGCCAACCACATCCTGTCCTGTACTAAGTCCCAAGCGCCCATTATCCCGGTCCTGCCCACATCTCAACAACAGCAACTTGTATTTATATAGCTCCTTTAATGTAGCAAAACATCCCAATGCGCGTCACAGGAGCGTAATCAGACAAAAATTGAAGATGACATTTGGACAGGTGACCAAAAGCTTGGTCAAAGAGGTAAGTTTAAGGAGCGTCTTAAAGGAGGTAGAGGGAGGGGGACAGGTTTAGAGGGAGGGGGGAATTCCAGAGCTTAGGGCCTAGGCAGCTGAAAGCACGGCCACCAATGGTGGGGGGAAGAAAGTGGGGGATGCGCAAGAGGCCAGAGTTGGAGGAGTGCAGAGATCTCGGAGGGTTGTAGGACTGCAGGAGGGTAGAGATAGGGAGGGGGGCGAGGCCATGGAGGGATTTGAAAACAAGGATGAGAATTTTAAAATCGAGACATTGGTGTACCGGGAGCCAATGTAGGTCAGCGGGCAGAGGGGGCCACACTCATCTAAACCATCCTCGTTAACATCCACAGATCCCTCCATGGCTTCGCCCCACACACCTTAATCTACCCTCTGTAATATCCTCCATCCCAGCACACACACACACACACTCCGCTTCTATGTTCCACCTTGACAGAACTTTCAAGGAACCCTCTCCCTGAATTCCTATCTCTCCACACCTACAGAAGCCTCTTGAAAAACCTACATGTTCAGCCATACCTTCAGCCACCACCCCCAACTCTTCTCCCTCCCAATCCCTGCTCGGGTGCGGCCCAGATCGTCTCCCTCCTTCAGTTGAGCAGCGCTGCGGGACCTTTTGTGATATTAAAGGCGTTATGGGCGAGTTGTAAACTGACCGTTTCTGGATTGAATTTGCCTCACGGCAGCTGAAGTACAACACAAGATTCGGGTTTCAATTTACCAAGGAGCGGAGAGGGATTTCTTTTTCTTTTTTAAAAAAAATGCAAGTTTAAAAGACTTTATAAAAACGGTGGGAGGGGGTGGGTAGGATCTCAACAATGCTACTGTTGGGTGCAATTTGCTGCCACAGTTCCCAGGACAGGTTTGTCTCTCTGCTCTTTCTCCCTTCCTCCTCCCCTCTCCTATTCTCAAGAGTTCCGGAAACTTAAAGAGTTAAAAAAAAAACACAAAAATAAACCCGATCCCGCATGCAAAGTAACTGGGGACCACCACACTCTGCAATCTCCCCAGTTGCTGCAATCCCACGGTGAGAAGATGTGACCAGTTGTAAAGTTCGGAGTGGAAATAGACTTTGAAATTTACATTCGAATTTTTTTTAAATCACAGCAAGTGGATCTATTCAGTATTTTTTTTTAAGAGTTGGGATTCGGAGAGCGAGGTCACAAACAGCCCAGGAAACCCACTCTGGGATAATAAAAAAAACAAATTCTACAATTGGATAGATGTATTTTTTTTAAAAAAGAAAAGGTACCGTCGATTTCCCCTCCAGGACACATGCACCGTCCTCGGGCTGATCTGTCCCGATAGACTCATCAGTTTCCTCACGTTAAAACATTCCAGAGACACAAGCCCATCTCTTTGAGATTCCGCAAAATAAGGGAACCGTATATAACGATTTAAGAAAACCCAAAATGCAAACGGTTGACAAGGGAGAGTCTACCAAACACCCCGTCCTCTATCTCTTTGTTTAGAAACAATAGTTTGAACTCTCCAGGCGCCTTCCCATCACCAAAACTTTCTGACTGTTGTTTCTCTCGACCTCGGTATTTAAAAATAAATAAATAAATAAATATACTTACCTCAAAATAAATCAGCTCACACATAAACTTAAAGCGGATTAGTTTATTGTTCACTTGCTCTCTTCCCCCCCGCCCTCTCCCTCTCTCTATCTCTTGTCGTTTGCTGAAAGTTGCTGGCCACGGCTAGTACCAAATTGAGACTTCAGTGAAGATTCCCAATTCTGGAGCCTGCCAGTCTAGTGAGGGAATGAGAAGCGGATCAGAGCGGTGTGAAACCCCACCCCCACAAGGAAATGGTCAATCTGCCCCCACCCCCGCCAACCCCTCCCCGCTCTGTCCTTGGGGATGAAAGGACTCGACAGTCTGATGATAGGTCAATTCCAATGGTAGGTGATAATGAGGATTGTCCCTGATTACAGCAGTCAGGGACAAGTGGTTTCCCTTCCTCTGTTCCAGCTTTCTGCACCGATTCTTCGCCAGATGGGAAGAGGGGTAGAGATTCTTCGGGTTTGCAGGGTGGAAATCTAAGAACGAAAGGAATCTGTAACCGTTTATTCACTTTTCTTTTTGCATTACTGTCCTTCTGATACATTTTTTTTTAGGGTTTTGACATAATATAATACTTATGAAAATGGAATGTGGTTGATCACACAGTGGAGTTTGATGGTATTCTTGTCTTAGAGTTGTAGAATTACTTAGAATTTGCAACACAGAAACAGGCCATTCGGCCCAACCAGTCCATGCTGGCGTTTATGCTCCACTCGAGCCTCCTCCCGTCCTTCCTCATCTAACTCCATCAGCCTAACCCTCTATTCCATTTAGTCACTGAACAGATTGTGGGTTCCAGGGTTTGGGCACATAAACTAGGCTGACAACCCATTGGAGTACTGTACTGAAGGAGAGTTGCACTGTTAGATGTGCTTTCCTTCGGACAAGACATTAAACTAAGGTCCTGCCTTAATAAAAGATAAAATCTGTTGTAAAAACAGAAAATGCTGGGGTTGGTGGGGGCAACAGCAGGTCCGTCAGCATCTGTAAAAAGAAATGACGGGTTCACAGTTTGGGTGTAAACCCTTCATCAAATCTTGAAACTGGTATGTCTTAGCAACTTAGATGATGGGATAGAGAGCCACATATGCACGTTTGCCGAAGATAGGCGGCATTGTAAGCAGTATAGATAGAAGCATAAAATTACAAAGAGATAATGGCCCGTAATTTGCGGACAGCGGCAAAGCAAAGGTGTTCGCCGCTGGCCCCGAAGTAAGCTTCACACACGGACCTCGCGATCTGTCAAGAAATTCGGGTTTTTCGACATAGTATAATGGGAATTCAAATCAACGTAGTATAGTGGGGATCCCCTAGTGCGAGCTGCTGTGACGTCAACATTTTGTCTAAGCAGCCAATCAAAAGGCAGAATTCTCACAGCCCGCGAACCAGGAAGTGAGTGAGCTCTTTAACATTTGAGCGAGCAAAACAAAGATTGGGGCTCTCACATGAAGAAAAGGCAAACCTGAAATAAAGATGAACAAACTTTTTTAAAAATTAAACACTTTTTTAAAAGTTTCTTAAAAATTTTATTTGTTATGAAAATGGATAAATTTGACACTGCACAAAATTAAAATTACTTTTTCAGGGCCATAACCTTTGTTTAGCAGGCAATACGCTGTCCCAGTTACGCCTAATCCCTTTGGGTCTAACTTTTAGTGGGGAATTTAACAATGTAATTACTGCGGAAGAGCCAAAGTTTCCCTGATTTGAGAGATTTCATTGATTGCTGGCTCTGTGGGGGAGGGGGGAGGGGGTGGGGGTGCAGGGGGAGGAGGGGCCACAGCGCAGCCTGTGTCGGAGCTGTGAATGGCAGAACGCAACTTCAGGATTTCCGCACGCGCCTGCGCGGACGCCAAATTCCGACTTTGCGGTCAGTTTCAAAGGCGAAATGACGGCGAACGCTGCCAGTTCGCCGTCATCCGGACCACGAATTCCAGGCCATTAATAGATGAAGTGAATGGGCAAAACTGTGGCAAATGGATTTTAATATAGGCAAGTGTGAGGTCATCCACTTTGGACATAAAAAGGATAGATCAGAGTACAAAAACAAAATACTGCAGATGCTGGAAATCTGAAGTAAAAACAGAAAACGCTGGAAATACTCAGCAGGTCAGGCAGCATCTGTGGAGAGAGAAACAGTGTTAACGTTTCAGGTCGATGACCTTGCGTCAGAACTGGAAAAAGTTAGAGATGTAGTAACAGGTTTTTAAGCAAGTGTAGAGGCAAGGAAAGGGGGAAGGGGAGGAAAGAACAAAAGGGAAGGTCTGCGATAGGGTGGATACTCTAGTCCTATTTCCCAGCTCTTCCGATGTGCTCTTTAATATTTTTCTTCCTCAAATATTTACCTAATATTCTCTTAAATGTTGATTGACTTAGCTTCAACAACCCTTGTGATAATGGATTCTATTTTCTAATAATTCCTCTGCGTTCTCTCTTAATGCTCCGAGTACTAATCCTGAATTTACAATTTGTGAATATTTTTTGTATATAATTTTTTTTCAAATGTTTGCCACTTATTTTGGTTTCAAGCTACGTATCCCTGAGTCTAACACTGCCCGTATACACCTCCAGGTGAGCTACTGCCCAGATACACCACCAGGTGAGCTACTGCCCAACACCTCCAGGTGAGCTACTGCCCAGATACATCTCCAGGTGAGCTACTGCCCAGATACACCTCCAGGTGAGCTACTGCCCAGATACACCTCCAGGTGAGCTACTGCCCAGATACATCTCCAGGTGAGCTACTGCCCAGATACACCTCCAGGTGAGCTACTGCCCAGATACATCTCCAGGTGAGCTACTGCCCAGATACACCTCCAGGTGAGCTACTGCCCAACACCTCCAGGTGAGCTACTGCCCAACATCTCCAGGTGAGCTACTGCCCAGATACACCTCCAGGTGAGCTACTGCCCAGATACATCTCCAGGTGAGCTACTGCCCAGATACACCTCCAGGTGAGCTACTGCCCAGATACATCTCCAGGTGAGCTACTGCCCAGATACACCTCCAGGTGAGCTACTGCCCAGATACACCTCCAGGTGAGCTACTGCCCATATACACCTCCAGGTGAGCTACTGCCCAGATACACCTCCAGGTGAGCTACTGCCCAGATACACCTCCAGGTGAGCTACTGCCCAGATACACCTCCAGGTGAGCTACTGCCCAGATACACCTCCAGGTGAGCTACTGCCCATATACACCTCCAGGTGAGCTACTGCCCAGATACACCTCCAGGTGAGCTACTGCCCAGATACACCTCCAGGTGAGCTACTGCCCAGATACATCTCCAGGTGAGCTACTGCCCAGATACATCTCCAGGTGAGCTACTGCCCAGATACATCTCCAGGTGAGCTACTGCCCAGATACATCTCCAGGTGAGCTACTGCCCAGATACATCTCCAGGTGAGCTACTGCCCAGATACATCTCCAGGTAAGCTACTGCCCAGATACACCTCCAGGTGAGCTACTGCCCATATACACCTCCAGGTGAGCTACTGCCCAGATACACCTCCAGGTGAGCTACTGCCCAGATACACCTCCAGGTGAGCTACTGCCCAGATACATCTCCAGGTGAGCTACTGCCCAGATACATCTCCAGGTGAGCTACTGCCCAGATACATCTCCAGGTGAGCTACTGCCCAGATACATCTCCAGGTGAGCTACTGCCCAGATACATCTCCAGGTGAGCTACTGCCCAGATACATCTCCAGGTGAGCTACTGCCCAGATACATCTCCAGCTGAGCTACTGCCCAGATACATCTCCAGGTGAGCTACTGCCCATATACACCTCCAGGTGAGCTACTGCCCATATACATCTCCAGGTGAGCTACTGCCCAGATACATCTCCAGGTGAGCTACTGCCCAGATACACCTCCAGGTGAGCTACTGCCCAGATACATCTCCAGGTGAGCTACTGCCCAGATACATCTCCAGCTGAGCTACTGCCCAGATACATCTCCAGGTGAGCTACTGCCCAGATACATCTCCAGGTGACCTGCTTTTGCCCAACATCTCCAGGTGAGCTGCTGCTCAAAGAAGTGCTGCTGGAGCAGCCAGTGCCAGGCCTGCTTCTTGACAGAGCCTGACCAAGGGAATAACCATAACATCTCAGTAACTGGCCCAGGTCTGACAGCAGGTGTGTCAGTGGGTAGCACTCTCGCCTCTGAGTCAGAAGGTTGTGGGTTCATAGTCCCACTCCAGAGACTTGAGCACAAAAATCTAGGCTGACACTCCAGTGCAGTACTGAGGGAGTGCTGCACTGTCAGAGGTGCTGTCTTTCAGATGAGACGTTAAACCGAGGTCCTGTCTGCTCTCTCAGGTGGACGTAAAAGATCCCATGGCACTATTTCAAAGAACAGCAGGGGAGTTATCCCTGGTGTTCTGGTTAAAATGTATCCCTCGATCAACATCAGTAAAACAGATGATCTGGTCATTATCACATTGCTGTTTGTGGGAGCTTGCTGTGTGCAAATTGGCTGCCATGTTTCCCACATTACAACAGTGACTACACTCCAAAGTACTTCATTGATTGTAAAGTGCTTTGGGACGTCTGGTGCTCGTGAAAGGTGCTATATAAATGCAAATCTTTCTTTTTTATCTTTTTTAGCTCTACCAGACCTGTACTGCACGGTGAAACTCTACCTGTACTGTACGGGGAAAATAACACCTCGCATTACCTGATGAAGAGGCTGGTGTTGGTTGGTTTCTTCAGAAGTTCTTCAGAGAAGCACCTCCGTGAGCCAGTGCAGCCTCTCTTTACATTTTGTGCTCACTTAATGTGGGTCAAAGGGGCCTGGTATCCAGATCTGTTAAGAGAAGTAAAAGAGGAAATAGCAGAGGCTCTGACCATCATTTTCCAATCCTCTCTGGCTACAGGTGGTGCCAGAGGACTGGAGGACTGCTAGCGTGGTACCGTTGTTTAAAAAGGGAGAAAGGGATAGACCGAGTAATTACAGGCCAGTCAGCCTAACCTCGGCGGTGGGAAAATTATTGGAAAAAATTCTGAGGGACAGGATAAATCTTCATTTAGAAAGACACGGATTAATCAGGGACAGTCAGCATGGATTTGTTAAGGGAAGGTCATGTCTGACTAACTTGATTTAATTTTTTGAGGAGGTAACAAGGAGGGTCTATGAGGGTAGTGCGTTTGATGTAGTCTATATGGATTTTAGCAAGGCTTTTGATAAGGTCCCACATGGCAGACTGGTCAGGAAAGTAAAAGCCCATGGGATCCAAGGCAAAGTGGCAAGTTGGATCCAAAATTAGCTCAGAGGTAGGAAACAAAGGGTAATGGTCGAAGGGTGTTTTTGTGACTGGAAGGCTGTTTCCAGTGGGGTTCTGCAGGGCTCAGTACTGGGTCCTTTGCTTTTTGTGGTATAAATCAATGATTTGGACTTGAATGTAGGAAATATGATTAAGAAGTTTGCAGATGATATAAAAATTGTCCGTGTGGTTGATAATGAAGAAGAAAGCTGCAGACTGCAGGAAGATATCAATGGACTGGTCAGGTGGGTAGAACAGTGGCAAATGAAATTCGAAAAGAAAATACTGCAGATGCTGGAAATCTGAAATGAAATTCAATCTGGAGAAGTGTGAGGTAATGCATTTGGGGAGGGCTAACAAGACAAGGCCTTACAATAAATGGTAGGACACTGAGAAGTGCAGAAGATCAGAGGGACCTTGGAGTGCATGTCCACAGATCCCTGAAGGTAGCAGGACAGGTAGATAAGGTGGTTTAGAAGGCATACAGAATACTTGCCTTTATTAGCCGAGGCATAGAATGTAAGAGCAGGGAGGTTATGCTTGAACTGTATAAAACACTAGTTAGACCACAGCTAGAATACTGCGTGCAGTTCTGGTCACCACATTACAGGAAGGATTGCACTAGAGAGGGTGCAGGGGAGATTTACGAGGATGTTGCCTGGGCTGGGGAATTTTAGCTATGAGGAAAGATTGGATAGGCTGGGGTTGTTTTCTTTGGAACAGAGGAGGCTGAGGGGAGACCTAATTGAGGTGTATAAATTATGAGAGGCCTAGATAGAGTGGATAGGAAGGACCTATTTCCCTTAGCAGAGGGTTCAATAACCAGGGGGCATAGATTTAAAGTAATTGGTCAGAGGTTTAGAGGGGATTTGAGGGGAAATTTTTTTGAGGGTGGTGGGGGTCTGGAACTCACTGCCTGAAAGGGTGGTAGAAGCAGAAACCCTCATCACATTTAAAAAGTACTTGGATATGCACTTGTAGTGCCATAACCTAATGGCTACGGACCAAGAGCTGGAAAGTGGGATTAGGCTGGATAGTTCTTTGTTGGCCGGCACGGACAAGATGGGCCGAATGGCCTCCTTCTGTGCTGTAAATTTCTATGATTCTATGATCTTTACTTTTTCATGGATCTACAGAGACGGATTTAGCCGTGTAAACACAGGCAGCCAGCATCCGGACACCAGTCTCCCGCAGTCGCAACTAAACAAGCGCCGATGTGAAAGTGCCTCCAACGTGACCTACACTGCCACACAATCACCGTGCAGCCACAGGATGTTTCTCAAGCTGCAGGAGGCCACCAAGTGGCTGTCCACAGGGATCAAGATTAGTCCTTCGTCAGGAAAGAAAGACTTGCATTTCTATAGCGCCTTTCACGACCACTGGATGTCCCAAAGCGCTTTACAGCCAATGAAGTACTTTTTGAAGTGTAGTCACTGTTGTAATGTAGGAAACGCGGCAGCCAATTTGCACACAGCAAGCTCCCACAAACAGCAATGTGATAATGACCAGATAATCTGATTTAGTGATGTTAGTTGAGGGATAAATATTGGCCCAGGACAACGAGGAGAGCTCCCCTGCTCTTCTTCGAAATAGTGCCGCGGGATCTTTTATGTGCACCTGAGGGCAGACGGGGCCTCGGTTTAACGTCTCATCTGAAAGACGGCACCTCCGACAGTGCAGCGGACTCCCTCAGTACTGCACTGGAGTGTCAGCCTCGATTTTTGTGCTCAAGTCTCTGGAGTGGGACTTGAACCCACAACCTTCTGACTCAGAGGTGAGAGTGCTACAGTTACCCACCACTCTGTGGTCTCAGGTGGGCTCACTCCCTCCGCCCCCCACCCCCCCCACCTTTCCCTTCCCTCACCCAGTCGGCTAAAGCTGCAATCAGACCCCTCGCTACTCACACTGTCTTTCAGCGCCCAAGGTCTCACGCAGCTGCTTGCTGCTACCCGCAGGTAAAGTCGCTGGGATTGGCTGAGGTGGGCGATTAGAAACTTGTCACCTGGCCACTGGTCTTAGTGGATTCCCCCGAATCATTACTTCCAGGTTACAGCCAGCTGTGTGAGACCTGGGCCAACAGCACTAGCATGGATCTCAGTGGAGTTCAGAAACCTCTCTACCAGGCCTGCCTCTGCATCATATTCACACCCTTACTGTACGTGCTTCATTTGGAAGTTGAGGATTTCCATGGATTTTAGGGCAAATTCCTGTACTTTAGGGTAAGTGCCCTCAACCAAAATCACTAAAACAGATTATCTGGTCATTATCACAGTGCTGTTTGTGGGAGCTTGCTGTGTGCAAATTGGCTGCCCGCTTCCTACATTACAACAGTGACTACACTTCACAAAGTATTTCATTGGCTGTAAAGCCTTTTGGGAAGTCCTGAGGTCGTGAAAGGCGCTATAGAAATGGAAGTTCTTTCTTTACATAATAGAGCCCTGGAGCCCAACACAGCCAGCACCCGACTGCATACTAGAAGAGGGTGATTGGCGCGTGGAAGTCCCTCTCCCCAGAGAGGGCTAGTGGGGAATCAGCAGTGTACAAGTACCGATACAGGACTGCTTCTATGTAAAGTTTTATTTCCCCTGACAGACCTCAGCTGCTGAGACTCACGCACGCTTGCTTTTCCTCTCTCTGACAATGAACTCTTGAGTTGTTGAGCTGGATCTCAGGGTGTGAGGTGCAGATGAAAGCAAATTGCTGCATGCCCTGAGGGCAAGACCCAAGCTTACCAGTGCTAGGAGGAGGTCTATCCAGCTGTGAAGAACCCTCTCTGTCTCTGTCTCACATGCTCCCTCTCTCGCTCTCTCTCTCTCGCACACCTTCTCCAGACATACAATCTTTTTTTCTCAACCAAATTTCTTCCCTCTTCCTCTCCTGAGGGCATTGACTCTTAGCCGGGCTATGGTTCGATGGGTCCAGCCCACGTAGCCATTCTTCATGTGTGAACCTTGACATTGTGTGTTGGCAGTCTATTTGGCTACGGGGGGCATCACCATCAAACCCGTCTTCACCGGCCAGCCACACACGCATGCTTTCCAGCAGGGGTCAATGAGTAATAATCAACAGTGGCTAATTTCTGCCCAGAAAACGTAAGTAAAACATCAACCCTTTCAACGCCTCGTACTGATGCTAGCCTTCCACAATCATTTTAGTCATTGTTGCTTCTGTTTCATTACAATCCAATCCAAACTTTCTCCCAATTTGAGCTGAAACCTTGGACTGATGGTGATCACTTGTTGTGAGTTTGGAGAGAGCTCGGGCATTCTTGCCTATTACTGGGACATTCACAAGTTGAATAGTAACCAACCCATTGTAAAACGATGTAAAGTCAGCCCCGCAGAATGCAGCTGCTAGAACCAGTTGCAACATTCTTCAGCAGATTAGAGGCGGCATCAGGAAGATGATCAGTGTTGTGCATAATAAAGACATGTCGTATTTTTTGACCTTGTGTAACAGCCCACACTTCAGGAAGGATGTTCAGGCTTGGCGAGGGTGCAAAGGAGATTTACTCAATGATAGCAGAGACGAGGGGCTTCAGTACGGGCCTTAACCACTCTTTTAGGGGACATAAATATAAGATAGTCACTCATAAATCCAATAGGGAATTCAGGAGTAAGTTCTTTACCCAGAGAGTGGTTAGAATGTGGAACTCGATACCACAGGCAGTGGTTGAAGCGAATAGTATAGATACATTTCAGGGGAAGCTAGATAAGCACGAGGGAGAAAGGAATAGAAGGATATGTTGATGGGGTGAGATGAAGAGGGGTGGGAGGAGGCTCGTGTGGAGCATAAACACCGGCATGGACCAGTTGGGCCGAATGGCCTGCTTCTGTGTTGTAAATGCTATGTAATACTATGTAACTTTGTAATAGTTATGTGGCGAGACTAGAGAAGCTGGGATTGTTTTGCTTAGAGCAGAGAAGGTTAAGGGGAGATTTAAAAATTAAAGAAAGACTTACATTTGTATAGCACCTTTCACAACCTCAGGACATCCCACAGCGCTTCACAGGCAACGAAGTACTATTTGAAGTGTAGTCACTGTTGTAATGTAGGAAATGTGGTTGCGGGATAAATGTTGGTCAGGACACTGGGGAGAACTCCCCTGCTGTTCTTCGAAACAGGGCCTTGGAATCTTTTACGTTCACCTGAGAGAACAGACAGGGCCTCGGTTTAACACCTCATCTGATAAGACGGCACCTCCAACAGTGCAGTGCTCCCTCAGCACTGCACTGGGAGTGTCCGCCTAGATTTTGTGCTCAGGTCCCTGGAGCGAGACTTGAACCTGCAACCTTCATGACTCAGGAGGTGAGAGTGCTGCCCACTGAGCCAAGGCTGAGGTGGTCACAATGATGAGGGGTTTTGATAGAGTAAATAATGGGAAACTGTTTCCACCGGCAGGAGGGTCAGTAACCAGAGGACACAGATTTAAGATAATTGGCAAAAGAACCAGAGGGGGAGATGAGGTGAATTTTTTTTACGCAGTGAGTTGTTAAGATCTGGAATTCAATGCTTGAAAGGACAGTGGAAGCAGATTCAATAATCATTTTCAAAAGGGATTTGGATACATACTTGAAAAGGAAAGATTTACAGGGCTACGGAGGAAGAGCAGGGGAGTGGGTCTAATTGGATCGCCCTTTCAAAGAGCCGGCACAGGCACAATGGGCCAAATGGCCTCCTTCTGTGCTGTATGATTCTATGAACAGTTTGCACCATTTAATAGTAATGTAAGCATAAATGATAGTGCTGAATTTAATGAACTATCAATAGAGGTGCTGTACCTTCTATTCGAGGTAAATGCTGCAAAGCACATAACTAATGGAAAGATGCCACCTTATCATTGGGATTTTATGGGCACTTTTACTTTGCCAGGTAGGTTTCCCACACTGTCAGAAAGGGACAGCTCCTCTTTCAGAAGGCACGTTTTCTCCAGTCCCCCAAGCTGGGGAGGTTTGATACCACAGAGTGCAGCTAACGGAGGGAAACCCATGGGCTGGGAGCCTATCCTAAAGGCACCTTCAAAGAATCAATTGTTCTGGCTACAATCGACTCTGAGGATCCTTCACCGCGACCCAGAGTGGAGACTCGCTGCACTTGTGCCCGGAGTTGGGTTCGTGCTCTCTCTTCACGACTGACCCTGGCTGCTTTTGCTGCAGTGGGAGACAATAAACCCCGTGGTACAGTGCCGTGTATTTGGGGTTTGTTTCTGCTTTTCAAAGGCCATGTTTTGGTGCTTCCCCCGACCCCTGACCCGGGCCCCTGTCACCCGACCCCTGACCCGGGCCCCTGCCTTCCCCCCGTCTCCTGACCTGGGCCGCTAATTCCAACCCCCCACCCCCCCAACCCGCTCCCGTCTCCCGTCCCCTGACCCGGGCCCCTAACTCCCCCCCCGTCCCCTGACCCAGGCCCCTAACTCCCCCCCCCCGTCCCCTGACCCAGGCCCCTAACTCCCCCCCCCGTCCCCTGACCCGGGCCCCTAACTCCCCCCCCCGTCCCCTGACCCGGGCCCCTAACTCCCCCCCCGTCCCCTGACCCAGGTCCCTAACTCCCCCCCACCGTCCCCTGACCCGGGCCCCTAACTCCCCCCCCGTCCCCTGACCCAGGTCCCTAACTCCCCCCCCCCGTCCCCTGACCCGGGCCCCTAACTCCCCCCCCCGTCCCCTGACCCAGGCCCCTAACTCTCCCGTCCCCTGACCCGGGCCCCTAACTCCCCCCCCCGTCCCCTGACCCAGGTCCCTAACTCCCCCCCCCCCCCCCGTCCCCTGACCCAGGCCCCTAACTCCCCCCCCGTCCCCTGACCCAGGTCCCTAACTCCCCCCCCCCCGTCCCCTGACCCAGGCCCCTAACTCCCCCCCCCGTCCCCTGACCCAGGTCCCTAACTCCCCCCCCCCCCGTCCCCTGACCCAGGCCCCTAACTCCGCCCCCGTCCCCTGACCTGGGCCCCTGCCTTTCCCCAGTCTCCTGACCCTGGCCCCTGCCCCCCGACCCCTGACCTGGGCCCCTGCCTTTCCCCAGTCTCCTGACCCTTGCCCCTGCCCCCCGACCCCTGACCTGGGCCCCTGCCTTTCCCCAGTCTCCTGACCCTGGCCCCTGCCCCCCGACCCCTGACCTGGGCCCCTGCCTTTCCCCAGTCTCCTCACGCGGGCCCCTGCCCCCCGACCCCTGCCTTTCCCCAGTCCCCTGACCCGGGCCCCTGCCCCCCGACCCCTGACCCGGGTCCCTGCCCCCCGACCCCTGACCCGGGCCCCTGCCTTTCCCCAGTCTCCTGACCCGGGCCCCTGCCTTTCCCCAGTCTCCTGACCCGGGCCCCTGCCCCCCGACCCCTGACCCGGGCCCCTGCCCCCCGACCCCTGACCCGGGCCCCTGCCTTTCCCCAGTCTCCTGACCCAGGCCCCTGCCTTTCCCCAGTCTCCTGACCCGGGCCCCTGCCTTTCCCCAGTCTCCTGACCCGGGCCCCTGCCCCCCGACCCCTGACCCGGGCCCCTGCCTTTCCCCAGTCTCCTGACCCGGAACTCTAACTCTTGCCTGTCCCTGGTAACTCTCACTGGTTTTCCAGACTCGAAGTCTTGAAGAATAAATACAGAAAGAACTTGCGTTTATATAGCGCCTTTCATGACCTCAGGACATCCCAAAGTGCTTTACAGCCAATGAAGTACTTTTAATGTATATAGAATCATAGAAAGTTACAGCATGGAAGGAGGCCATTTCAGCCCATCATGTCCGCGCCGGCCAACAAAGAGCTATCCAGCCTAATCCCACTTCCCAGCTCTAGGTCCGTAACCCTGCAGGTTACAGCAACCCAAGTGCACATCCTGCCTCTACCACCCTTTCAGACAGTGAGTTCCAAACCCCCACAACCCTCTGGGTGAAGAAATTTCCCCTCTAAACCTTCCCCAATTACTTTAAATCTGTGCCCCCTGGTTTTTGACCCCTCTGCTAAGGGAAATAGGTACTTTCTATCCACTTTATCTATGCCCCTCAATTTTATACACCTCAGTAAGGACTCCCCTCAGCCTCCTCTGTTCCAAGGAAAACAGACCCAGCCTATCCAGTCTTTCCTCATAGCTAAGATTCTCTACTCCCAGCAACATCCTTGTAAATCTCCTCTGTACCCTCTCTAATGCAATCACATCTTTCCTGTAATGTGGTGACCAGAACTGCATGCAGTACTCTAGCTGAGGCCTAACTAGTGTTTTATACAGTTGAAGCATAACCCCCCTGCTCTTGTATTCGATGCCACGGCTAATAAAGGCAAGCATTCCATATGCCTTCTTAACCACCTTATCTACCTGGCCTACCTTCAGGGATCTGTGGACATGCACTCCAAGGTCCCTTTGTTCCTCTACACTACTCAGTGTTCTACCATTTAATGTGTATTCCCTTTCCTTGTAGTCACTGTTGTAATGTAGGAAATGCAGCATTTTTGCACACAGCAAGCTCCCACAAACAGCAATGTGATAATGACCAGACAATCAGTTTTAGTCTTTGGGCGCAGAATTCGGTAGCGCCCAGCTAACTTTTCACTTTTTGAAAAGTTAGCGCCCGGCGAAATCCATTGAAAAATGTTGCAAAATTGTGCGTTTTCACCCCAGGAGTGAAGCAGGGCGGTAAATGAGGCACTAATGGTCTCAGTGGAGCACTGTAGGGCGCTATTGCCAGAGCGCTACCCAATTTCAGCTGACTTGCATTCAGCAATCAGCCTTCAAGCCTTGACTCGAGCTTATTCCAGCTCTTAAAGGGGAGGTCACTTCAAGCTGCAGCTGCTCATTCTCAGCGTTGCTGCATTGAGTGCGAGCTCTCAGCGACTGAGACGGCTTTGTGCCATGGCTGCTGCAAGGGAGAGGGAGAGGGCTACTCCATTCAGCGACGTGGAATTGGATATGTTCAGCAGCTTGTCTGACAATGTCTCAGCAGAGTTATGGCCGACAAAAAAGTTCCCCAAGATGGCGCCTTTAAATAGCGCGCGCGGAGCCGACTCCCGACTGCAACTCGAGCAGCTGATGCTGTCGTTGTTAGCGCCAGGCGGTAAGTGAGGGGGCGCGGACAAATTTTGCATCCGGGGCACTGTGCACGCCGCCGATACCTGCAGGAGCAGGGCACTAAGTTTTAGCGCCTTCGCAAAAACACGGCCCAATTTAGCGCAGGGCGCTAATATCACCCGCCCGGGCGAAAACCCTGTTAGCACCCCACGGAGGCGCTAAGCAGCCAAATTTCGCACCCTTTGTTTTTTAATCTGCTTTAGTGATGTCGGTTGAGGGTTAAATATTGGCCAGGACACTTCGGAGAACACTTCTGTTCAAAATAGTGCTGTGGCATCTTTTACATCCACCTGAGAGGACAGACAGGTTTAACGTCTCAACTGAAAGACGTCACCTCTGAGAGTGCAGCACCCCCTCAGTACTGCACTGGAGCATCAGCCTGGATTTTGTGCTATCAAGTCCCTGGAGTGGGACTTGAACCCACGACCTATCTGCCTTGCTAGGCGAGAGTACTACCCACTGAGCCACGGCTAACAGCTCATAGAATCATCGAATTCTACAGCACAGCAGGAGAGCATTGAGCTCATTGTCCCATGGCATCTCTCTGAAAGTGCTATCCATTGAGTCCCATTCCCCTGTCCTTTCCCCATATCCTTTAAAAAAATTCTTTTTCAAATATTTATCCCCTTGCCTTTTAAAAGCTATTCTGGATTCTGCTTCCACCGCTGTTTCTGGCAGGGCGTTCCATGTCCTAACAACCCTTTGCATAAAAATATTGCTTCAAACATCTCCCTTCATTCGTTTGCTGGTGATCTTTCATTTATGCCCTCCACTCACTGAAATAGTTTTCCCCGACTTACTTGATCCAATTCCATCATCATTTTGATGGAGCGACAGCTCCGAAAGCTTGTAAAATTAAATAAATCTGTTGGACTATAACCTGGTGTTGTGCGACTTCTCATTTTTGTCCACCCCAGTCCAACGCCGGCATCTCCACATCATCATCATTTTGAAAAGCTCTTAGCAGATCTCCGCTTAACCTTCATTGCTGTATTGAAAAAAGCTCTAGTTTCTCTCGTCTCTCTTCAAAACTGTTGTGATCTGGAATGCGCTGCCTGAAAGGGCGGTGGAAGCACATTCAATAGTAACTTTCAAAAGGGAATTGGATAAATACTTGAAGGGGAACAATTTACAGGGCTATGGGGAAAGAGTGGGATTAATTGGTTAGCTCTACCAAAGGCATGATAAAAGAAAGACTTGCATTTATATAGCGCCTTTCACAACCACCAGATATCTCAAAGCGCTTTACAGCCAATGAAGTACTTTTGAAGTGCAGTCACTGTTGTAATGTGGGAAACACGGCAGTCAATTTGCATACAGCAAGCTCCCACGAACATCAATGTGATAATGACCAGATAATCTGTTTTTAGTGATGTTGGTTGAGGGATAAATATTGGCCCAGGACACCGGGGATAACTCCCCTGCTCTTCTTCGAAATAGTGCCATGGGATCTTTTACGTCCACCTGAGAGAGCAGACGGGGCCTCGGTTTAACGTCTCGTCCGAAAGACGGCACCTCCGACAGTGCAGCACTCCACTGGGAGTGTCAGCCTAGCTTTA
Source organism: Squalus acanthias (assembly GCA_030390025.1). NCBI lineage: Eukaryota > Metazoa > Chordata > Chondrichthyes > Squaliformes > Squalidae > Squalus > Squalus acanthias. The sequence goes on along the minus strand of CM059425.1, from coordinate 15,609,975 downwards.
TGTGCTCAAGTCCCTGGAGTGGGACTATGAACCCACAATCTTCTGACTCAGAGGCGAGTGTGCTGCCCACTGAGCCACAGCTGACACTGATGGGCCAAATGGTCTCTTTCTGTGCTGTATCACGCGATGATTCTGTGAACCATAGCCTCTCATCCCTGGGATCATCTGTGTGAATCTCTTCTGCACCCTCACCATAGCCTTGATACCTTTCCTAAAGCAGGGCATCCAAAACTGGATTCTAACTGCAGCTTAACCAATGATTTGTATTGGTTTAAAGAAAGAAAGACTTGCATTTATATAGCGCCTTTCACGACCTCAGGACGTCTCAAAACGCTTTACAGCCAATTAAGTACTTTTGAAGCATAGTCACCAGTGTTCCCTCTAATTTTTATTTTAGGCGCGCGGTCCCTTTAAATTCGCTGCATGGTATCTTTTCCAGCGGAACAGCTGGTGAGCGGCCTGCAAGCGACCTCCTGATCTCTGCATGGCCTAGTGGGAACGTTGGTAGTCAGTGTTGTAATGTCGGAAACGCAGCAGCCAATCTGCACACAGCAAGATCCCACAAACAGCAATGTGCCAAATAATCTGTTTTTGTGATGTTGGTTGAGGGATAAATATTGGCCAGGACACCGGGGATAACTCCCCTGCTCTTCTTCGAAATAGTGCCGTGGGATCTTTTACATCCACCCGAGAGAGCAGACGGGGGCCTCGGTTTAACGTCTCATCCGAAAGACGGCACCTCTGACAGTGCAGCGCTCCCTCAGCACTGCACTGGGAGCGTCAGCCTGGATTTTGTGCTCAAGTCTCTGGAGTGGGACTATGAACCCACGACCTTCTGACTCACACGGCTGTTTAGCATTACTTTAGTACCAGAGCTGCGTGGTACGAGGTACTATACACGCAGCAACTACTTATCCTTTGGAGTCAAGAACCCACTCTATGTATAAAAATGTTTTGAAACCCTGTTTCGTTTTAGTTGCTTGATGAAATGAATCCCTGACTCCCTTGAAAATTCTTGCGGATAATCAAGAATTCTTGCAGACAGATAATCGAGACTACTACAAAAATCCCGAAGACAGATAAAAAAAATAACAAAGAGTGATTTTTATATGGGCTTTGCCCTGGATTAGCGAAACCGGAGTCACCACTTTCCTGAATTTGCTAAGGTTCAGCCACACAGCTACATCCCGCACAGTGGGAGCTGGTGGCATAAGCATGACAAGTATAAAAACAGATTACAATGCTGTTAGTTTCTCGAATTTGGCTGTTAGTTCCTCGAATTTGGGCTTGTTTGCTCTATGAAGTCCCGCCGAAGGAGGGAGAGTGTGCAGTCTGCAGTGACTTACATTGATATTGTGTACATGGAGTTAGGTCGCAGATCAGCCATGATCTCATTGAATGGCAGAACAGTGCTCGAGGGCCTACTCCTGTTCCTATGTTCCTATCTGTAAAAACGCCTTGAAAACGATGGCCCACAGTCTAAAAGTTTATAGAGAACTAGTTTCGATTTAAAGAAAATCTTGGGTGCGTTTTTATTTGCTTCTTTCTGTTGGTATTGTTCGTGTTCACACACACACTTCCCAGTAATCCCTGAATAAAAGGCTGTTTGGATTCTGTCAGGAATTTGGGCAATTCAGCCCTTATCAAGGTTTACACCTTGGCCCAGAGTCTACTCAATACAGAGAGTCAAGATCAAAGATTTCCTGTCCTTACATTGTCACCTAGGCACCAAATACACCGCCCCCTTCCTCAACCTCCCCCCTAACCACCCTCCCCCTCCAACCCTAGGCCCATTCAGCATCTGAAGTACACAAGACTTGGACACGAGGAGATCATTTTCTGATGTGCGAGGACGGGTCATAAAAGATGCAGATTGCCGGCAGGTTGGGCCGGCTCCGGGAGTCTGGCACATGGAGTGCTTCAAAGGGCTGAGGCAAGGGTTTAGAATTGAGAAAGGCCCCGGCCCTCAGTGTGATGATATGCAGCTTTGTTCGTGATCTTGGCAGTGTGAGGCCTGGACAAACAGGCGGCTATTATACACTTGATGGATTTTCACAGCAGGCGTTTGCTTTTTACTTCCACAAAAATGTTCCTTTTGTCTCTCGTTACAATAGCTACTGCAACCCCCAGAAATAAAATAAGCAAAATGTATCATTCATAGACCCCCAACCGCTGCGGGGTGGGGTGGGGTGGGGGATTGGGACGGGTCGGGGGGGGGGGGTGGGGATAGTGCCACGGAAGGGGAAGGGGAAACCTGGAAAGGAGGGGGGGGGGGGTCAAGAAGGAGAGGAAGATGAAAATAAAATGTTTGCACACGAACAACATCGAGCCAGGGCTGCTGTGTCACCATTGAAGGTGCTTTGAATCTGATTCTATATTGCCCCGTACCCTAACTCGCACCAAGTCCTGTTCACCCATCACCCTCGCTGACCTACATTGGCCCCCGGTCCGGCAACGCCTCGATTTAAAAATAAATTTCAAAGCCCTCCGTGGCCTCGCCCACTCCCTATCTCTGTAACAATGTTCCCCTTATGTTCCCCATCCGTCTTTCGGATGAGACGTTAAACCGAGGCCCTGTCTGCCCCCTCAGGTGGACGTGAAAGATCCCATGGCACTGTTTCGAAGAAGAGCAGGGGAGTTATCCCCGGTGTCCTGGCCAATATTTATCCCTCAACCAACATCACAAAAACAGATTATCTGGTCATTATCACATTGTTGTTTGTGGGAGCTTGCTGTGCGCAAATTGGCTGCCGTGTTTCCCACATTACAACAATGACTCCACTTCAAAAGTGCTTCATTGACTGTAAAGTGCTTTGAGACATCCCGTGGTCGTGAAAGGCGCTATATAGAAACATAGAATCTAGGAACAGGAGTAGGCCATTCGGCCCGTCGAGCCTGCTCCACCATTCAATACGATCATGGCTGATCATCCAAATCCAGTACCCTGTCCCTTCTTTAATCCCCACAGTACACATATCCCACCCTACCCCCGTAACCCCACGTATTTAATTCCCCCTAACATATCCCATCCTATCCCCATAACCCCACATATTTAATACCCCCCTAACACTAAGGGTCAATTTATCATAGCCAAATCAACCTAACCCGCACATTTTTGGACTGTGGGAGGAAACCGGAGCACCCGGAGGAAACCCACGCAGACACGGGGAGAATGTGCAAGCTCCACACAGACAGTCACCCGAGGTCAGATTCGAACCCGGGTCCCTGGCGCTGTGAGGCACCAGTGCTAACCACTATGCCACCGTGTTGCCCATAAATGCAAGTCTTTCTTTCTTTAAGCTGCCCGGCTGCGCAGAGATCTGGAGGTCCCCCGCGGGCCACTCAGCGGCTGTACAATTGAAATAACCGCGCATGCGCGAGAGATTGAATGGGCCGCGCTGCCCGTTAAAGGGGCCGCGCACCCAAAAAAAATTTAGCGTGAAAATTGCTCTGTAACCTCCTCCAGGCCTGCAGCCCCCCCGAGATCGCTGCGCTCCTCTAATTCTGGCCACTTGCGCATCCCCGATTTTCATCGCTCCACCATTGGCAGCCGTGCCTTCAGCTGCCTGGGCCCTAAACTCTGGAATTCCCTCCCTAAGCCCCTCCACATCTCTTACTCTCTCTCTCCTCCTTTAAGACCAAGCTTTTGGTCACCTGTCCTAATATCTCTTTATGTGGCTCGGTGTCACATTTTGTCTGATGACGCTCCTGTGAAGCTCCTTGGGATGTTTTACTACATCAAAGGCGCCATATAAATGCAAGTTGTTGTGTGGTGTCATGCTACAGCCACCGGTTTCTGATACGTGCGTCCCTTAAGCCAGCAGCAATGTCAAAGTAAACTCGTTAAGGCCTGCGGTGGTGATGGCCCGTATGATTTGCTGGACCTGAGTGAATCTGACAGGTTTACTGTAGTGCTGCCGTCAGCCACGAGAGACCCGCGCCTGGGCAGTTGCTTTACGTCACTTATAAAATGCCTCCTGTCTCGGAAACAGTGACCCCCCCGCCCCCATGCACTGCTCTCCCCTGTTTGCACATCCCTACTGAAGGTGGTCTCTGACTGCTTAATACTGTGCTGGGTGCTGCTGTGTCAGCCGGGGCTCAGTGGGTAGCACCCTCTCGCCTCTGAGTCAGATAGGTCGTGGGTTCAAGTCCCACTCCGGAGACTTGAGCACAAAAATCTAGGCTGATAATCCAGTGCAGTGCTGAGGGAGTGCTGCACTGTCAGAGGTGCCGTCTTTCGGATGAGATGTTAAACCGAGGCCCCGTCTGCTCTCCCAGGTGGACGTAAAAGAACCCGTGGCACTATTTTGCAAACAAGAAAAATTGAAAATATGAAAAATGTTGACAGAGTGGATACAGAGAGAGAATGTTTCCACTTGTGGGGAAGAGCATAACTAGAGGCCATCAATATAAGATAGTCACCAAGAAATCCAATAGGAAATTCAGAAGAAACTTCTTTACCCAGAGTGTGGTGAGAATGTGGAACTCACTACCACAGGGAGTGGTTCAAGTGAATATTATAGATTCATTTAAGGAGAGGCTAGACAAGCACATGAGGGAGAAGGGAATAGAGGGTTATGCTGATAGAGTTAGATGAGGAAAGACGGGAGGAGGCTCGAGTGGAGCATAAACGCCGGCATGGACTGATTGGGCCGAATGGCCTGTTTCTGTGCTGTATATCCTATGTAATCCTATGTGAGAGATGGGGAGGTCTGCCCAGTGGCTGGGCCAACATTACTGAAACAGACTATCTGGTTACTATATCACTGCTATTTGTGGAATCTTGCTGTGCGCAAATTGGCTGCGGCATTTCCTACATTACAACAGTGATTTCACTTCGAAAGTACTTCATTGGCTGTAACTGCACATTGGGACATCCTCAGGTCATGAAAGGCTCCAAACCCCAATCCCCCAGTCTCTCTCCCCCAAACCCCCGTCCCCCAGTCTCTCTCCCCAAACCCCCGTCCCCCAGTCTCTCTCCCCCAAACCCCCATCCCCCAGTCTCTCTCCCCCAAACCCCCATCATCCAGTCTCTCTCCCCCAACCCCCAGTCTCTCTCCCCCAAACCCCCATCCCCCATTCTCTCGCCCCAAACCCCCATCCCCCAGTCTCTCTCCCCCAAACCCCCATCCCCCAGTCTCTCTCCCCAAACCCCCATCCCCCAGTCTCTCTCCCCCACACCCCCATCCCCCAGTCTCTCTCCCCCAAACCCCCCATCCCCCAGTCTCTCTCCCCCAAACCCCCATCCCCCAGTCTCTCTCCCCGAAACCCCCATCCCCCAGTCTCTCGCCCCAAACCCCCATCCCCAAGTCTCTCGCCCCAAACCCCCATCCCCAAGTCTCTCGCCCCAAACCCCCATCCCCCAGTCTCTCGCCCCAAACCCCCAACCCCCAGTCTCTCTCCCGAAACCCCCATCCCCCAGTCTCTCGCCCCAAACCCCCATCCCCAAGTCTCTCGCCCCAAATCCCCATCCCCCAGTCTCTCGCCCCAAACCCCCATCCCCCAGTCTCTCGCCCCAAACCCCCATCCCCCAGTCTCTCGCCCCAAACCCTCATCCCCCAGTCTCTCTCTCCCAAACCCCCATCCCCAAGTCACTCGCCCCAAACCCCAGTCTCTCGCCCCAAACCCCCATCCCCCAGTCTCTCGCCCCAAACCCCCATCCCCCAGTCTCTCCCCCAAACCCCCAACCCCCGTCTCTCTCCCCAAACCACCATCCCCCAGTCTCTCTCCCCAAACCCCAATCCCCCAGTCTCTCTCCCCCAAACCCCCGTCCCCCAGTCTCTCTCCCACAAACCCCCGTCCCCCAGTCTCTCTCCCCCAAACCCCCATCCCCCAGTCTCTCCCCTCAAACCCCCATCCCCCAGTCTCTCCCCCAAACCCCCAACCCCCGTCTCTCTCCCCAAACCACCATCCCCCAGTCTCTCTCCCCAAACCCCAATCCCCCAGTCTCTCTCCCCCAAACCCCCGTCCCCCAGTCTCTCTCCCACAAACCCCCGTCCCCCAGTCTCTCTCCCCCAAACCCCCATCCCCCAGTCTCTCTCCCCCAAACCCCCATCATCCAGTCTCTCTCCCCCATCCCCCAGTCTCTCTCCCCCACACCCCCATCCCCCAGTCTCTCTCCCCCAAACCCCCATCCCCCAGTCTCTCTCCCCAAACCCCCATCCCCCAGTCTCTCTCCCGAAACCCCCATCCCCCAGTCTCTCGCCCCAAACCCCCATCCCAAGTCTCTCGCCCCAAACCCCCATCCCCAAGTCTCTCGCCCCAAACCCCCATCCCCAGTCTCTCGCCCCAAACCCCCAACCCCCAGTCTCTCTCCCCGAAACCCCCATCCCCCAGTCTCTCGCCCCAAACCCCCATCCCCAAGTCTCTCGCCCCAAACCCCCATCCCCCAGTCTCTCGCCCCAAACCCCCATCCCCCAGTCTCTCGCCCCAAACCCCCATCCCCCAGTCTCTCGCCCCAAACCCTCATCCCCCAGTCTCTCTCTCCCAAACCCCCATCCCCCAGTCTCTCGCCCCAAACCCTCATCCCCCAGTCTCTCTCTCCCAAACCTCCATTCCCCAGTCACTCGCCCCAAACCCCAGTCTCTCGCCCCAAACCCCCATCCCCCAGTCTCTCGCCCCAAACCCCCATCCCCCAGTCTCTCCCCTCAAACCCCCATCACCCAGTCTCTCTCCCCCAAACCCCCAACCCCCGTCTCTCTCCCCAAACCACCATCCCCCAGTCTCTCTCCCCAAACCCCCATCCCCCAGTCTCTCGCCCCAAACCCCCATCCCCCAGTCTCTCTCCCCAAATCCCCATCCTCCAGTCTCTCGCCCCAAACCCCCAACCCCCAGTCTCTCGCCCCAAACCCCCATCCCCCAGTCTCTCTCCCCCAAACCCCCATCCCCCTGTCTCTCTCCCCTGACCCCATCCCCGTCTCTCCCCCAAACCCCATCCCCCAGTCTCTCTCTCCCCCTGACCCCCATCCCCAGTCTCTCTCTCCCCCTGACCCCCAGTCTCTCTCTCCCCCCTGACCCCTGACCCCCATCTCGCAGTCTCCCTCTCCGACCCCCATCCCCCAGTCTCTCTCCCCTGACCTCCATCCCCCAGTCTCTCTCCCCAAACCCTCATCCCGTCTCTCCCCCAAACCCCCATCCCCCAGTCTCTCTCCCCGAAAGCCCCATCCCCCAGTCTCTCTCCCCTGACCCCCATCCCCAGTCTCTCTCTCCCCCTGACCCCCAGTCTCTCTCTCCCCCCTGACCCCCGTCCCCCAGTCTCTCTCCCCTGACCCCAATCTCGCAGTCTCCCTCTCCAACCCCCATCCCCCAGTCTCTCGCCCCAAACCCCATCCCCCAGTCTCTCGCCCAAAACCCCCATCCCCCAGTCTCTCGCCCCAAACCCCCATCCCCCAGTCTCTCGCCCCCAAACCCACAACCCCCAGTCTCTCGCCCCCAAACCCCCATCCCCCAGTCTCTCGCCCCCAAACCCACAACCCCCAGTCACTCTCCCCTAAACCCCCAACCCCCAGTCTCTCTCCCCAAACCCCCATCCCCCAGTCTCTCGCCCCCAAACCCCCAACCCCCAGTCTCTCTCCCCCAAACCCCCAACCCCCAGTCTCTCTCCCCCAAACCCCTATCCCCCAGTCTCTCGCCCCAAACCCCCATCCCCCAGTCACTCTCCCCTAAACCCCCAACCCCCAGTCTCTCTCCCCCAAACCCCCATCCCCCAGTCTCTCGCCCCCAAACCCCCAACCCCCAGTCTCTCTCCCCCAAACCCCCAACCCCCAGTCTCTCTCCCCAAACCCCTATCCCCCAGTCTCTCGCCCCAAACCCCCATCCCCCAGTCTCTTGCCCCAAACCCCCATCCCCCAGTCTCTCTCCCCCAAACCCCCATCCCCCAGTCTCTCTCCCCTAAACCCCCAACCCCCAGTCTCTCTCCCCCAAACCCCCATCCCCCAGTCTCTCTCCCCCAAACCCCCATCCCCCAGTCTCTCTCCCCTAAACCCCCAACCCCCAGTCTCTCCCCCCCAAACCCCCATCCCTTAGTCTCTCTCCCCCTGACCCCCATCCCCAGTCTCTCTCCCCCAAACCCCCATCCCCTAGTCTCTCTCCCCTGACCCCCATCCCCAGTCTCTCTCCCCCAAACCCCCATCCCCCAGTCTCTCTCCCCCTGACCCCCCATCCCCTCGTCTCTCTCCCCAAACCCCCATCCCCCAGTCTCTCGCCCCGAACCCCCATCCCCAGTCTCTCTCTCCCCCTGACCCCCAGTCTCTCTCTCCCCCCTGACCCCCGTCCCCCAGTCTCTCTCCCCTGACCCCAATCTCGCAGTCTCCCTCTCCAACCCCCATCCCCCAGTCTCTCGCCCCAAACCCCATCCCCCAGTCTCTCGCCCAAAACCCCCATCCCCCAGTCTCTCGCCCCAAACCCCCATCCCCCAGTCTCTCTCCCCCAAACCCCCATCCCCCAGTCTCTCACCCCCAAACCCACAACCCCCAGTCTCTCGCCCCCAAACCCCCATCCCCCAGTCTCTCGCCCCCAAACCCACAACCCCCAGTCACTCTCCCCTAAACCCCCAACCCCCAGTCTCTCTCCCCCAAACCCCCATCCCCCAGTCTCTCGCCCCAAACCCCCATCCCCCAGTCTCTTGCCCCAAACCCCCATCCCCCAGTCTCTCTCCCCCAAACCCCCATCCCCCAGTCTCTCTCCCCTAAACCCCCATCCCCCAGTCTCTCTCCCCTAAACCCCCAGCCCCCAGTCTCTGTCCCCCAAACCCCCATCCCCCAGTCTCTCTCCCCCAAACCCCCAACCCCCAGTCTCTTGCCCCAAACCCCCATCCCCCAGTCTCTTGCCCCAAACCCCCATCCCCCAGTCTCTCTCCCCCAAACCCCCATCCCCCAGTCTCTCTCCCCTAAACCCCCATCCCCCAGTCTCTCTCCCCCAAACCCCCAGCCCCCAGTCTCTGTCCCCCAAACCCCCAACCCCCAGTCTCTCTCCCCCAAACCCCCAACCCCCAGTCTCTCTCCCCCAAACCCCTATCCCCCAGTCTCTCGCCCCAAACCCCCATCCCCCAGTCTCTCTCCCCTAAACCCCCAACCCCCAGTCTCTCCCCCCCAAACCCCCATCCCCCAGTCTCTGTCCCCCAAACCCCCAACCCCCAGTCTCTCGCCCCAAACCCCCATCCCCCAGTCTCTCTCCCCTAAACCCCCAACCCCCAGTCTCTCCCCCCCAAACCCCCATCCCCCAGTCTCTGTCCCCCAAACCCCCATCCCCCAGTCTCTCTCCCCTAAACCCCCAACCCCCAGTCTCTCCCCCAAACCCCCATCCCCCAGTCTCTCTCCCCCAAACCCCCATCCCCCAGTCTCTCTCCCCCAAACCCCCAACCCCCAGTCTCTCTCCCCCAAACCCCCATCCCCCAGTCTCTCTCCCCCCTGACCCCCATCCCCCAGTCTCTGTCCCCCAAACCCCCAACCCCCAGTCTCTCTCCCCCAAACCCCCATCCCCCAGTCTCTCCCCCCTGACCCCCATCCCCCAGTCTCTCTCCCCCAAACCCCCATCCCCCAGTCTCTCCCACAAACCCCCAACCCCCAGTCTCTCCCACAAACCCCCATCCTCTCTCCCCCTGACCCCATCCCCCAGTACCTCCCCAAACCTCCATCCCCCAGTCTCTCTCCCCGAAAGCCCCAACCCCCAGTCTCACTCCCCCAAACCCCCAACCCCCAGTCTCTCTCCCCCAAACCCCCAACCCCCAGTCTCTCTCTCCCCCCTGACCCCTGACCCCCATCTCGCAGTCTCCCTCTCCGACCCCCATCCCACAGTCTCTCTCCCCTGACCTCCATCCCCCAGTCTCTCTCCCCAAACCCTCATCCCGTCTCTCCCCCAAACCCCCATCCCCCAGTCTCTCTCCCCGAAAGCCCCATCCCCCAGTCTCTCTCCCCTGACCCCCATCCCCAGTCTCTCTCTCCCCCTGACCCCCAGTCTCTCTCTCCCCCCTGACCCCCGTCCCCCAGTCTCTCTCCCCTGACCCCCATCTCGCAGTCTCCCTCTCCGACCCCCATCCCCCAGTCTCTCTCCCCTGACCTCCATCCCCCAGTCTCTCTCCCCAAACCCTCATCAAGTCTCTCCCCAAACCCCCATCCCCAGTCTCTCTCCCCCAAACCCCCATCCCCAGTCTCTCGCCCCAAACCCCCATCCCCCAGTCTCTCTCCCCTAAACCCCCAACCCCCAGTCTCTCTCCCCCAAACCCCCATCCCCCAGTCTCTCTCCCCCTGACCCCCATCCCCAGTCTCTCACCCCAAACCCCCATCCCCCAGTCTCTCCCACAAACCCCCATCCTCTCTCCCCCTGACCCCATCCCCCAGTCCCTCTCCCCCAAACCCCCAGTCTTTCTCCCCCAAACCCCCATCCCGCAGTCTCTCGCCCCAAACCCCCATCCCCCAGTACCTCCCCCAAACCCCATCCCCCTGTCTTTCTCCCCCAAACCCTCATCCCCCAGTCTCTGTCCCCAAACCCCCATCCCCCAGTCCCTCCCCCAAACCCCATCCCCCTGTCTTTCTCCCCCAAACCCTCATCCCCCAGTCTCTCACCCCAAACCCCCATCCCTCAGTCTCTCTCCCCAAACCCCCATCCCTCAGTCTCTCTCCCACAAACCCCCATCCCCCAGTCTCTCGCCCCAAACCCCCATCCCCCAGTACCACCCCCAAACCCTCATCCCCCAGTCTCTGTCCCCAAACCTCCATCCCCCAGTCTCTCTCCCCGAAAGCCCCAACCCCCAGTTTCTCTCCCCCAAACCCCCAACCCCCGTCTCTCTCCCCCAAACCCCCAACCCCCAGTCTCTCTCCCCTAAACCCCCAACCCCTGTCTCTCGCCCCGAACCCCCATCCCCCAGTCTCTCTCCCCCAACCCCCCAACCCCTAGTCTCTCTCCCCCAAACGCCCAACCCCCAGTCTCTCCCCCAACCCCCATCCCCTAGTCTCTCTCCCCCAAACGCCCAACCCCCAGTCTCTCTCCCCCAAACCCCCATCCCCCAGTCTCTCGCCCCAAACCCCCATCCCCCAGTCTCTCTCGCCCCAAACCCTCATCCCCCAGTCTCTCTCCCCCAAACCCCCAACCCCCAGTCTCTCTCCCCTAAACCCCCAACCCCCAGTCTCTCTCCCCCAAACCCCCAACCCCCAGTCTCTCTCCCCCAAACCCCCATCCCCCAGTCTTTCTCCCCCAAACCCCCATCCCCCAGTCTCTTGCCCCAAACCCCCATCCCCCAGTCTTTCTCCCCAAACCCCCAACCCCCAGTCTCTCCCCTAAACCCCCAACCCCCAGTCTCTCTCCCCCAAACCCCCATCCCCCAGTCTCTCTCCCTAAACCCCCAACCCCCAGTCTCTCTCCCCTAAACCCCCAACCCCCAGTCTCTCGCCCCCAAACCCCCATCCCCCAGTCTCTCTCCCCCAAACCCCCATCCCCAGTCTCTCTCCCCCAAACCCCCAAATCCCAGTCTCTCTCCCCCTGACCCCCATCCCCCAGTCTCTCTCCCCAAACCCTCATCCCGTCTCTCCCCCAAACCCCCATCCCCCAGTCTCTCTCCCCCAAACCCCTATCCCCCAGTCTCTCACCCCCAAACCCCCAGTCTCTGTCCCCAAACCCCCATCCCCCAGTCTCTCTCCCCCAAACCCCCAACCCCCAGTCTCTCTCCCCTAAACCCCCAACCCCCAGTCTCTCTCCCCCAAACCCCCATCCCCCAGTCTCTCTCCCCTAAACCCCCAACCCCCAGTCTCTCTCGCCCCAAACCCCCATCCCCCAGTCTCTCGCCCCAAACCCCCATCCCCCAGTCTCTCTCCCCAAGTCCCCATCCCCCAGTCTCTCGCCCCAAACCCCCATCCCCCAGTCTCTCTCCCCTAAACCCCAACCCCCAGTCTCTCTCCCCCAAACCCCCATTCCCCAGTCTCTCACCCCCAAACCCCCAGTCTCTGTCCCCAAACCCCCATCCCCGAGTCGCTCTCCCCCAAAGCCCCAACCCCCAGTCTCTCTCCCCAAACCCCCATTCCCCAGTCTCTTTCCCCCAAACCCCATCCCCCAGTCTCTCTCCCCTGACCCCCATCCCCAGTCTCTCTCTCCCCCTGACCCCCAGTCTCTCTTTCCCCCTGACTCCCGTCCCCCAGTCTCTCTCCCCTGACCCCCACCTCGCAGTCTCCCTATCCGACCCCCACCCTCCAGTCTCTCTCCCCTGACCTCCATCCCCCAGTCTCTCTCCTCCGACCCAAGCCTCTCTCTCCCCCCTGAACCCCAGCCTCTCTCTCCCTCTTGACCCCCATCTCCCAGTCTCTTTCCACCAAACCCCCATCCTCTCTTTCTCCCCGACCCCCATTCCCCATTCTCCCACTCTCCCAGGACTGTGTGGATTCTCACTGGAAGAAGCAATGGAGAAGGAAGATTTTTGAATAGTGGGCTATTCGACCATGGGATGTTTCACCACACCCATAAAGAACAGCCACATGGATGAGATACTGGAGGTGGCACAAGACCCATGTCAATATGGCCAGGGATGGGCGAGAGGAAACTGGGGCAAAATTGTGTGTGTGTGGTGGGGGGGGGGTGGCAACATTCAGGTGGAAAAGAGAGCAGCATTTAGAGCTAGCTCCTAAATTGAAATGATGTCAGAGGCCTGGAATCAGGGGCATTTGTCATTTCAATGGGCTCTGTGCGTGTTACGTCACCGCGCAGCCAATTTGCCAGTACTCGGCGTGTGGCTTCAGCGCGGCGCGAATCTGCCAGCACTCTGCGTCTGACGTAATCGAGCTGCCGGCGCCGCGCGTGACGTCAGACGCAGCCCCGCCCTCCCCGGACTCTGCTCTGCTGCATGTGACCGGCCCGCTGATTGCATCTGTGTGGCTGGGCAGGGTTGGTGTTGCGTGCAATGCCAGGGTATAGGCGGCTGGGCAGGAAGGAGGAGCAGAAATGCAACAGGTAGGACAGGCGGCAGGAGACTGCAGCAAGCAATGGTTTAGTGAAGAGGATTTAGGAATGTCTGCCAGTGGCTCAGAGGGCATGCACCGTCTCACTCTCTGTAAACCTAGCAGGTTGTGAGTTCAAGTCCCACTCCAGAGTACTTGAGCACAAAAAATCTAGGCTGACACTCCCAGTGCAGCGCTGAGGGAGTGCTGCACTGTCGGAGGTGCCGTCTTTCGGATGAGACGTTAAACCGAGGCCCCGTCTGCTCGCTCTCTCAGGTGGACGTAAAAGATCCCACGGCACTATTCGAAGAAGAGCAGGGTGAGTTATCCCTCGTGTCCTGGCTAATATTAATCCCTCAATCCACATCACTAAAACAGATTAACTGGCCATTATCACATTGCTGTGTGAAAATTGGCTGCTGTGTTTCCTGCATTACAACAGTGACTACACGTTAAAAAAGTACTTCATTGGCTGTAAAGCACTTTGGGACACCCAGTGGTTGTGAAAGGCACTATATAAATGCAAGTGTTGCTTCTTTATAACACAGCCAGCATTAAAACAGGGGCAGTGCCAAAGGAGGAGGGTCATTCTTCATCCGTGAGCCCAGACAGTGTCGATGTACTATTCAACTGTGGGAGACTTCACAGACCAGTCTGCCCCTACTGGTGCACACTGGCCAGCAGCAGATGCTCGATTCAATCGGGCAACGAAGCTCAGTTGATTTGCACTGACCATTAGGCCGGGGGCATTGAAACCACTTGACGCATCTCCTCCACTACCCTGGACTCAGTCCTTGCTGATCTGTACGCCTCAGTACTACACCATGAGATGCATTCACCCCCTGCCGCCCTAGGGAATCAGTCAAGCAAGGTGTATGTTGAACTTTAAAAAAAAATCTCCCATGTTTATTTCCTGTGTGGTTTAGATAATCAGCCATATCTTGCAGAAAGCAATGCCAAGTGGACTGGCATGGTGATATGGCACTCCCAGTACCCTCCATGGATTAACGAGAAGCAGGGTCACGTTGGTCACCTCCCATTTACCTCCTCATCTCGGCTGTGCTGCCGTGGGAAGGAGGCCGAGTGGAGATCAGGCATCCCGAGCTAATCCCTGTCACCTCCCAGCAGGTGCCTGCTTTGAGTGACATCGGTGGAGCCTGGGAATCAGTCTCCAGCCTGCCCACCTCACAGTTGGAAAAGGTGCAAAGAGCCAGAGGAGGGGGAAACGGCACCAAAAGAAGCTAACCGGTGATTGTGAGCAGAGTGTTTTTATATTTCCAGACCGAAGCTAGACCTCCTGTTCGTGAGACGATTCTGCCGCATCCAAGCGGTCCTCTTCCCCTCTTGGTCATCGCAGAGTGTGCTGATGTTTGCTACGCTGCTATCTGTCGCCCTCCTTGGTGAGTCTGATCTGTCCCAGTCCCAGCCCCAACTGACTTCAGGGAGTCGCAATTAATCTCTAACTTCTAACTGTTTTCCCGTGCGAGTGCAGCACATGAAGTCCAACTTTCAAAGCTGGCAGTCTGTTATGCGGGTGCGGCCGAATCATCGGCTACATTTTGTTCAGGCCACACCCGCGGGAGGTCCGATTGACGGTAAAACTACAACAAGCTTTGCAAAACTTCCATGCTTCTGTAATTCTGTTTATAGAGTCACCTCCACAGTCCTCCCGTTGTATAGAATGCCTGTTCTGTGATATTCCACATTTCATTTTTTTCCCTGCGATTTTCTCCCCTTCCCTCACAGACGCAGCCTCCAGTAACCTCAAATGGTTACTATTGATGCCTGAGCCTCGATCGTGAGTGATGTACTCCCTTAGTGTGCTCACGCTCTCCCTCTCCCAGCAGGGTCATTGGATAGTGATCAGGAGCAGGAACCCTTACCCGACCCGATTTTCCTCATTCCTAACCCAGGTACGCTGTAGGAAATTGTAGTTTTCCCCTCGCGCTATCCAAGCTCAGACCAGCTCGCTCAGGTCAGGCCTGGCATCAAAGGCGGCACCTTCCAGGTCTGTATGCTCAGCCCAAAAGGGAATTGATATATACTTGAAAAGGAAAAAAAATTGCATGGCCGTGGGGAAAGAGCGGGAGAGTGGGAATAATGGGAGAGCTCTTACAAAGAGCCAGCACAGGCACGATGGGCCGAATGGCCTCCTTCTGTGCTGTGAGGTTGTAATCATGGTGTAAACCCAAGAGCCCATGGGGTAAAAATTGGGTAGCACAAAAGTTAGCGCCCCCGTGGCCGATTTTCCCAGGTAGCGCCCCGAGAGGGAGGAGGGGCGCTACTGGAAGTGCCCCGCGTCCCTCTTGGGGCGCTGCGAGCCAATATCGTGGCGCTACGTGCCGCAGCGCCATGCTCTGCGGCACATCGCGCCGCGGTACTGCAGGCCTTCCTCCCCTTATTAAAGGGGAGGGGCCTGGCGCAGCGCGTCCCGGCGCCCAGCTGGGCCACCAGGGATCGGGAGTGCCGGCAAACGAGCTGAATTTCGCGGGAGGCGTTAGCGGCGCCGCGCCCAGGCGCAAGTTGATTTGTGCCCCGTTAGCGCCCTCTTAGGGAGGCGCAAATCAACCGAATTTAGCCCCCCATATTTCTTACCAAGGAAGCCCTTATTTTTAATTTCAGCCACAACAGATGGAGAGACTGCAACTCATTTCATGGATTCAATCAGTGTAATTCTGTTCCTATAAAGTTTAGTTGATCTCCCATGGCTTTACACATGGTAAGACAGAGATTATGGTCTCTCTTACCTGTGGCTGATGTTTTTGTTCTGCTGTTTCTCTCTCGTCTCTCCTCTTTTGCTTCTGTCGCTCCCTTTCTCTTCTCTGCCTTTAACTCTTTTTGCTTCTCTTTCCTTTTGGAGGGTGTGGTGGAGAAAGCAGCCACCAATGGCTGCAGGCTACCCTTGGGGTGGAGGCTGTAGGTAAAATGTAACCCTCAGTGGGCTCCCTTCCTATCCCCCTCCTCCAACTACATCTGCTCCCCTGCCCCTTACTTCCTCTGATCCTTCGCAAATATCGTCCCTAGTCTCTCTCAGCACTCTGGGATAAAGATAGATGTTTCTAGCAGTCATAGGTATCTTCTTGTAGATTTACCTCCTCTGGTGACCCCCCAGTGTCTGCCTTCTCCTGGTCTCAGATTTCAAGTGTGTTTCTCTGGATCTCTGGATACCTTCTACCTTACCATCTATTTGGTCTTGGATCTGCTCTCCTCCCTCCCCCCACCTCATTCAGTTCAAATAATTTTCTGCCACTGCCTCGATGTTCCTCAACAATCTCTTTGCCCTTACTCGGTTTAGGTGCAGTTCATGTCCCCTGTCCCAGTCCTTTGTTTTCATTCTGGACGTGTTCCCAGTTATTTATGAGGGGAGAATTGTTGCACTCACACCAGTCGCTCAATTACTGCCTCGCTCTTTTTGGTGAGCTCCCCTCCATTCCCAAACAGTGGCAGTACGTCAGGGAACATGACCTTTTTCTCCACTATTAAAGCAGTTGATAGGGTAGAGAGAGAGGAACTATTTCCTTGGGTGGGGAGTCCAGAGCAAGGGGGCATAAACTTAATATTAGAGCTAGGCAGTTCAGGGGCGATTGTCAGGAAGCGCGTCTTCACACAAAGGGATAATGGAAATCTGGAACTCTTTTTCCCCCCCCCCCACCCCTCCCCCAAAAAGCTATTCAGGTTGGGGGTGAATTGAAAATGTCAAAACTGAGATGGGTAGATTTTTGCTACGGAACCAAGGAGGGTAGATGAAGTTAATATGCAGATCAGTCATGACCCGCGACCTCTACCACCTAGAAGGACAAGATGTGGAGATGCCGGTGTTGGACTGGGGTGGACAAATGTGAGAAGTCGCACAACACCAGGTTATAGTCCAACAGCTTTATTTGGACAAGGGCAGCAGGCGCATGGGAACACCGCCACCTCCAAGTTCCCCTCCAAGTCACACACCATCCCAACTTGGAAGTATATCGCTGATCCTTCATCGTCGCTGGGTCAAAATCCTGGAACTCCCTCCCTAACAGCACTGTGGGAGTACCTTCACCACACGGACTGCAGCGGTTCAAGAAGGCGGCTCACCACCACCTTCTCGAGGGTAATTAGGAATGGGCAATAAATGCTGGCCTTGTCAGCGATGCCCACATCCCATGAACAAATTTTAAAAAATTGAATGGTGGAACAGACTCGAGGGGCTGAATGGCCTACTCCTGTTTCTATCTTTGAGTTTTGAGCCAATCCTTTTAAGGCCCCTTTATTATTTCTTCTGATATCACCTACTTACCCCTGTTTGAACTACTACCCCAGGATCCCTACCTGTCCCCTTCGGTATCCCTTCTAACCTTTCCTCAGTATGTACTGCTCTAGATCCAGATAGACAGCCCACCCGTCTCTAAGTATTGTCCTTACAGCGCACGTGGCTATCCTCCTTCCTGATCAAAGAGTCATCCACGACTACGGCCTCTGTGTGAGGTGCAAACTGCCTCTTGTCGTGGGTTGCAGTGCCGTTGACTGAATAGAAAAACTGACAGAAATCCTGAACCAAGAGATGCTTCATCACCGAGCTCAGGGGGACGGTTCATCCAGTTAAACAACGGACTGATGATGAGGGAAGGCTGTGCGGACCTGGTGTAACTCTACTGGTTATTCCTTTACAGAGCAGCTGGTGATTTATCAGGTGGGAATTGTTCCGAGCCACTTCTTCAAAGTTCTGGGTGACAGAGACCTGGTTGGTTTTAGAGAGCTCACCATCGTAGCCATCTGCCTCATCGTGGCCAACTCTGTGGTAAGTGATTGAAGTCAGTATTTTATACGTGAAGTGACGTACCCACTGAAGGAGACTCTTATAACATCATTATGGGGTGTCCCTGCTGGCTCAGTGGCTAATATGCACCCTTGTGGATGGAGCCATGCAGACCAGAAAGGCTCCAGGTTTCTCTGTCCTATTGGCAGATCTCAGCTGGGACAATAGGAACAGGAGGAGGCCATTCAGCCCCTCGAGCCTGCTCCGCCATTCAATGAGATCATGGCTGATCTGCGACCTAACTCCATATACCCACCTTTGGTCCATATCTCTTAATACCTTTCTTTAACAAAAAGTTATCAATCTCAGATTTAAATTTAACAATTGACCCAGCATCAATTGCCATTTGTGGAAGAGTTTTCCAAACTTCTACCACCCTTTGTGTGTAGAAGTGTTTCCCAATTTCACTCCTGAAATGTCTGGCTCTAATTTTTAGACTATGCCCCCTAGTCCTAGAATCCTCAACCAGCGGAAATAGTTTCTCTCTATCTACCCTATCTGTTCCCCTTAATACCTTGAAAACTTCGATCAGATCACCCCTTAACCTTCTAAATTCTAGGGAGTACAACCCTAATTTGTGTAATCTCTCCTCGTAACCTAACCTTTGAAGTCCGGGTATCATTCTGGTAAACCTACGCTGCACTCCCTCCAAGGCCAATATATCCTTCCTAAGGTGTGGTGCCCAGAACTGCTCACAATACTCCAGGTGTGGTCTAACCAGGGCTTTGTATAGCTGCAGCATAACTTCTACCCCCGTCTACTCTAGTCCTCTAGATAGAAAGGCAAGCATTCCATTAGCCTTTTTGATTATTTTCTGTACCTGTTCATGACATTTTAATGATCTATGTACCTGGACCCCCAGGTCTCTTTGGAGCGCCACTGTTTTTAGCATTTCACCATTTAGAAAGTATCCTGTTCCATCCTTTTCAGGTCCAAAGTGGATGAACTCACATTTGCCGACATTGAAATCCATTTGCCACAGTTTTGCCTATTCACTTAATCTGTCGATATCCCTTTGTAATTTTATGCTTCCATCTACACTGCCTACAATGCCACCTATCTTTGTGTCATCGGCAAATTTGGATATATGACTTTCTATGCCATCATCTAAATCGTTCATAAATATTGTGAATAGTTGAGGCCCCAACACAGATCCCTGCGGGACACCACTAGTCACATCCTGCCAATTTGAGTACCTACCCATTATCCTTACTGCCTGTCTCCTGCCGCTCAACCAATTTCCTAACCAGGTCAATAATTTGCCCTCAATTCCGTGGGCTTCTACCTTAGTTAACAGTCTCTTATGTGGGACTTTATCAAATGCCTTCTGGAAGTCCATATAAATAACATCCATTGACATTCCCCTGTCCACTACTTCAGTCACCTCCTCAAAAAATTCAATCGGGTTTGTCAGGCATGACCTACCTTTCACAAATCCATGCCGGCTCTCTGATCAGCTGAAAATTCTCGAGGTGTTCAATCACCCCATCCTTAATTATAGACTCTAGTAATTTCCCGACAACAGATGTTAGGCTAACTGGTCTATAATTCCCTGGTTTCCCTTTCTCGCCATTCTTAAATAGCAGAGTGACATGTGTAACTTTCTAATCATAAGGAATGGTTCCTGAATCGAGAGAACTTTGGAAGATTATAGTTAGGGCATCTGCAATGTGCTCACCTACTTCCTTTAAAACCCTGGGATGGAAACCATCTGGTCCTGTGGATTTGTCACTCTTTAGTGCCATTATTTTCTTCATTACTGTTATTTTACTTGCGTTAATTTTATTGTCCCTGATTCAAAATTAGTTTCCTTGGGATTTCTGGCATGCTATCCTCTTCCTCTACTGTAAATACCGACGGAAAGTAATAATTCAACATGTCCGCCATTTCCCCATTGTCACTGATAATATCACCGCTTTCAGTTTTTAAGGGGCCAACATTGCTCCTGACTACTCTCTTTTTTCCTAATGTAATTGTAAAAATTCTTTGTATTGATTTTGATATCCCTTGCAAGTTTTCTTTTCATATTCCCTTTTTGTAGCTGTTACTGTCTGTTTTGTGACCCTTTGCTGTTCTTTGTTCGCAGAGGGTACATTTAGTGTCGATATGCTCGAGTGAGGCGCTAGATAAATGCAAGTTGTTGAGAAGGGAATGACCAGGCAAGGCTCCCACTGCTGGCCACATGGTCAAATAGTGTGATGACACAGTTTATCTAGATGTGTATATGAAGAATGCCGTTTTGGGCTAGGTCCCAGAGGGTGCCCAGTGCCCGGACATTGTAACCCAGCAGTGTGTCAGCGCCTTGAAGAGAGGAGAAGGAAAAAGAAATCAATACATTCTTCATCCTTTTCGATTCGGCTGTCACATTCCTTCTCACTTGCATTCTTTGCAAGAAAGGACTTGCGCTTATATAGCACCTTCCATATCCTCGGGGCGTCCTAGAGTGCTTCACAACAAATAAAGTGCTTTTGAAATGTAACTCCCATTGTTACATAGGCAAGCATGGTAGCCATTTACGCACAGCAAGGTCTCATGAGCAGCAAGTGAGATAAAAGACCAGATGATCGATTTTGGTCATGTTGGTTTTTGGCCAGATTGCCGGGAGAACTCTTATGCTCTTCAAATAATGCCTTGGGAATCTTATACACAGCCCCCCCGCCCCCCCCCCCCTGCCGAAGAAGCAGACGGGGCCTCGGTTTAACATTTCACTTGAAAGACGGCACCTCCAACAGTGCAGCACTCCCTCAGTACTGCGCTGAAGTGCTCACCCAGATTGTGTGTTGCAAGTCCTGGAGTGGGTCTTGAACCCACAACGTTTTCACTCGGACAAAAGTGCTCCCAACAGAGCCAAACTGACACTTTGTTTCAGCGTCTACAAAGCTCAGGAATTGATGCTTGTAATTTTAGGCTTCTCCCATTTATTTATACTTTTAGGAATAAGACAGTTTTTTCATGGACAGAACATGGAACTTTGTGTAGAGTAAATGAGTTAGATTGCCACAGGCCTGACTATCACTACATCCTTGAGTTACACCCCGCTAAATTTATTGGGATGCCTACTGTTCCCTCCTGATCCCTCTGATAGATGGTAAAACACCATGCTGACAGAACATGGCTCAGACTAAAACTACAAGTCAAATTTATTGCTAGGCATAAATTTAGATAGAAGCACAGTAAATCAACAGAACAAGAAAATGCAGTACTTAAAGTTTACTAGTACTCAAACCATTTTTCCGAGATCAAAATAACTTCTGTGATTGAGGATGGAGCCCACATCCATCACATTGAGAGCCAAATGGGTCTTTAACAGCCGATATCTATATTCTATCTGTTCTGTTTCTTTTTCCTTACCGCTGTTTGCTGCTTGATGTATCAGGATGGAATGTTCTTGGCTTTGGATGTTTGCACAGTCAGTGAGTGAACGACGGGAGGTACACGTGGTCCCGCCTGTTCTCCACTTGCCCCTCCCACCCAAGGTGAAGCACCACTTCAACTATCCAATCATTTTTCAGTTCAATTTCCTTTCAGGTTGCATGCTACCAAACCTATCGTCCTTCTGCCCCCCCCCCCCCCCCCCTCCCCCCAAAGCTGTGCACCTCCTGGTTTCGAGGGGACAACCTACCAAGGGTGGACAACAGCCTCAGGGCAAAAAGGAAGTGTGAGGGAAATGGTTCCTTGGCTGTGCGTCTTGTGGTGTGAATGTTACGGGTTTATTTTTTTACTCCAGTGATGGGTTTTCTCTTTCAGTTGAAGAGCTTTGATCAGTTCATCTCGAGTTTGATGTACATAAGGTGGAGGCAGAGTCTGACCATGGACTTGCACAAGTCCTACTTCAAGAGGAAAGTCTACTACACTCTCAACGTGCTCCACGATGACCTGGATAACCCGTAGGTGGAATCCGAGTGGGGCTGGCTCTTCCCCAATTTAAAGATTTTTTTTAAATTATAAAGTGGTTTCTCCAGAGACTCAGTTGGATAAAGCAATGAGTAGCTGAGTAGTGGATCCCCAGTTGAATGATCTTGACTGGAGCGGTTGTAGCGGCAGCCAGAGTTAGCTCCAGTGGCGTTAGTTTAGGAAGGGGAATATTGTCCATGGCTCATTGTCAGAGAACTGAGGACCGGATCAGGCTCGGCTGTGCTTACCCAACCACCCCACCCTCTGGGCAAATAGTCGCTGTCCAGACTGAAGTGAAGAATAACCAGTTAGGCACGCTACTGGAGGGTGCCCGACACTTGTACAAATCTAATCCCAGCAATGCACTCGGGAGGGAAAGAAAGAATGGCCTTTCATTTATACAGTGCCGTTCATGATACCCGGACACCCCAAAATGCTTCACAGCCAGTTTTATACCATTTTTTTAAGGTGTGGTCAGTGTTGGAGGAAGCCAATTTGCAAATGGCTTATACATCAAATATAATGGGTACCTGAGACTGAGCCACAGGCTGGAATCTAATCGAGGGGTTCAGATGGTTTATATATAGAATAATGGATACCCGGGAGTGAGATACAGGCTGGAATCTAATCGAGGGGTTCAGATGGTTTATATATAGAATAATGGGTGCATAGAAGCATAGAAGATAGGAGCAGGAGTAGGCCATTTGGCCCCTCGAGCCTGTTCCGCCATTTAATGAGATCATGGCTGATCATCCAAATTCAGTACCCTGTCCCTGCTTTCTCCCCATATCCTTTGATCCCTTTAGCCTTAAGAAATATATCTAACTCCTTCCTGAATATATTTAATGATTTGGCCTCAACTGCCTTCTGTGGTAGAGAATTCCACAGGTTCACCACTCTCTGGGTGAAGAAATTCCTCCTCATCTCAGTCCTAAATGGCTTACCCCTTACCCTTAGACTGTGACCCCTGGTTATGGACTCCCCTGCCATCGGGAACATCCTTCCTGCATCTCGTCTGTCCAGTCCTGTTAGAATTTTATAAGTTTCAATGAGATCCCTTCTCATTCTTCTAAACTCTAGCGAATACAAGCCCAATCTCTCTCCATCTGTCATTCCTGCCATCCCAGGTATCAGTCTGGTAAATCTTCGCTGCACTCCCTCCATGGCAAGAACATCCTTCCTCAGATAAGGCGACATAAACTGCACACAATACTCAAGGTGTGGTCTCACCAAGGCCCTGTACAACTGCAGCAAGACAGCCTTGCTCCTGTACTCGAATCCTCTCGCTATGAAGGCCAACATACCATTTGCCTTCTTAACCGCCTGCTGCACCTGCATGCTTACCTTCAGCGACTGGTGCACAAGGACACCCAGGTCTTGTTGCACTTCCCCTTTTCCCAATCTATTGCCGTTCAGATAATAATCTGCCTTCCTGTTTTTGCCACCAAAGTGGATAACCTCGCATTTATCCACATTATACTGCATCTGCCATGCATCTGCCCAATCACCCAAACTGTCCAAATCATACTGGAGTTTCTCTGCATCCTCCTCACAGCACACACGCCCACCCAGCTTTGTGTCGTCTGCAAACTTGGAGATATTACATCTAGTTCCCTCGTCTAGATCATCAATATATATTGTGAATAGCTGGGGTCCTAGCACCGATCCCTGCGGTACCCCACTAGTCACTGCCTGCCACTCGGAAAAAGACCCGTTTATTCCAACTCTTTGCTTCCTGTCTGCCAACCAGTTTTCTATCCAAGTCAGTACCTTACCCCCAATCCCATGTGCTTTAACTTTGCACGCTAATCTCTTATGCGGGACCTTATCGAAAGCCTTCTGAAAGTCCAAATACACCACATCCACTGGTTCTCCCTTATCTATTCTATCAGTTACATCCTCAAAAAATTCCAGTAGATTAGTCAAGCATGATTTACCTTTTGTAAATCCATGTTGACTTTGTCCGATTCTGTTACTGTTTTCCAAGTGCTCTGCTATTACATCTTTTATAATGGACTCTAGCGTTTTCCCCACTACCGATGTCAGGCTTACCGGTCTATAATTCCCCGTTTTCTCTCTACCACCTTTTTTAAATAGTGGGGTTACATTAGCTACCCTCCAATCCATGGGAACTGTTCCAGAGTCTATAGAATTTTGGAAGATGACCAGCAATGCATCTACTATTTCGAGGGCCACTTCCTTAAGTACCCTAGGATGTAGATTATCAGGCCCTGGGGATTTATCGGCCTTCAATCCCATCAATTTCCCTAACACCATTTCTCTACAAATACTGATTTCATTCAGTTCCTCCCTCTCATTAGACCATATGTTCCCCGACCTCTCTGGGAGTTTATTTGTGTCCTCCTTTGTGAAGACAGAACAAAAGTATGTATTTAATTGGTCTGCCATTTCTTTGTTCCCCATTATAAATTCCCCATATTCTGACTGCAAGGGACCTATGCTTGACTTCACCAATCTTTTTCTCTTCACATATCTATAGAAGCTTTTACAGTCAGTTTTTATGTTCCCTGAAAGCTTACTCTCATACTCTATTTTCCCCCTCTTAATTAATCCCTTTGTCCTCCTTTGCTGAATCCTAAACTGCTCCCAATCCTCAGGTTTGCTGCTTTTTCTGGCCAATTTATATGTCCTCTCCTTGGATCTTATGCTATCCCTAATTTCCCTTGTTAGCCACGGTTGAGTCACCATTTTTGTTTTATTTTTATGCCAAGCCGGGATGAACAAATTCTGTAGTTCATCCATGTGATCTTTAAATGTTTGCCATTGCCTATCCACCGTCAACCCTTTAAGTAACGTTCCCCAATCCATCCTAGCCAACTCGCGCCTCATACCATCATAGTTTCCTTTATTTAAATTCAGGACCCTAGTCTCTGAGTCAAATACTTCACTCTCCATCTTAATGAAGAATTCTATCATATTATGATCGCTCCTCCCCAAGGGGCCTTGCACAACAAGATTGCTAATTAATCCTTTCTCATTACATAATACCCAGTCTAAGATGGCCTGATCTCTAGTTGGTTCCTCGACATATTGGTCCAGGAAACCATCCCGTAGACACTCTAGGAATTCCTCCTCCACAGTATTGCTACTAATTTGGTTAGCCCAATCTATATGTAGATTAAAGTCACGATAACTGCAGTGCCCTTATTGCAAGCGTCTCTAATTTCCCATTTAATGCCATCCCCAACCTCAACATTACTGTTTGGGGGTCAGTATACACACTCCCACTAACGTTTTCTGCTCCTTGGTATTTCTCAGCTCTGCCCATACAGATTCCACATCATCAGAGCTAATATCCTTCCTTACTATTGTGTTAATCTCCTCTTTAACCAGCAATGCTACCCCACCTCCTTTTCCTTTTTTCCTGTCTTTCCTGAATATTGAATACCCCTGGATGTTGAATTTCCAGCCTTGGTCACCCTGGAGCCACGTCTCCGTAATCCCAATTATATCACATCCGTTTACATCTATTTGCACAGCTAATTCATCCACCTTATTACGAATGCTCCTCGCATTAAGACACAAAGCCTTCAGGCTTGTTTTTTTAACACTCTTAGATCTTTCAGAATTATTATTTACTGTGGCCATGTTTGATTTACACCCTTGATTTTTCTGACTGCCACTTTTGCTTTTCTCCTTCCTGTCTTTTGCTTCTATCCTTGCTTCCCTTTCCTCTGTCTCCCTGCACAGGTTCCCAACCCCCTGCCATTTTAGTTTAAACCCTCCCCAACAGCACTAGCAAACAGTCCCCCTAGGACATCAGTCCCGGTCCTGCCCAGGTGCAAACCGTCCAGTTTGTACTGGCCCCACCTCCCCCAGAACCGGTTCCAATGTCCCAGGAATTTGAATCCCTCCCCCTTGCACCATTCCTCTAGCCACATATTCATCTGAAATATCCTTCTATTTCTACTCTGACTAGCACGTGGCATTGGTAGCAATCCTGAGATTACTACCTTTGAGGTCCTATTTTTAAATTTACCTCCTAACTCCCTATAATCAGCTTTTAGGACCTCATCCCAGTTTTTACCTATATCGTTGGTACCTATATGCACCACGACAACTGGCTGTTCACCCTCCTTCTCCAGAATGCCCTGCAGCCGCTCCGAGATATCCTTGACCCTTGCACCAGGGAGGCAACATACCATCCTGGAGTCTCGTTTGCGGCCGCAGAAACGCCTATCTATTCCCCTTACAATAGAATTCCCTATCACTATAGCTCTCCCGCTCTTTTTCCTCCCGTCCTGTGCAGCAGAACCACCCATGGTGCCAGGAAGTTGGCTGCTGCTGCCTTCCCCCAATAAGCCATCTCCCCCAACAATATCCAAAGCGGTATATCTGTTTGAGAGGGGGATGGCCACAGGGGACCCCTGCACTACCTGCCTGCACCTACTACTCTGCCTGGCGGTCACCCATTCCCTTCCTGCCTGTGCAGCCTTTACCTGCGGTGTGACCAACTCATTAAACGTGATATCCACGACGTCCTCAGCATCGCGAATGCTCCAATATGTATCCATTCGCAGCTCCAGCGCCGCAATGCGGTCTGCCAGTAGCTGCAGCTGGATACACTTCCCGCACACATGGTCGTCAGGGACACAGGAAGTGTCCCTGATTTCCCACATAGTGCAGGAGGAGCATGCCACGGGGCCAAGCTGTGCTGCCATGACTTACCCTTTAATTAATTTAAATTAAATTAAATCAAATCAATACCACCAATTACACTACAATTAAATGATATACTCAAGGGCCCTTGTTTACTGGCACTCCCCGCTACACAACAGAGACTTTAGAAACTATAACCACAAAAATTAAGACCGTATAAACTATTAACCTTAACTGTCAAACTATAGAGTAGTATAAATACTCACCTGGCCGTACTCACCCAATCAGCTGCTTCCTCTTGCCCGCGTCACTTCTTGAATCATGACGTGGCTCTGGAACGCCGTCACCGGTCTGCGAGATTGACCGGCCTTTTAAAAAAAGCCCACGAAAGTGAGTTTAAATACTCACTGTACTCTCCTGCTGCTCCCGACACCGGCCTCTTGGGGGGGAAAAAAGCCCACGAAAGTGAGTTTAAATACTCACTGTACTCTCCTGCTGCTCCCGACACCGACCTCTTCCTACAGGGTGAAAAGTTAGGAAAAACCAAGGCGAAGCAAGGGAGCTCCTCCTTCCACTCCTCACCTAACTCCCTGACTCACCCAACTCGCAGCACTCTGTTCAAACTGCACTCAACATACCTGGGAGTGAGTTACAGGCTAGAATCTAATTGAGCAGTTCGGATGGTTTATATATAGAATAATGGATACCTAGGAGTGAGTTACAGGCTGGAATCTAATCGAGGGGTTGAGATGGTTTATATATAGAATAATGGATACCTGGGAGTGAGTTACAGGCTGGAATCTAATCGAGGGGTTCGGGGGGTTTATATATAGAATAATGGATACCTGGGAGTGAGTTACAGGCTGGAATCGAATCAAGGGGTTCAAAGGACTCTGTGACTGATGAGAGCAAGATGAATGGGTTTAAACATTCCTCTGAACCCCAATATTGGATCATAGCCTGAGTTGGCTGTGCTGTGATCTACCTGCATGAAGCTGTCGGTGTGTTTTACAGGGACCAGCGTATCAGCCAGGATGTGGAGCGGTTCTGCAGAGGGATGAGCACGATGGCCAGTAACCTCATCATCTCGCCATTCACCCTGGGTTATTACACTTACCAGTGCTTTAACAGGTAATGCAGAGAGAGGCTGAGCAAGGCAGGGGGAGCGGAATGAGGGAGTTGAGTCTTGCTCCTTCAGGACTAGGAAGACCTGCCAAGTCTTCAGTATTGCCAAACCCACCGCTTCATAAATCAGGAGACAAGCTCTTAAAAATCGGGAGATTTGGTATAGATATCATGAGTTGTTATTTTTTTTCCCCGACCCGACCCCGCGCTGACCTTTGCTCTCGGACAGGAAGCGCATTCCGCGACCTTTGATCCTGGACAGGAAGCATGTTTGACCATCACTAACCAATTACTGGCATAAGAGCAGAAGGACATAAGAACTAGGAGTAGGTGGATCAGTGGCCCCGCTGTTGCGCCACTCGCTGGCCGGCCTTGCTCTGTTTCTTGACCCTCCGAGATCTCTGCGCTCCTCCAGTTATGGCCTCTTGCGCATTCCCGATTTTAATCGCTCCACCATTGACAGCCGTGCCTTCAGCTGCCTAGACGCTCCTTAAAACCAAGCTCTTTGGCATCGCACTTTGTTGATTAAGTAAAACAGCCGCAAATCAGAACTGAAGAACAGCGGATATACAAATCAGAAGAGACAAAGGTGGCTAGAAAAGTGCCAATGAGAAACTACTGATCCCCAGAGCACGGGCAAAAATTCCAGAATGCGCGTAATGAAAGTGGAATTCGACTTATTCACTCGCTGTAAATCGGTGACCATGCTAACTGTGTGTTCCATGGTAATACAACCCTATTATAAAATAGAATATCCTCTGACTCACCGTGACGAACGCCACAGGAAATCTGCCAGTCTGTATAGAAAAGTCCTGTGTCTATAGTGTGCGCATGTGCAAATCGGCGGAAAAAATCCCGATATTTAGGCGTTACATCGCGAGTGAAGCTTTATTCCACTCTGAAGTCGCGTCCCTCGTGATGGATTCGTGAGAGTTGGCAATACTGAGACTATAAAACCTATCTTCAGATCCCTCACTCTGGGGGGATAAAGTAAAACACAACTCCCTGTGGTTAACTGGGGTTTTAGTTCTTGTTCTGGGGCTGTCCCCAACTGGAGTGTCAGGTCCTGTTTATGACGTTCTTTCATTACCGTGGTTTTGTGTTTGTCTGTTTTCAGCACAGGCTGGCTGGGCCCCATCAGCATCTTCATTTACTTCATAATCGGCTCCATAGTCAACAAGATTCTGATAGGGCCGATTGTGCCAACCCTCGTCCAACAGGAGAAGCTGGAGGGAGACTTCAGGTGAGAAATGTTTAAATTCTGCTTTTGTCCCTCTTTTGGTTTCTTACAGCCCCATCCGTCCAACTACCAGCTCTCCGCACTGTGCTGGGGCGTGGGGGGGAAACAAAAGAAAGAAAGACTTGCATTTATATAGCACCTTTCACAACCACCAGACGTTTCAAAGCGCTTTGCAACCAATGAAGTCCTTTTTGGAGTGTAGTCACTGTTGTAATGTAGGAAACGCGGCAGCCAATTTTCACACAGCAAGCTCCCACAAACAGCAATGTGATAATGACCAGATAATCTGTTTTTGTTATGTTGGTTGAGGGATAAGTATTGGCCAGGATACCGGCGATAACTCCCCTGCTCCTCTTCGAAATAGTGCCATGGGATCTTTTACGTCCACCCGAGAGAGCAGACAGGGCCTCAGTTTAACATCTCATCCGAAAGACGGCACCTCTGACAGTGCAGCACCAGCTTTATGTGCTCAAGTCCCTGGAGTGGGACTTGAAACCACAACCTTCTGACTCAGAGGCGAGAGTGCTACCAACTGAACCACAGCTGACACTGGGAGCGGAAAGGGCAGTGTGCGCTATGAAACTTTCAGCGCATGTTTCCAGTCTGCTCTGTAACTGGGTTGACAGGGGAGGGGAAATGTCCCCCACCCCAGCTCTTAGTCATTTCTAAGGCTGAAAATAGTGACACCTCTGTTCCCAGCCAGAATGGAGATGATTGGGTAATTCCCCAGTCAATCACGCCTGGAGAATCTGTATTCTGTAACTATCCTCCACTCAATGTATTTTGCTGGAGAAATAATCCTGCTTTTATCGGGAGAATTTCAGTCAGGAGTTCTGTTTGCTGTAGTTTGTAGAGACTCTGCTGATTAAATAGACTTTATTTGAACATACGAACATAAGAAATAGGAGCAGGAGTAGGCCATATTGCCCCTCGAGCCTGCTCCGCCATTCAATAAGATCATGGCTGATTTTCGACCTCAACTCCACTTTCCTGCCCTATCCTCGTATCCCTTGATTCCCCTAGAGTCCAAAAATCTATCGATCTCTGTCCTGAATATACTCAACGACTGAGCATCCACAGCCCTTTGGGGTAGAGAATTCCCAAGATTCACAACCCTCTGAGTGAAGAAATTTCTCCTCATCTCAGTCCTAAATGGTCGACCCCTTATCCTGAGACTATGCCCCCTGGTTCTAGACTCTCCAGCCAGGGGAAAACAACCTCTTAGCATCTGCCCTGTCAAGCCCTCTCAGAATCTTATTTGTTTCAATAAGATCACCTCTCATTCTTCTAAACTCCAGAGAGTATAGGCCCAATCTACTCGATCTCTCCTCATAGGACAGCCCTCTCCTCATAGGACAGCCCTCTCATCCCAGGGATCAATCTAGTGAACCTTCATTGCACCGCCTCTAAGGCAAGTATATCCTTCCTTAGATAAGGAGACCAAAACTGTGCACAGTACTCCAAGGTGTGGTCTCACCAAGGCCCTGTACAACTGTAGCAAAACTTCCTTACTCTTGTACTCCAACCCCCTTGCAATAAAGGCCAACATACCATTTGCCTTCCTAACTGCTTGCTGTACCTGCATGTTAACTTTCCGTGTTTCGTGTACAAGGACACCCAAATCCCTCTGAACACCAACATTTAATACTTTCTCACCATTTAAAGAAAATTCTGTTTTTCTATTCTTCCTACCAAAGTGAATAACCTCACATTTCCCCACATTATACTCCATCTGCCACCTTTTGTGTTCTCCTCACAGCTTATTTTCCCACCTCGCTTTGTATCGTCAGCAAACTTGGATACATTACACTCGGTCCCTTCATCTAAGTCATTGATGTAGATTGTAAATAGCTGAGGCCCCAGCACTGGTCCTTGCGCCACCCCACTAGTTACAGCCTGCCAACCTGAAAATTACCCGTTTATTCCTACTCTCCGTTTTCTGTCCTTTAACCAATCCGTGCTAATATATTAACCCCATGCGCTGTTACCTTGTGTAAAATATTGTTTGCTGTAGAATAGACTCTGTTTGCTACAAGTCCTGCTTTAAGTCCCGCTCCACCTCCAGCTTATTGGCTAACACGGTGCTGTCAATACTCTCTCCGCTTTTTTTAATGATTGTAATTCAGTTAATGGGCTTGAGCACTGATCTGAATCCAGGATTTGAGTTGGACCTGTTCTGGGTAGTTCATAAATAACTAAACTTTAGGCCCGTGGTTCCTGTACAAAAATATAAAATTAAAAACACACCATGAGCTTGCTGACGACCTGGTGGGTAAAGGCATAGGCCGGATTAGAACAGAGCCACAGCGACCAGGAAGCCCCAGGCTCAAGCCCCAGTTTGTGCTGAGTTGGCTGGTGTCGGCAACGCAATGGAATGTTGGCCTTTATTGCAAGGGGGATGGAGTATAAAAGTACGGAAGTCCTGTTACAACTGTACAGGGCGTTGGTGAGACCACACCTGGAGTACTGCGTACAGTTTTGGTCTCCTTATTTAAGGAGGGATATACTTGCATTGGAGGCAGTTCAGAGAAGGTTCATGAGGTTGATTCCTGGGATGAAGGGGTTGTCTTATGAAGAAAGATTGAGCAGGTTGGGACTATACTCATTGGAGTTTAGAAGAATGAGAGGTGATCTTATTGAAACATATAAGATTCTGAAGGGGCTTGACAGGGTAGATGCAGAGAGGATGTTTCCCCTCGTGGGGGAATCGAGAATAAGGGGTCGCCCATTTAAAACGGGAATGAGGAGGAATTTCTTCTCTGAGGGTCGTGAATCTTTGGAATTCTCTTTCCCAGAGGGCTGTGGAGGCTGGGTCATTGAATATATTCAAGGCGGAGATAGACAGATTTTTGAATGGTAAGGGAGTGAAGGGTTATGGGGAGCGGGCAGGGAAGTGGAGTTGAGACCAAGATCGGATCAACCATGATCTTACTGAATGGCGGAGCAGGCTCGAGGGGCTGAATGACCTACTCCTGCTCCTACGTCTTATGTTCTGATGTTCTAACTGTAGGGGTGCTGCAATTGGCCTCAGCTAGGAAGGGGAGGTGGGGAAAATCATCCAGAGTTCCTGCTTCTGATCGCCATCCAGTACAGGAAAGTGCTCGTATGTGCAGGACAGGAGCAGGCTCAGCTGTGATGTACGCCGTGGTCGAATGCCACCACTCACGATCTAGATTGAGGCATGGCAACGTGCGAGATGGGACCGTAGAGCTGCTGGTCCCCCATGGAACCGTAGCACGCCGACCTGTCCCCCACATTGGACTTGTGTTTCTGTTTGCCCAGCTTCTCTTTGCTTTGTAACATTCCAGGACTGCGGGGCAGTTCAGTAATTTCCTCAGTTGACAGAATAGTTTAATAGTAAATGATTTTGGACAGTGGAATGTACTTCCCCTTTAATATTACATACAGCACAAAAACAGGCCATCCGGCCCAGCTAGTCTGTGCTGGTGTTTATACTCCACCCGAGCCTCCTCCCCATTCCATCTACCTCACCTCGGCCTTTCAGCATATACCCTTTTCTCTCATGTGCCCATCTAGTTTCCTTTTGAGAGCATCTAAGCGATTCGCCTCAACCTGTGGTAGCGAGTTGCACATTCTAACCACTCTCCGAGTGAAGATATTTCTCCTGATTTCCCGAATGGATTTATTAGTAACTACCTTGTATTTATGGCCCCTAGTTTTGGATTCTTCTGCAGATGGAAACATTCTCTCCACATCTACCCTGTCCAACCCAGTCATGATTTTAAAGACCTCGATCAGGTCTCCTCTGAGTCTTCTCTTTTCTCAAAAAAAAAAAGCCCCGACCTGTTTAATTTTCCCGATAGCTGTAATTTCTCAGTTCTGGTACCATCCTTGTAAAAATAAAAAAAGGCACTTTCCCCAGTGCTTCGATGTCCTTTTTATACTGCGCAGTAGTCTAAGCACGCGGCCTCACCAGGGTCCTATACAAGTTTAAAACAACTTCACTAATAGTAGAATATTTTGCCTCAGTTGATGGTGATATTTACTTACCCCTTTAATAGTAAATGGTTTTGCCTCGGTTGACGGAGTGTACTTGCCCTTTAATACCCTGCGCGAGCTGGCAGAAACACTGCAGGTAACCCACCCCTCGTTCTGGTCGGGGGGAGGGGAATGTGGCCAAAAAGATGATGTGGGAATTTTCATGGGGACATTTTTGTGTCTCCAAATGAGGGGATGTCGCGTCTGGCTAAAGACGAAGAATTCTAACCTCTTCCTGTCTCTCTTCCCCACAAAGGTTCAAGCACATGCAGATCCGCGTTAATGCCGAGTCAGTGGCTTTCTACAGGTAAGGGTACAGGGCCGTGAGTCAGCGGATTTCTGTGAATGAATGTGTAGTGATAATCCGTAAAGGGACATAGTCACTCCATCCCGCAGCGCTGCTTGAGAGCTTGGATGCTGTTGTGAAAGCACGAGATGTTAGAAAGAAAGACTTGCATTTATATAGCGCCATTCACAACCTCAGGGTATCCCAAAGCGCTTTACAGCCAATGAAGTGGAGTCACTGTTGTAATGTGGGAAACGCGGCAGCCAATTTGCGCACAGCAAGGTCCCACAAACAGCAATGTGATAATGACCAGATAATCTGTTTTTGTTATGTTGATTGAGGGATAAATATTGGCCAGGACACCGAGGATAACTCCCCTGCTCTTCTTCAAAATAGTGTCATGGGATCTTTTACGTCCACCTGAGAGAGCAGACGGGGCCTCGATTTAACGTCTCATCCGAAAGACGGCACCTCCGACAGTGCAGCATTCCCTCAGCACTGCACTGGAGTGGCAGCCTAGATTTTTTTTTTTTTTTTCTGTGCTCAAGTCTCTGGAGTGAGACTTGAACCCACAACCTTCTGACTCAGAGGCGAGTGTGCTACCCACTGAGCCATAGCTGACACATAATGACCGGATAATCTGTTTTAGTGATGTTGATTGAGGGGTATGATGTGGAGTGTCAGCCTAGATTTTGTGCTCCAGTCCTTGAAGTGGGACACGAAGCCACAACCTTCTGATTCAGAGGCCAGAGCTCTGCCCACTGTACCATGATTTTGTTCTGATGAAAATGGGTTCTCTGAGCTTGCCACTCGAAGAGCAGATTTGCTTTCCAATAGTCGACCTCTCGCGGCGTTGAACGTGGGCAGTGGAGACCAGTTTGAAATTCTCAGGTCAAGCAGGGTTAGAGGATTGGCGGGGGTGGGGGGGGGGATAATGGAACCGTTGTGAGGGAGAGGAGGAGGCAAGAAGGGTGGCTGGGAAGGCGTGTGGGTTAGGGGAGGGGGTGAATGAAGGAAGAGAGTGCTGAGGAAAGGGAATTCTGATCAGCGGGGTGGGGGTAATTGAGGCATGGGGGGGAGGCCAGCCATCGGGGAAGGAGAAATATAGTCAGTAATGGAGTGGGGGTTGGTGAACATCACTAAGATGTGGAATGAAGCAGGGTAAGGGTAGCCTGTGAGGGGGATCAGCAGCGAGGTGGGGGTGTTGGGGGGTAAGTGATTGGCAGTCAACAGGTGAACGGCAACTGGTGGGGTGAAGGGTGGGGGAGTGGAAGGGGGAGATGTAGCCAGGAGTGAATGAAGCCAGTGTAGGGGGGTAGAGGGGAATTCATTTCATGACTTGCTGCTTAGTGCTCTTGAAGTGGGGGACGGGGCTGAAATATTGTGCGGAGGGGGTCAGTACTTGCTTAGCAGGGTGACTGGGCCCCAAGTCAGATCAACTGCAATTAGACAATAAATGCCACCTTGCCGGAGCCACTCCCATCCCGAGAACAAATTATATATCTCAGAAATAAATTCCGGGATGCGGAAAATGAAATCTCTTGCTTGCATCCAGCACCCACATCGTGGGCACATTATGGTTTGCTGCGGCCTGTCCCCATGTAGCTCTGGCTGTGCCCTCTCTCCTGTGCTAATCCTTTATTGTCGATTGGGAAAAATGTTAGTGTCGCGCCACCGCGCATCTCTCAAACATTAGCACTTCGCACACACCGCATTATTTTGGAAATAGTGACTTCGGTTGCAGTGTTTAGCTCAGGAATATGGGAACATGGGCCATTCAGCCCCTCGGGTCTGTTCCGACATTCAATGAAGTCAATGGGAATCAGGGGGTAAACTCTCCACTGGCTGGAGTCATACCTAGCACATAGGAAGATGGTTGTGGTGGTTGGAGGTCAATCATCAGCCCCAGGACATCACTGCCGGAATTCCTCAGGGCAGTGTCCTCGGCCCAACTATCTTCAGCTGCTTCATCAATGACCTTCCCTCCAACATAAGGTCAGAAATGGGGATGTTCGCTGATGACTGCACAGTGTTCAGCGCCATTCACAACTCCTCAGATAATGAAGCAGTCCATGCCCGCATGCAACAAGATCTGGACAACGTTCAGGCTTGGGCTGATAAGTGACAGGTAGCATTCGCACCACAGAAGTGCCAGGCAATGACTATCTCCAACAAGCGAGAGTCTAACCACCTCCCCCTGACATTCAACGGTATTACCATCACCGAATCCCCCACCATCAACATCCTGGGGGTCACCATTGACCAGAAGCTTAACTGGACCAGCCACATAAATACTGTGGCAACAAAAGCAGGTCAGAGGCTAGGTATTCTGCGGCGAGTGTCTCACCTCCTGACTCCCCAAAACCTTTCCACCATCTACAAGGCACAAGTCAGGAGTGTGATGGAATACTCTCCACTTGCCTGGATGAGTGCAGCTCCAACAACACTCAAGAAGCTCGACACCATCCAGGACAAAGCAGCCCACTTGATTGGCACCCCATCCACCACCTTAAACATTCAGTCCCTCCACCACCGGCGTACCGTGGCTGCAGTGTGTACCATCTACAAGATGCACTGCAGCAACTCACCAAGACTTCTTTGGCAGTACCTCCCAAACCCATGACCTCTTCCACCTAGAAGAACAAGGGCAGCAGGCGCATGGGAACACCATCACCTCCAAGTTCCCCTCCAAGTCACACACCATCCTGAATTAGAAGTATATCGCCGATCCTTCATTGTCGCTGGGTCAAATTCCTGGAACTCCCTAACAGCACTGTGGGAGTACCTTCACCACATGGACTGCAGCGGTTCAAGAAGGCGGCTCACCACCACCTTCTCAAAGGGCAATTAGGGATGGGCAGTAAATGCTGGCCTTGCCAGCGACGCCCAGATCCCAGGAATGAATTTAAAAAATAATAATTAGATCATGGCTGATTTGAACCTCAACTTCTTTGCGCCTTTACTCCATACCCCTTGAGACCCATCAAAAATCAATTGAAAGCTCCAATTGACCCTCAGCATCCACAGCCTTTTGGGGGAGAGTTTTTTTCAGATTTCTGCCACCCTTTATGTGGAAAAAAAAATGGTTCCTGATTTTCCTCCTGAATGGCCTGGCTCTAATTTTAAGATTACGTCCTCCCAATCTTGATTCCTAACACCAGAGGAAATAGTTTGTCTGTATCTATCCGATCACCCCTCAATCTTCTACACTCAAGGGAATGCAGGCCTAGTTTATGCAACAAAGCTCTTGTGTATTGACGCTCTCTGTCGATGTAGATGAGAATGAGAAGTCGCACAACACCAGGTTATAGTCCAACAGATTTATTTAATTTTACAAGCTTTCGGAGCAGTTCGCTCCTTCGTCAGGTAAGTTAGCAGTGAGAGAATCTCCCAGAATTCACAATTTAAACACAGACAAAATCTATTCACATGTAGATGTAGATGAGGAGTTGGATTGCTTTTTGGGTGTGTGTTCTGTTGCCGGCTAATGTGACCCTCTGGTCAAGCAATGGGAAGTTTGGGAGTGTGCGCACAGAGGCATTGTTTAGAGGAACACGGTTGCTATGGGTGCAGGTGACTGAATTCACAGTAAACCTAGGGGTGGAAAGATCCTGGT
Source organism: Squalus acanthias (assembly GCA_030390025.1). NCBI lineage: Eukaryota > Metazoa > Chordata > Chondrichthyes > Squaliformes > Squalidae > Squalus > Squalus acanthias. The sequence continues at coordinate 15,573,480 of CM059425.1, read as the reverse complement.
CGGTTATTAGGTTTGGGTTTTGTAGCGGCGAGGGAGCATCCAATAGGGGATTTATTTAAAATGACTATTAAATGACATTACCAGAAATGTATCTTAACAGTGGCAGCTACTGGTACTGAGGTCGGAGAGGTGGCCTACTGCCCTCTGTTGGTAAAATTGCAGATGTGCATACATTAAGGGATGTGACGGGATTAACGGTTATTAAAGGCGTCTATGGCGGGGGTGGGGGGGAACATCATTTGTGTGAGACCAATTATATAGTGTTAGATCGTATCCTCACACTGGCCCACCACTCCGAAGTTGAAGTCCTCCACTCAAAAATATATATTTTTAATTTAGCAGAAAATGTAATTCTCAGTGTTGATTACTTTTAAAGCGGGGGGTGGGGGGGGGTGTGGAGGGGATGGGAGGGGGGCTGATGGAAAGGCTCCCTGTTGCTATAGTGGTAAATGCCGTGGCTCAGTTGGTAGCACTCTCGCCTCTGAAGGTTGTGGGTTCAAGTCCCCACTCCAGAGACTTGAGCACATAAAGCTAGGCTGACACTCCAGTGCAATGTCTGAGGGAGCGCGGCCCCGTCTGAGGGAGCGCCGCCCTGTCTGAGGTGCCGTCTTTCGGATGAGACGTTAAACCGAGGCCCCGTCTGCCCTTTCAGGTGGATGTAAAAGATCCCATGGCACTATTTGGAAGAAGAGTAGGAAAGTTATTCCCCAGTGACCTGGCCAATATTTATCCTTCATCCAGCACCTTAAAAAAAAAAAACCCAGATTATTTGGTCATTATCACATTGCTGTGTGGGAGCTTGCTGTGCGCAAATTGGCTGCCACGTTTCCCACATTACAACAGTGACTACACTCCAAAAAGTACTTCATTGGCTGTAAAGCGCTTGGGGGGGGGGGGGTGGGGGGTGGGGGGGGGGCGATGACGGGGGGAGGGGTCGATGGGGGTCGATGATGGGGGTGTGTGGGGAGCGATGACGGGGGGAGGGGTGTGGGGGCGAGGACAGGGGGGGTGTGGGGGCGAGGACGGGGGAGGGGTGTGGGGGCGAGGACGGGGGGAGGTGTGTGGGGGCGATAATGGGGGGAGGGGTGTGGGCGGGGTCGATGGGGGGAGGGGGGTGACGGGAGAGGGGTGTGGGGGCGACGGGGGAGGGGTGTGGGGGTGATGATGAGGGGAGGGGTGTGGGCGGGGCCGATGGGGGGGAGGGGTGTGGGAGTGATGTACAGAAGGGGTGTTGATTACGAACCCATCAGATGTGAAGAGGAGGCTCCACAAGTTCTATCTTGTGAAATGATTTGTTGTGATGTGTGTGGTGACAGAGCAGGGCGAGTGGAGCACATGAGGACCAACTGGAGACTGCAGGACCTGCTGCAAACACAGAGGGAGCTGATGTCCAGGGAGCTGTGGCTGTACAGTGAGTACACGGACTGTGGCACATAATCTCAGGATAAGGGGTCGGCCATTTAAGACTGAGATGAGGAGATGTCTTCACTCAGAGGGTTGTGAATCTTTGGAATTCTCTACCCCAGAGGGCTGTGAATGCTGAGTCGTTGAGTATATTCAAGGCTGAGATCGATAGATTTTTGGACTCCAAGGGAATCGAAGGATCTGGCAGGAAAGTGGAGATGGGGTAGAAGATCAGCCATGATCTCATTGAATGGCGGAGCAGGCTCGAGGGGCCGAATGGCCGACTCCTGCTCCTAATTCTTATGTTCTTACAGTGAATACACGGGGACTGTGGGTGTACCATAATTACACGGGGAGCTGCGGGTGTGGTTGGACATCGAGTACCTGGGGATGTTAACGGGGGTTACGCTGAATAAAGTGCCGGTGCAGAATTGCATCATCCCTCTCGCTTTCCCCCTGGTAAACGGGGCAGTTCGGGTCGGCCAATAAATGCGGCCTTAACAGCCGTAGATGCATTTCAGGGGAGGCTAGAGGGGAAAAGAATTGAAGGTTCTGCTGATGGGGTGGGAGGAGGCTCGTGTGGAGCATAAACACCGGCGCGGACCAGTTGAGTCGAATGGTCTGTTCCTGTGCTGTCGACGCGATGTAAACTCTACGTAACAGCGTCTGCCACACCCCCAAGAATAACTAACGTCACATTAGGGATGGGCAATAAATGCTGGCCTTGCCAGCAACGCCCACATCCTGTGCACGGGGGGCGGGGGAAACGTGTGAGCCACCCCCCCCCCCCACCCCAGATAGTCTCTCCTTTTTAACTCCCGGTTAATATGTTTCTCCCTTTTTCCCCTCAGTCGGGGTGAACATATTTGATTACCTGGGCAGTATTGTCAGCTACATCGTCATCGCGATCCCCATCTTTACTGGACTGTACGACGGCCTTTCCCCAGCAGACCTCATCGAGCTGGTCAGCAAGGTATGACCCAGGGATCCATGTCGCGGCTTGGGTTTAAAGAAAGTCCACCTGGAAATCGTTGGAAAATAGTTCCCTCGTCTTTTATTTTATTTTGAGTTTAATTTATATACATTTCCCTCCCTCCCTCCCCCCTCATAATATATACATTCCACCCCACCGCCCCCCCAAGTTCTTACCTCTCCTCCCCTGGCGCCGCTGTCTCTCCATCTTTATCGCGTTCGTGCTGTGTCCCGTACAAGCCTTGGATCAATTCGCACTGTTTACAGTGGAGCGATGTCAGTCGGGAGGTGTGTTGTCTGTCTTTTTTTTTTCCTCTTTTAACTCAGGGGCATTTCCGATCTTGCAGTGCCCCGGTTGCCTAGGTTACGGAAGCACCAAGCCATACAGAGGGGAGAACCTCGGGTTCGGTCCCCGGAGTTAACTGATCCGAACCACTTGCTTTCTACAGTTGAATAGCCCGTCTAGGCTCGCAGGTGGGCCGCGTACCTGGCGCCGTACCTTCAGTCAGAGTCTGCGCCTTCAGAAGAGAACGGGGAGAAAATTGGGGCGGGGGGGGGGTGGGTTAGGGTTGCCAACTCTGGTTGGGTGTATTCCTGCAGGTTTCATCACATGACCTCCCGCCTCGAACCATCCCTCCCGCTATTGGTCCATCCTCCAGGTGCGTTGCCTTCCCACGGCCAATTGGAAAGGGAACAGACTCTTTGTTACCCAATTGGATTAATCTTGACTGTCAGTGAAACCGCCCTCCTGCCTCCCCCCCATCTCCAATATCTTTATAACTAATAAATTAAAGTCTTCAAAGAAAATGGGGGGAAAAAAAACACAATTTTGTTCAATGATTTTTCTCCTGGAGTTTGCTAGCAGCAGATTAATCTTCCATTCCTGGAGACTCCAGGGCAATCCTGGAGGGTTGGCAACCCTGGGATGGGTACAGATTAGTACTTGTACTGGTGGCTGTGTGCAAATCCTGCTGTGTAAAAGTGACTCGTGCATTGTTGCACTCTCACCGCCCCCTCTCAAAGAAAGAAAGAGCTTGCGTTTATATAGCGCCTTTCAGGTCCTCAGGACGTCCCAGAGCGCTTTACAGCCAATGAAGTACTTTTGAAGTGTAGTCGCTTGTTGTAATGTAGGAAACTCCCAGGCTAGGAGCCGGAGTGAGAACCAAGGGAAAGGATTAATCATTTGATTTAAACCCCTTCCACCACCCCATCTCGGATTGATTTGTGATTGGAAACCTATTCGCTTAATTTAAAAAAGCAGTCCTTCCAACCCCCCTCTTCCAACCAATGCTCCCTCTAATTTTTATTTTGGGTGCGCGGTCCCTTTAACTGGCTTGCGCGGCTCATTCAAATTTTCGTGCGTGCGCGGTTTCTTGAATGTAAAAGCCGGTGAGTGGCCTGCGCGGGTTGCTTCCAACCCCCCTTCCAAGAGGCAGCTCGTGAGGACACAGCAGGAGCAGGACTGCAGCAGGTGTGGTAACCCATCGCTCGGTTCAAGCTGCGGGTCAGCCGTGATCTAATTGAGTGAATGGCGGAACAGGCTCGCGGGGGCTGGCTGGCCTGCTCCTGTTTCCCGATGTTGCTGCGAGCCTGGTCTGCACTCCTGAGGTGACATTTGCAGGGTGCACCACGGGATGGCGCTGCAGGACACGGCTGTGCGAGGCTGCCTTATTCCCCCCAGCCCCATGGCGTCTGCACCAGTTATCCCCCAGGGTTTATTCCCGTTTCCTGCAGAATCAAGAGCTGGCCTGGGCCATTTGTTATTTTTCCTCCCTCTTTCTGCCGGTATTTTTGTCCCATCCTCGCTTGAGAGCCGCGCAAGAGAACTTCCGGTGTGGGCTGATGGATCGGGAGCAGGGTTTCCAGCTCTGGTCGGATGTATTCCTGGAAGTTTCATCACGTGGCCTCCTGCCTCCCAGTCAGACGGCTTCCCCCCCCCCCTCCCCCGTTCAGCAACATTTTTATAACTAATAAACAAAAGTGTTCCAAGAAGAAAATAACACACAATTTGTTTTAATGCCCCTGTGATTTGTCTCCCCGGGTTTGCTCGAAGCGGTGTCCAGGAGATCAGTCTTCAATTCCCGGAGACTCCAGGACAATCCTGCCTCCTCCTCCCACCCCCGCCCCGCCCCGCACTGCCCAGGCTGAGCTCTGAATAGAGAGCGCGCAGCAATCGGTACCGCGCAGGGCATGTCCGGAACTCACCTTTAGCCGAATGGGTCTTGCACCTTTTGGAAGTGTGGCCTGAGCAGCCGGTGATCTTTTGTCCTTTCCTGTTCGCAGAACGCCTTTGTGTCCATCTACCTGATCAACTGCTTCAGCCGACTCATCGACCTTTCGACAACCGTGTCTGACCTCGCAGGCTACACACACAGGTACCAAAGTGCACAGATTGGTGTCTGTGAGGGAGCGAGGGGGAGAGAGGAAGAGAGAGAGAATGGGAGGGGGCGAGAATGGGAAGAAGGGAGAGAGAGAGCGAGAGAAGGGGAGGGTGAGGGGAGAGAGTGAGAGAGAAAGAGTGAGAAAGAAGGGGAGGGGGAGAGAATGGGAGGGTGAGGGGAGAGAGAGGGAGAAGATGGGACGGAGGTGGAGGATGAGGATGGGAGGGAGGGAGGTGAAGAGGATGGGAGGGAGGGAGGTGGAGGATGGGAGGGAGGGAGGTGGAGGATGGGAGGGAGGGAGGTGGAGAATGAGAATGGGAGGGAGGGAGGTGGAGGATGGGAGGGAGGGAGGTGGAGGATGGGAGGGAGGGAGGTGGAGAATGAGAATGGGAGGGAGGGAGGTGGAGGATGGGAGGGAGGTGGAGGATGGGAGGGAGGGAGGTGGAGGATGGGAAGGAGGGAGGGAGGTGGAGGACGGGAGGGAGGGAGGTGGAGGATGGGAGGGAGGGAGATGGAGAGGGTGAATCCATGTCCAATGAGGAAACCCGTTTCCATCCAAACGTTCAATCGAGCAGCAAAATAAAAAACCTTTCCCCAGCTGCAGATTTATCTTTTGCCTCCGATTCTCCTCCCTGTGCCCCGCCCTTGCTAAAGGTGGGCGACCCTTGAACCACGGATACCGACAGCCCCTCTCGTACTTCCCCCAGATGGTCATTCTTCATCGTGAGTCTGGACAGTGAGTGCCGCAGAGCCAGGCTGTGTCCTGTCCGCACCTGCTGCTCACAAACAGGAGCTTTGGTGGTTTTCCTCAGATTAGCATTGCTGGCTTCTCTCAATAAAGCTAGACACACCCACTGCTGGATAAGGAGCAGCTCACCCACAGGGTCTATATGTGCTGTGATCAGTGCTTAGCCCTATAATAAAGGGCTACTTGATGCCAGGTTCTAACGGTGACTCAATGGGTAAACGTAGCGAGGGGTCATGATGTTAATTTAGTGACCCTCAGGACAGGTGCTCACTGTTTTTCTTCTTTTCTTCTTATTCTCCTTCGCTGCCAGAATTGGAGAGCTGCAAGAGATGATCCACAAACTCTCAAAATCACACCGGAAAAGCAAAGACTCTCCAGACAAAGAATTGTTGGGCTTTGAAGAGTAAGTCTTACCAAATAGGCGGTGGTAACACCACTTCCCCCCCAGACTACCACCAGAGGTTATGTTCATGGTTTTCTTTCACCTATAAGTGTTGTCAGTTTTTCATTGCTTCTGCCTCCCTAGTGTTGCCACGTATTGTGCCTTCAGCTGCCTCGGCCCTAAGCTCTGGAATTCCCTCCCTCTACCTTGCTCTCCTCCTTTATGACTCTCCTTAAGACCTATCTCTTTGACCAAGCTTTTGGTCTCCTGTGCTAATCTCTCTTTATGTGGCTCAGTGTCAAATTTAGCCTTTTTAAAAAAAAATTGTTTATGGGATGTGGGCGTCGCTGGCAAGGCCAGCATTTATTGCCCATCCCTAGTTGCCCTCGAGAAGGTGGTGGTGAGCCGCCTTCTTGAACCGCTGCAGTCCGTGTGGTGAAGGTACTCCCACAGTGCTGTTAGGGAGGGAGTGCCAGGATTTTGACCCAGCGACGATGAAGGATCGGCGATATACTTCTAATTCAGGATGATGTGTGACTTGGAGGGGAACTTGGAGGTGGTGGTGTTCCCATGCGCCTGCTGCCCTTGTCCTTCTAGGTGGAAGAGGTCGCGGGTTTGGGAGGTGCTGCCGAAGAAGCCTTGGCGAGTTGCTGCAGTGCATCTTGTAGATGGTACACACTGCAGCCACAGTACGCCAGTGGTGGAGGGAGTGAATGTTTAAGGTGGTGGATGGGGTGCCAATCAAGCGGGCTGCTTTGTCCTGGATGGCGTCGAGCTTCTTGAGTGTTGTTGGAGCTGCACTCATCCAGGCAAGTGGAGAGTATCCCATCACACGCCTTGTAGATAGCGGAAAGGCTTTGGGGAGTCAGGAGGTGAGACACTCGCCGCAGAATACCTAGCGTCTGACCTGCTCTTGTTGCCACAGTATTTATGTGGCTGGTCCAGTTAAGTTTCTGGTTAATGGTGACCCCCACGATGTTGCTAGTGGGGGATTTGGCGATGGTAATGCCATTGAATGTCAAGGGGAGGTGGTTAGACTCTTGCTTGTTGGAGATAGTTATTGCCTGGCACTTCTGTGACGCGAATGTTACCTGCCACTTATCAGCCCAAGCCTGAACGTCGTCCAGGTCTTGTTGCATGCGGGCATGGACTGCTTCATTATCTGAGGAGTTGTGAATGGCGCTGAACACTGTGCAGTCATCAGCGAACATCCCCATTTCTGACCTTATGTTGGAGGGTAGGTCATTGATGAAGCAGCTGAAGATGGTTGGGCCTAGAACACTGCCCTGAGGAAATCCTGCAGCGATGTCCTGGGACTGCGATGATTGCCCTTCAACCACCACATGCAGCTTCCTTTGTGCTAGGTATGACTCCAGCCAGTGGAACGTTTTCCCCCTGATTCCCATTGACTTCAGTTATACTAGGGCTCCTTGATGTCACACTCGGTCAAATGCTGCCTTGATGTCAAGGGCAGTCACTCTCACCTCACCTCTGGAATTCAGCTCCTTTGTCCATGTTTGGACCCAGGCTGTAATGAGGTCGGGAGCCAAGTGGTCTTGGCGGAACCGAAACTGGGCATCAGTGAGCAGGTTATTGGTGAGTAAGTGCCGCTTGATAGCACTGTCGATGACACCTTCCATCACTTTGCTGATGATTGAGAGTAGACTGATGGGGCGGTAATTGGCCGGATTGGATTTGTCCTACTTTTTGTGGACAGGATATACCTGGGCAGTTTTCCACATTGTTGGATAGATGCCAGTGTTGTAGCTGTACTGGAACAGCTTGGCTAGAGGCGCGGCTAGTTCCAGAGCACAAGTCTTCAGCACGACAGCCGGGATGTTGTCGGGGTCCATAGACCTTGCTGTATCCAGTGCGCTCAGCCGTTTCTTGATATCACGTGGAGTGAATCGAATTGGCTGAAGACTGGCTTCTGTGATGGTGGGGACCTCGGGAGGAGGCCGATATGGATTACACTCCTGTGAAGCGTCTTGGGACGTTTTGCTTCGTTAAAGGCGCTATATAAATGCACGTTGTTGTTGGCGACGTGGAACTGCTGACACAAGCGGTTTTGATAAAGTAAATTTGAAATAAATTATTTCCACTGTTCAGTTACTTGGTAACTGAAGTGTACAAGTTTAAGATCAACACCAAAAGGGAGAGATTCAGAGCAGGGATTTTTTTAGGTAGACGGTTGCTAGGATATGTAATGCCAAAAACAGTATCAGAAGCAGAGACATACCTGCTGAAAGGGAAGTGGATAAATATTTGAAACATAAAAATGTAAACATGTACAGGGAAAGGGCAGGGGAATGGATAGCTCTTTGAGAAAGCTAGCAGAGACACAATGGGCTGAATGGTGTTCTGTGTGATATAAAAGTCTATGATTCGAAGAGTATTGTTCTGGCAAGCTATCCGCTTCCTCTACTGTAAAGACTGACACAAAGTAATTAATCAGTTGTCCGCCATTTCCTTATTATCATTGACAATATCACCGCTTTCAGTTTTTAAGAGGCCAACATTGCTCCTGACTACACTCTTTTTCCTAATATAATTGTAAGTAATTTTTGTGTTGATTTTGATATCCTTTGCAAGTTTCTTTTCATATTCCCTTATTGTAGCTCTTACTACTTGTTTTGTGACCCTTTGCTGTTCTTTGTGTCTTTCCCATTCGCCAGGATCTGTGCTACTTTTTGCATTTTTCTTTGCTTTTTCTTTTAGTTTTATGCTGTCCCTCACCTCTTTAGTCATCCATGGCTGGTTTTTTTTGTGCAAGTAGAGCTCTTGCCCCTCAGGGGTATAAACTGGTTCTGTATCACCTTAAATTATTTTTTGAACATCTCCCACTGATCTTCTGTCATTTTACCCATTAACAGATTTGCCCAGTTTACTGTGGACAGTCTCTGCCTCATCCAGTTGAAGTCGGCCTTACCCAAATCTAGAATCTTAGTAGCTGTTTCGCGTTTCTCCCTTTCAAACGTTACGTTGAACTCGATCATGTTATGATCGCCATTGGATAAATGTTCACGCACAGTTAAGCTGTTAACTAAATCTGGCTCTTTATTCATTACTAAATCTAATATGGCACGCCCCCTTACTGCAGATGCTGGAAATCTGAAATAAAAACAGAAAATGCTGGAGATACTCAGCAGGTCAGGCAGCATCTGTGAAGAGAGAAACAGAGTTAACCTTTCAGGTCGATGACCTGTCGCCCCCGTGTTGCCTCTAGGACATATTGTAGAAAACTATCCCGGACACACTCAAGAAATTCACTATCTTTCTGAAAGGTGCTAGTCTGCTTATCCCAATCTATATGAAAGTTAAAATCCCCCAGCTTCCTTATTGTCCCTGTCAACACCACCCAAGATTGGAAATCCCTTTTTATTAAGAAAGCAAAATGTCCATCAGAGAAAAGAGACCTTCACCCTGATCATTATCCAGTGGTCCCACTGGAGAGCGCACATGTGAATGTGAAGAGGCCTGGGCTTGTCTGCCTTTCCCCCTCCAGAGTGGAACCTTGCAGCTAGGAACATGCACTAGGGGCTGAGGTATGGGGGGCCAGTAAAATGGTACACTAACAGGAAGTCAACCCCTTAAGGAAAAGTGGGAAAACAAATTAGAGTTAAAAAGAAAGGTCTTCATCCTGTCCCAGTGTCCTCTGTCCCAGCACCGAGTGAAGGGCCTCATCCTGCCCCAGTATCCTCTGTCCCAGCACCGAGCAAAGGTCTTCATCCTGCCCCAGTGTCCTCTGTCCCAGCACCGAGCGAAGGTCTTCATCCTGCCCCAGTGTCCTCTGTCCCAGCACCGAGCGAAGGTCTTCATCCTGTCCCAGTGTCCTCTGTCCCAGCACCGAGCGAAGGTCTTCATCCTGTCCCAGTGTCCTCTGTCACAGCACCGAGCGAAGGTCTTCATCCTGTCCCAGTGTCCTCTGTCCCAGCACCGAGCGAAGGTCTTCATCCTGCCCCAGTGTCCTCTGTCCCAGCACCAAGCAAAGGGCCTCATCCTGTCCCAGTGTCCTCTGTCCCAGCACCAAGCAAAGGGCCTCATCCTGTCCCAGTGTCCTCTGTCCCAGCACCGAGTGAAGGGCCTCATCCTGTCCCAGTGTCCTCTGTCCCAGCACCGAGCGAAGGTCTTCATCCTGCCCCAGTGTCCTCTGTCCCAGCACCGAGCGAAGGTCTTCATCCTGTCCCAGTGTCCTCTGTCCCAGCACCGAGCGAAGGTCTTCATCCTGTCCCAGTGTCCTCTGTCCCAGCACCGAGCAAAGGGCCTCATCCTGTCCCAGTGTCCTCTGTCCCAGCACCGAGCGAAGGGCCTCATCCTGTCCCAGTGTCCTCTGTCCCAGCACCGAGTGAATGGCCTCATCCTGTCCCAGTGTCCTCTGTCCCAGCACCGAGCGAAGGTCTTCATCCTGCCCCAGTGTCCTCTGTCCCAGCACCGAGCGAAGGTCTTCATCCTGCCCCAGTGTCCTCTGTCCCAGCACCGAGCGAATGTGTTCATCCTGTCCCAGTGTCCTCTGTCCCAGCACCGAGCGAAGGTCTTCATCCTGCCCCCGTGTCCTCTGTCCCAGCACCGAGTGAATGGCCTCATCCTGTCCCAGTGTCCTCTGTCCCAGCACCGAGCGAAGGTCTTCATCCTGCCCCAGTGTCCTCTGTCCCAGCACCGAGTGAATGGCCTCATCCTGTCCCAGTGTCCTCTGTCCCAGCACCGAGCGAAGGTCTTCATCCTGTCCCAGTGTCCTCTGTCCCAGCACCGAGCGAAGGTCTTCATCCTGTCCCAGTGTCCTCTGTCCCAGCACTGAGTGAATGGCCTCATCCTGTCCCAGTGTCCTCTGTCCCAGCACTGAGCGAAGGGCCTCATCCTGTCCCAGTGTCCTCTGTCCCAGCACCGAGCGAAGGTCTTCATCCTGTCCCAGTGTCCTCTGTCCCAGCACCGAGCGAAGGGCCTCATCCTGTCCCAGTATCCTCTGTCCCAGCACCGAGCAAAGGTCTTCATCCTGCCCCAGTGTCCTCTGTCCCAGCACCGAGCGAAGGTCTTCATCCTGCCCCAGTGTCCTCTGTCCCAGCACCGAGCGAAGGTCTTCATCCTGCCCCAGTGTCCTCTGTCCCAGCACCGAGCGAAGGTCTTCATCCTGTCCCCGTGTCCTCTGTCCCAGCACCGAGCGAAGGTCTTCATCCTGCCCCCGTGTCCTCTGTCCCAGCACCGAGCGACGGGCCTCATCCTGTCCCAGTGTCCTCTGTCCCAGCACCGAGCAAAGGTCTTCATCCTGCCCCAGTGTCCTCTGTCCCAGCACTGAGTGAATGTGTTCATCCTGCCCCAGTGTCCTCTGTCCCAGCACCGAACGAAGGGCCTCATCCTGTCCCAGTGTCCTCTGTCCCAGCACCGAGCAAAGGTCTTCATCCTGTCCCAGTGTCCTCTGTCCCAGCACCGAGCGAAGGTCTTCATCCTGTCCCAGTGTCCTCTGTCCCAGCACCGAGCGAAGGTCTTCATCCTGTCCCAGTGTCCTCTGTCACAGCACCAAGCGAAGGGCCTCATCCTGTCCCAGTGTCCTCTGTCACAGCACCGAGCGAAGGGCCTCATCCTGTCCCAGTGTCCTCTGTCCCAGCACCGAGCGAAGGGCCTCATCCTGTCCCAGTGTCCTCTGTCCCAGCACTGAGCGAAGGTCTTCATCCTGTCCCAGTGTCCTCTGTCCCAGCACCGAGCGAAGGTCTTCATCCTGTCCCAGTGTCCTCTGTCCCAGCACCGAGCGAAGGTCTTCATCCTGCCCCAGTGTCCTCTGTCCCAGCACCGAGCGAAGGTCTTCATTCTGCCCCAGTGTCCTCTGTCCCAGCACCGAGCGAAGGTCTTCATCCTGCCCCAGTGTCCTCTGTCCCAGCACCGAGCGAAGGGCCTCATCCTGTCCCAGTGTCCTCTGTCCCAGCACCGAGCGAAGGGCCTCATCCTGTCCCCGTGTCCTCTGTCCCAGCACCGAGCGAATGGCCTCATCCTGTCCCCGTGTCCTCTGTCCCAGCACCGAGCGAAGGGCCTCATCCTGTCCCAGTGTCCTCTGTCCCAGCACCGAGCGAAGGTCTTCATCCTGTCCCAGTGTCCTCTGTCCCAGCACCGAGCGAATGTGTTCATCCTGTCCCAGTGTCCTCTGTCCCAGCACCGAGCGAAGGTCTTCATCCTGTCCCAGTGTCCTCTGTCACAGCACCGAGCGAATGCGTTCATCCTGTCCCAGTGTCCTCTGTCCCAGCACCGAGCGAAGGTCTTCATCCTGTCCCAGTGTCCTCTGTCACAGCACCATCTGTATGGGGTGGATTTGAACTCCTGGGCCACTGCACCATGAACAGAAAGTCTTAAATAATATCCTTCTTTAACAACAACAACAACTTGTATTTATGTACTACACCATCCTTCCTGTTTCATGTTTAATAATTTTTACCGTTTCTAATGTTGCAGCAGCCTTGAATTTAATCTATTATGTGGTTCTGATAACATAGAACTCTGCCAGGTTTCACTCACAAACTATAATGAAAGGAAGACCTGCATTTCAATAGCGCCGTTCATGTCCCAAAGCGCTTTACAGCCAATGAAGTATTTTTGAAGTGTAGTCACTGTTATAATGTGGGAAATGCGGCAGCCAATTTGAGCACAGCAAGCTCCCACAAACAGCAATGTGATAATGACCAGATAATCTGTTTTAGTGATGTTGGTTGAAGGATAAATATTGGCCAGGACACCGGGGAGAACTCCCCCGCTCTTCATCAAAATTGTGCCATGGAATCTTTTACGTCCACCTGAGAGAGCAGACGGGGCCTCGGTTTAACAGTTCATCTGAAAGACGGCACCTCTGACAGTGCAGCACTCCTTCAGTACTGCACTGGAAGTGTCAGCCTAGATTTTGTGCTCAAACCTCTGGAGTGGGACTTGAACCCACAACCTTCTGACTCAGGCTAGAGTGCTACCCACTGAGCCACGGCTGTAAGTGAAATACTACCAAGGTTGTCGGCCGCTGTTAATCACAGCGTCTCACCCCCACATGCATACATATACAGACACTCACTCACACACACGTGTGTTTATATGTCTACTATATACAGTCTGGGGGCATTCAGGCCTCTGAGAACTGGTAATAATGCTAACACTGTCATTCTGATCTTCTCCAGCGACAATTTGGATTCGGGAGAGGAGGGGGAGGAGTCAGGTGGTACGGCTTTTATCCTGGAACAGGTGTCCTTTGCTACCCCGTCCTCCGAGGAGCTGTTGGTGAAAAACCTAACCCTGAAGATCACCGCGGGGCACAGCCTCTTGATAACGGGCAACACGGGCACTGGAAAGACCACTCTGTTACGGGTCCTGAACGGATTATGGGAGGCTGCCCATGGTAAGATTTAACCAGCGACTTGAAACCATTCCAATCAGGGAAATGCACCATCCCCTGTCCACCACAGTGATGATGATACCAATCGACTGCAACAGGACATAGAAAGGCTAGCAGAATGGGCAGACAGTGGCAGATGGAATTTAATACAGAGAAGTGTGAGGTGATGCATTTTGGCAGAAGGAACAGGGAGAGGCAATATACACTTAATGGCACAGTTTTAAAGAGTGTGCAGGGACAGAGGGACCTGGGAGTTGATGTGCATAGGTCCCTGAATATGGCAGGACATATTGAGAGAGTGGTTAGCAAAGCATATGGGATCTTGGGCTTCATAAATAGAGGTATTGAGTACAAAAGTAGAGAAGTTATGCTGAACCTTTATAAAGCGCTGGTTAGGCCACAACTGGAGTATTGCATCCAGTTCTGGTCACCACACTTTAGGAAGGATGTGAAGGCGCTTGAGAGGGTGCAGAGGAGATTTACCAGAATGGTTCCGGGGATGGGGGATCTTAGCTACAAGGACAGGTTGGAGAAGCTGGATTTGTTTTCATTAGAGCAAAGGAGGTTGATGGGTGATTTGATAGAGGTGTACAAGATTATGACGGGTTTGGATAGGCTAGACTGGGAAAGGCTGTTCCCACTAGTTGATGGTACAAGGACTAGGGGACACAGATTTAAGGTTTTGGGCAAGAGATACAGGGGGGATGTGAGGAAAAAAAATTTACGCAGCGAGTGGTGAGGACCTGGAATTCGCTGCCGACAGAAGTGGTGGAAGCGGAGACACTCAATGTTTTCAAGGGGAGACTGGATAGGCACTTGAGGGAAATAAAGTTGCAGGGCTACGGGATAGAGCGGAGGAATGGGACTGACTGGATCGCTCCACAGAGAGCCGGCACGGACTCGATGGGCCAAATGGCCTCCTTCTGTGCTGTTATGACTCTGTGACCCTGCCCAAACCTGCGCCCTTGCCCTTCTCTAACCCGGCGCTAAGTTGCTTGCCATCTTGTGTGTATATATTTTTCCTCCCACAGAGGAGACGCGTCGCATTGGAGCTCAATGTCTTGGAAACCATGGCTATGGAGAAGCCACCATCCTTGCCACTCTGTAGGGCAGCACTTGCACGTAGCACCATGGGAGCATCATCCTTCTACAGTCGGAGCGGAGGTTCTGTTGATGGAGCTTACTCCAATTATGTAGGGCCTTGGTGAGACCACACCTGGAGTACTGTGTATAATTTTGGTCTCCTAAGGAAGGGTATACTTGCCATAGAGGGAGTGCAACAAAGGTTCACCATACTGATTCCTGGGATGGCGGGACTGTCGTATGAGAAGAGATTGAGTAAACTAGGCCTGTATTCTCTTGAATTTAGAAGAATGAGAGGGGATCTCATTGAAGCATACAAAATTATTACAGGGCTTGATAGGGTGGATGCTGGGAGAATGTTTCCCTTGGCTGGGGAGTCTAGAGCCAGGGGGCCACAGCCTCAGGATAAAGGGTAGGCCATTCAGGACTGAGATGAGAAGAAATTTCTTCACACAGAGGGTGGTGAATCTTTGGAATTCTCTACCCCAGAGGGCTGTGGAGGCTCAGTCATTGGGTATATTCAAAACAGAAGTCGATAGATTTCTGACTAGTAAGGGCATCAAGGGATATGGTGATAGGGCCGGTGAATGGAGTTGAGGCAGAAGATCAGCCATGATCTCATTGAACGGCGGAGCAGGCTCAAAGGGCCGAATAGCCGACTCCTGCTCCTATTTCTTATGAGCTCTGCTACTGCCTGACGTCGCTACCTCACCGGCTAAACACCACCTGCTGGGTGGGCAAGCTCCCCCCAGGCCCGGCCAACAGGCGAGGGGGTAACTGCCTCCTCTGCCCCCCCCCCCCCCCACCGCACTCCCACAGGGACAGGAGAGACAGACACGATAGTACAGCTGCTAGCCAGCAGCTCAGCAGCATAAAGGGCCTTGCAGCTACGTTTTTATAATTCTCTTAAGACCATTGGTTCTTGGATCACGTGCGCCGTCGTTGAATTGAGAAGACGTGTTGTTGAAATGCCGCGCTCTTTGTTTGCAGGGTCTGTCCGCATGCTGACTTGCTTTGGGCCCCGTGGAATTCTCTTTCTTCCCCAGAGACCGTATTTCACCGATGGAACCCTCCGAGAACAGGTAAAACGATGGTTTATGTCGTGAGCCTAGCCAGAGGGGGATGGGGGGGAGTAGGTGTGGGGGAGTAGGGTGGTGCGGGGGAGGAGGAGGGGCGGCGAGAGAGGAAATGGGGGGGCAGGGGGTGTGGGGGAATGTGGGGGAGTGGGGCCGGGCGGGGGGAGTGGGGCCGGGCGGAGGGGTGTGGGGCCGGGCTGGGGGAGTGGGGCCGGGCGGAGGGAGTGGGGGAGTGGGGCCGGGCGGAGGGAGTGGGGGAGTGGGGCCGGGCGGAGGGATTGGGGGAATGTGGGGGGGGCGGAGGGAGTGGGGCTGGGCGGAGGATGTGGAGGGGGTGGGGCTGGGCGGAGGATGTGGGGGGGGTGGAGGGGGTGGGGGAATGTGGGGCCGGGCGGAGGGGGTGGGGCTGGGCGGAGGGAGTGGTGGAATGTGGGGGGGGGCGGAGGGGGTGGGGCCGGGTGGGGAATGTGGGGGGGGGGGGTGGGGGAATGTGGGGGGGGGGGGGGGTGGGGGAATGGGGGGGGGGGGTGTGGGGGGGGGGTGGGGGGGGGGGGGTGTGGGGGGGGGGGGGGGGGGATGTGGGGGGGGGGGGGTGGGGGATGTGGGGGGGGGGGGGTGGGGGATGTGGGGGGGGGGTGGGGGAATGTGGGGGGGGGGGGTGGGGGAATGGGGGGGGGGGGGGGGATGTGGGGGGGGGGGGGGTGGGGGAATGGGGGGGGGGGGGGGGGGGGGGGGGGGGGATGTGGGGGGGGGGGGGGAGTGGGGGGGGTGGGGGAATGTGGGGGGGGGGCGGAGGGTGTGGGGGTGTGGGGCCGGGCGGGGGGTGTGGGGCTGGGCGGGGGGTGTGGGGCCGGGCGGGGGAGGGCGGAGGGGATGGGGGAGGGGGGTGGGGGAGGGCGGAGGGGGTGGGGCCGGGCGGCGGGGTTGGGGCCGGGCGGAGGGGGTGGGGTGGTGGCGCCACCCTGGATATTTATGACGTTGAATATTCTGCCATGTCAGATGTGGAAGGAGCCCTTTCCATTACAGGCCCCCTGTCATATGACCCTGACCATGTTCATCAGCTGCTAAAGGGGTTTCCTTGTATCTCCATTCATGCTCACTTTAACAACCTTCACTGACTACTTACATAGAAAATCATTGAAGTTACAAAAAGGAAACAGGCCATTCAACCCTTGGCAGCGTTCACCCTTCATACGAGTGAATAGCCCTGGTCACACTCGCCCTTATCCCATATCCCTTTATCCCCGTTCCTTCATCCACCTATCCAGTCTAAGGGACAGCGGGAGCCCCAAACAGAACCAGAGTCCCAGAGAAAGAGGAATTGAGTGGGAGGGCAGCTGGAGAGGGAGGCATCCCCAGAGCGGGGAGAGAAGGTGAGTGGGAGAGTGGGAGCACTGGGGCAGGGAGAGTGGGAGCACTGGGGCAGGGAGAGTGGGAGCACTGGGGCAGGGAGAGTGGGAGCACTGGGGCAGGGAGAGTGGGAGCACTGGGGCAGGGAGAGTGGGAGCACTGGGGCAGGGAGAGTGGGAGCACTGGGGCAGGGAGAGTGGGAGCACTGGGGCAGGGAGAGTGGGAGCACTGGGGCAGGGAGAGTGGGAGCACTGGGGCAGGGAGAGTGGGAGCACTGGGGCAGGGAGAGTGGGAGCACTGGGGCAGGGAGAGTGGGAGCACTGGGGCAGGGAGAGTGGGAGCACTGGGGCAGGGAGAGTGGGAGCACGGGGGCAGGGAGAGTGGGAGCACGGGGGCAGGGAGGGAGAGTGGGAGCACGGGGGCAGGGAGGGAGAGTGGGAGCACGGGGGCAGGGAGGGAGAGTGGGAGCACGGGGGCAGGGAGGGAGAGTGGGAGCACGGGGGCAGGGAGGGAGAGTGGGAGCACGGGGGCAGGGAGGGAGAGTGGGAGCACGGGGGCAGGGAGGGAGAGTGGGAGCACGGGGGCAGGGAGAGAGGGAGAGTGGGAGCACGGGGGCAGGGAGAGAGGGAGAGTGGGAGCACGGGGGCAGGGAGAGAGGGAGAGTGGGAGCACGGGGGCAGGGAGAGAGGGAGAGTGGGAGCACGGGGGCAGGGAGAGAGGGAGAGTGGGAGCACGGGGGCAGGGAGAGAGGGAGAGTGGGAGCACGGGGGCAGGGAGAGAGGGAGAGTGGGAGCACGGGGGCAGGGAGAGAGGGAGAGTGGGAGCACGGGGGCAGGGAGAGAGGGAGAGTGGGAGCACGGGGGCAGGGAGAGAGGGAGAGTGGGAGCACGGGGGCAGGGAGAGAGGGAGAGTGGGAGCACGGGGGCAGGGAGAGAGGGAGAGAGGGGAGAGAGGGAGAGAGGGAGAGAGGGAGAGAGGGAGAGAGGGAGAGAGGGAGAGTGGGAGCACGGGGGCAGGGAGAGAGGGAGAGTGGGAGCACGGGGGCAGGGAGAGAGGGAGAGTGGGAGCACTGGGCAGGCAGGGAGGGTGGCAGGGAGAGTGGGATCACTAGACTGGGAGAGAGGGAGAGTGGGAGCACTGGGCAGGAGAGTGGGAGCGCTGGGCAGGGAGGGAGGGAGAGTGGGAGCACCGGGGAGGAACGGAGGGAGCATGAGGGAGGGAGAGTGTGGGAGCACTGGGCAGGCAGGTAGGGAGGGAGAGTGGGAGCATTGGGGAGGGAGGGAGAGAGTGGGAGCACTGGGCAGGCAGGCAGGGAGGGAGGGAGGCAGGGAAAGTGGGAGCACTGGGCAGGCAGGGAGAGTGGGAGCACTGGGCAGGGAGGGAGGGAGTCAGGGAGAGTGGGAGCACTGGGCAGGCAGGGAGGGAGGGAGAGTGGGAGCACTGGGCAGGCAGGGAGGGAGGGAGAGTGGGAGCACTGGGCAGGCAGGGAGGGAGGGAGGCAGGGAGAGTGGGATCACTGGACTGGGAGAGTGGGGGCACTGGGTAGGGCGAGGGAAAGTGTGAGGTTCCCAGGGCACAGAGGGAAGGAGAAGACAATTGCAATGTGCTGCCCTGGAATCAGTTGGTAAAAATGTTCATGATTTTGTATGTTTCTTTGAACAGGTGATTTATCCTTTGAAGGAAATCTACCCCATTCCAGGTATGTTAAGCTGCGAGTTTGGTGAGTGAGGGCGTAAATCTTAAAGGTTAATCTCTTATTTTTATAAATTCTAGTCTTGTGTGCTTGCAATTAGCATTTAAATTTACTGTTTCAAGTTTCTTCCAGGCTTGGGCAGGGCTAAGCAAGCTCTGTGCTGGAGAGCAGGTGAGAGTAATTAATTAATTAACTGGTCTAATCTGGTTCTGTAACTGCCAGAGAGCTCACTTATTTAAATCTCAGCAGTATAAATAAGGGAGACTAGATTGCAGTTTGTCACGGAGTGCAGATTGGAACAGAGTGTTAAGCTGCGAGTTTGGTGAGTGAGGGAGTTCGGGGAGGGAGGTGTTCCTTCCTTTTTCCATCTTCGTCAGCTTCCTGGTGCGGCGGCGGACTTGCGTGAGGCGAGGCGGCGGCAGAGGGTTTAAAAGGCTCCAGAGACCAGGTAAGGCGGGACAAGTCTCCGAACTCGGAGGGAGGGAGAGAGGTAAAAAATAATCGAGGTGTGACGTCACCAGAAAGCAGGTAAGTAATTGGTTGGTGAGTATTTCTCTCTTTTTAAACTTAAACTCTGTGGTTTATAGTTTCTAAGGTGTGATATTCATCAGGCGGGGCAGAGGGTATTTAAAAAATATTAGTAAATTTAATTAATTACATAGAATGGGAGAGCAGGTGATGTGTTGCTGCTGCAATATGTGGGAGCTGGTGGACACCATTGATGCTCACGGTGATCACATTTGCAGTAAGTGTTGGCTGCTTGAGGAACTCCGGCTCCGTGTTGATGAGCTGGAGTCCGAGCTTCAAACACTGCGACACATCAGGGAGGGGGAGAGTTACCTGGACTCTGTGTTCCAGGAAGTAGTCACACCAATTAGATTAACTAATTCAGATGTAGTCCGTGGTCAGGGACAGGAGGGTGTGACTATGAGTGAGGCAGGTACGGGGATCCAGGAGGTAGTGTTGGAGGAGCCGCGGCCCTTGCTCTTGTCCAACAGGTTCGAGGCTCTTACTCCCTGTGAGGACGGGAGCAGGGACTGCAGGGAGGATGAGCAACCTGGCCACAGCACCGTGGAGCCATTCAAGTGGGGGGAGTAAAAAGAAATGTTGTAGTGGTAGGGGATAGTATCATAAGGGGGATAGATAGGGTTCTTTGCAGCCGAGAGCGAGAGTTCCGAAGGTTGTGTTGCCTGCCCGGTGCCAGGGTTAAGGACATCTCCTCTGGGCTGGAGAGAAATTTGGAGTGGGAGGGGGAGGATCCAGTTGTCGTGGTCCATGTTGGTACCAACGACATAGATAGGACAAGGAAAGAGGTTCTGCTGAGGGAGTATGAGCAGCTAGGGGCCAAATTAAAAAGCAGAACCACAAGGGTAATAATCTCTGGATTACTACCTGAGCCACGAGCAAATTTGGCTAGGGTAAATAAAATCAGAGAGTTAAATGCGTGGCTCAAAGACTGGTGTGGGAGAAATGGGTTTTGCTTCTTGGGACACTTGCACCAGTACTGGGGCGGGAGAGAGCTGTTCCGTTGGGACGGACTTCACTTGGCCAGTGCTGGGACTAGAATCCTGGCGAATCGAATAACTAGGGCTGTAGAGAGGGTTTTAAACTAATTAGTGGGGGGGAGGTTTCAAGAGAGCGAAGAATAAAAATGTCAGCAGAGAAGGCAACAGAGCAAATTAGCAGTGGAGAAATTAAAAACCAGAGCGTGTCAGGAAGGGACAGAATATATAAAGATAAAGGTAAAGTAGTAAAGGGGGTAAAAGCAGGAATAAATTGTCACAAAACATGTTTAAAAGTTCTTTATCTGAATGCACGCAGCATTCGTAACAAAATAGACGAGTTGACGGTACAAATAACTACACATGGGTATGATCTGGTGGCCATTACAGAAACATGGCTGCGAGGTGACCATGACTGGGAACTAAACATCCAGGGGTATTTGACTATTAGGAAGGACAGACAGGAAGGAAAGGGAGGTGGGGTGGCTATGTTAATAAAGGATGGAATCACTGCAATAGTGAGAAATGATATTGGGTCAAAGGATCAGGATAGTGAAACAGTTTGGGTGGAGATAAGGAATAATAAGGGGAAAAACTCACTAGTGGGCGTAGTCTATAGGCCTCCTAACAGTTGTAACTCTATTGGTCGGAGTATAAATCAGGAAATAGTTGGGGCTTGTAATAAGGGAACAGCTATAATCATGGGAGATTTTAACTTTCATATTGACTGGACAAATCAAATTGGGCAGGGCAGCCTTGAGGAAGAGTTCATAGAGTGCATTAGGGACGGGTTCCTTGAGCAGTATGTTACTGAACCAACCAGGGGGCAGGCAATCTTAGATATGGTCCTGTGTAATGAGACAGGATTAATAAAAAATGTCCTAGTAAAGGATCCCCTTGGAATGAGTGACCATAACATGGTTGAATTCCAAATTCAGTTGGAGGGTGAGAGAGTTGGATCTCAAACCAGCGTACTAAGCTTAAATAAAGGAGACTATGAAGGTATGAGAGCAGAGTTGACTAAAGTGGACTGGGAAAATAGATTAAGGTGTAAGACGGTACAGGAGCAGTGGTGTACATTCAAGGAGGTATTTCACAACTTTCAAGAAAAATATATTCCACTGAGGAAAAAGGGGCGTAAAAGAAAAGACAGCCATCCGTGGCTAAGTAAAGTAATAAAGGATAGTATCCGACTGAAAACAAGGGCATATAAAGTAGCCAAATCTAGTGGGAGGATAGAAGATTGGGAAGCATTTAAAAGCCAGCAAAGAATAACTAAAAGATGAATTAAGAAGGGGGAAGATAGATTATGAAAGTAAACTAGCAAAAAATATAAAAACAGATAGCAAGAGTTTCGACAGTTATATAAAAAGAAAAAGGGTGGCTAAAGTGAATGTTGGTCCCTTAGAGGACGAGACCGGGAAATTAGTAGTGGGGAACACGGAGATGGCAAATACGCTGAACAAATATTTTGTATCAGTCTTTACAGTAGAGGATACTAAAAATATCCCAACACTGGACAAACGGGGGGCTATAGGGGGGGAGGAGCTAAACACGATTAAAATCACTAAGGAGATGGTACTCGGTAAGATAATGGGACTTAAGGCGGATAAATCCCCTGGACCTGATGGCTTACATCCTAGGGTCTTGAGAGAAGCAGCGGTAGGGATTGCGGATGCATTGGTGGTAATTTTCCAAAACTCCCTGGATTCGGGAAAGGTCCCAGCAGATTGGAAAACTGCTAATGTAACGCCCTTATTTAAAAAGGGAGGTAGACAAAAGGCTGGAAACTATAGACCAGTTAGCCTAACATCTGTGGTTGGTAAAATGTTGGAGTCCATTATTAAGAAAGCAGTAACAGGACATTTGGATAAGCATAATTTAATCGGACAGAGTCAGCATGGTTTTATGAAGGGGAAATCATGCTTGACAAATTTGCTCGAATTCTTTGAGGATGTAACAAACAGGGTGAATAAAGGGGAACCAGTGGATGCGGTGTATTTGGACTTCCAAAAGGCATTTGATAAGGTGCCACACAAAAGATTACTGCACAAGATAAAAAATCACGGGATTGGGGGTAATATACTGGCATGGGTGGAAGATTGGCTATCTAACAGAAAAGAGAGAGTTGGGATAAATGGTTCATTCTCGGGTTGGCAATCAGTAACTAGTGGTGTTCCGCAAGGGTCAGTGCTGGGACCCCAACTCTTTACAATCTATATTAACGATTTGGAGGAGGGGACCAAGTGCAACGTATCCAAGTTTTGCTGACGATACAAAGATGGGAGGAAAAGCAGTGAGTGAGGAGGACATAAAAAACCTGCAAAAGGACATAGACAGGCTAAGTGAGTGGGCAGAAATTTGGCAGATAGAATATAATGTTGGAAAGTGTGAGGTTATGCACTTTGGCAGAAAAAATCAAAGAGCAAGTTATTATCTAAATGGAAAGGAACTGCAAAGTGCTACAGTACAAAGGGATCTGGGGGTCCTGGTGCATGAAACACAGAAGGTTAGTATGCAGGTACAGCAGGTGATCAGGAAGGCCAATGGAATCTTGGCTTTTATTGCAAGGGGGATGGAGTATAAAAGCAGGGAAGTCTTGCTTCAGTTGTACAAGGTACTGGTGAGGCCACACCTGGAATACTGTGCACAGTTTTGGTTTCCATATTTAAGAAAAGATATACTTGCTCTCGAGGCAGTTCAGAGAAGGTTCACTCGGTTGATTCCGGAGATGAGGGGGTTGACTTATGAGGAAAGGTTGAGTAGGTTGGGCCTCTACTCATTGGAATTCAGAAGAATGAGAGGCGATCTTATCGAAACATATAAGATTGTGAGGGGGCTTGATCGGGTGGAGGCGGGGAGGATGTTTCCACTGATGGGTGAGACTAGAACTAGGGGGCATAATCTTAGAATAAGGGGCTGCCGTTTCAAAACTGAGATGAGGAGAAACTTCTTCACTCAGAGGGTAGTAAATCTATGGAATTTGCTACCTCAGAGAGCTGTGGAAGCTGCGACATTAAATAAATTTAAAACGGAGATAGACAGTTTCCTAGCTGATAAGGGAATTAAGGGTTATGGGGAGCGGGCAGGGAAGTGGACGTGAGTCTAGGTTCGGATCAGCCATGATCCTATTGAATGGCGGAGCAGGCCCGAGGGGCTATATGGCCTACATCTGCTCCTACTTCTTATGTACCATGTTCCACATCCTGTAATATCCCAGGCCCTGTGTTGAGTGCAGCAGTTTGTTGATGGCGAAAGCCGTGACTCTTTGTTGAAATGTGCCCCTTAGGTTCAGCCGTTGACGAGAGAATCACCCGCTTCTTAAAGGTGACTGGATTGGTGAGTAATTCACGCATTCGCTCGTTCCTCCTACAGACACGAGGGGGGAGTTTTCACCATCCGCTGTTTACAGCGCATGCTCTGTACACACGTTTACACTTTGACTACAAGCGGTGATGATAGAAGTCGTCCCCAGCCCTCGAGGTATTTGTTCCTTATTGAGTGCTCGCCCATCACTGTCCTCGCTGGCCTACCATTGGCTCCTGGTCCACCGACGCCACCCATTTAAATAATCTCATCCTGGTGTTCAAATCCCTCGCTCCTCCCTATCTGTAGTAAGTGTTTGTATTATTAGGTTATTAACACCCTTTACTCTACTTTTAAGGTGAATTAGTGCAGGAAGAGGGTCAGGACTCTGAGAGGTAGAGATAATTTGAACCCTTAATACGTTTGATTTAATTGCAAACTCTACCATGAGGGCAGGAATTTGCAGGCAGGTTAGGCACCCAAAAGGGGGCACCCATTTAAAACAGAAATGAGGAGGAATTTCTTCTCTGAGGGTCGTGAATCTTGGAATTCTCTTCCCCAGAGAGCTGTGGAGGCTGGGTCATTGAATATATTTAAGGTGGAGATAGACAGATTTTTGAATGGTAGGGGAGTCAAGGGTTATGGGGAGCGGGCAGGGAAGTGGAGTTGAGGCCAAGATCAGATCAGTCATGATCTTATTGAATGGCGGAGCAGGCTCGAGGGGCCGAATGACCTACTCCTGCTCCTACGTCTTATGTTCTTATGTTAGATTTAACTACACAGAGAAGGTGTAGAATACACCGAACAGACTATCTCTGAAAGTGGATAGAGTCAACAAATTCAAGAGGGCCCGGGATTAATATTTGACAGAGAAAGCAGTTGAGGTATGAGAAAGAGCAGTGTGTGTGGTGTTTCTTTTGTAAGTTTTGGGTTCGACCAGATGGGCCTCAACGGTCTCTTCTGTTCCTGTGCAGTTCTGGTTCTAAAACTGTCAATATGCTTAAAATGCATAACAGGAGCAAAGATTGATTCACGGCTCTCCCCTGCATTCTATTTGGCGTGCTTCTAATTGGGGTGCTTTCACCCTCAACAGATTTAGGAGGGGTTCAAAATGGTTCATATATAGAATAATGGATACCTGCGAGTGAGTTACAGGCTGGAATCTAATCGAGGGGTTCGGGGGGGTTTATATATAGAATAATGGATACCTGGGAGTGAGTTACAGGCTGGAATCTAATCGAGGGGCTCGGATGGTTTATATATAGAATAATGGATACCTGGGAGTGTGTTACAGGCTGGAATCTAATCGAGGGGTTCAGATGGTTTATATATCGAATAATGGATGCCTGGGAGTGAGTTACAGGCTGGAATCTAATCGAGGGGTTCAGGTGGTTTATATATAGAATAATGGATGCCTGGGAGTGATTTACAGGCTGGAATCTAATCGAGGGGTTCAGGTGGTTTATATATAGAATAATGGATGCCTGGGAGTGAGTTACAGGCTGGAATCTAATCGAGGGGTTCGGATGACATTTTACAGTGTATGTTTGGTTGGAGTTTTAACTGTCTTTCTATCTGTGTATCTATATGATATAATCTTTTGTGCTTGTCTGACCATTGTGTCAAGAAATGCTTTGAGGTTTCTTCTTTCTCGTTGGTTTACTGAGTGTAGTCTCTTGTGTTTTTTGCCTTCATAGAATGATACAGCACAGAAGGAGGCCATTCGGCCCATCGTGCCTGTGCCAGCTCCTTGAAAGAGCTCTCCATTTAGCCGCACTCCCTTGTTCTTTCCCGACGACACTGTTCATAAAAATATATATAAAATACGAGATGCTTAAACACACCACATTATTATGAAACATTTCACTGCTTGGTAAATGGGGCATTGCCACTCAGCCAGATCGCTTACTGGACCCTTCGCCAGAAGGAATGAATCTGAGCAGGAATCTGTTACTGGCGAGAAGCCAGGCAGTGAGGAGCTGGGTAAAGCTGCAAAGGATCAGATGTAACGGGAGAAGCAAAGAGAGAAACGCTGACGGGCTATGGACCAGGGGGGCGAAACACGGCCGTGTTGCTCACGTGCAACTGAGTGGATGTTCTTGGCTCCTTGCTGGAGCTGCTGGATAACTGGCTCTCCTGGCTGGTGCTAAGTGGGACGTTCCAAGCTCGATACGGCCAAACGAATAGGCAAAAGCGCTGTAGTCCCTAACCCGTACCCACCTGGCCGACGGCAAGGAAGCTCGGGGAGTTAGAAAGTAACTGATCAGGTTTTCCTTTCTTTAAGGTGTCACTCCTGAAGAGGACCGGAGGGCTGGATGAGAGAGTAGATTGGAACTGGTGAGACCCCCTCTCATATTGCTTCAAGAGGCTTTGCTGTTGTCTTTCTGACTTGCAAGCTATAAATATCTATTTGCAGACTATCACTCACGTTGGCAATGTCCACAGTTTTCATTCTGCCTGAAATAAGCAAGCATTCATGAATTGCGTTAGACACTAGAATACTGAAGGGCTCGAGAGGGGGCCTGTGGATTATTTAAATTAGCTCTGGTCGCAGGATGAGTCAACACAATTGCATACCTCCTACAAGACTGTAGATTGGAAAAGTCTTCCTCCCACTTATAGCCATTAGCAGTGGTAAACATTGTCAGCTGGATCCTTTATAAAGAGTAGGACACACATCTGGTGAGGATGGGGACTGAAGATTGTAGGGAGGAGGCTAGGCACAGATCAAATGCTCTGCCCCAACTGCTCGCAGTCAGAGTGGGGAACATCTCCCAAGGGCTCACAAGCACCTGTTGGGGTTAGTACCTCTCGGCTCCCTGAGCATTTCTAGCACAGTTACCAGCTCCCTGCTGCTCCTGCTCCCCGGTGATCCCTGACTATCCGTCCAAGCTCCCCTGATGGTTTCTCACTCCCTTCTCCAAATCCCTGATGGGTCCTGGCTGTTGGTCCCCTTTCCCTGATGAGTTCCGAGCTGCTGGTCAAACCTCCCAGGCCTCCCAGTTGCTGGTCCCAGCTCCTACCCCATCTGAAGCTGCCATTCCATTCCAGGAGCGGCCTGTCCACCTCATGCTGAGGGCAGGAGCTCCTGATCTTGTGATGGGTTTTGTCAGATCAGCCTTCAAGGCGTTGACTACCTATGGTTCCAAAGGTGCCAGGTACCCTCTAGCCTCTCGACCTAGTAGCCATTGTTCACAGACAAACCTCGAGTTACAGTGAGTGTCAGCGAGCTTTACACCAGCGAGTCATCACCGTGAATCGTTTGCTCACCCAATGTCCACGCCCTCGCACTCACAGCAGATGTTACCGGGTAGTGACCAGCAGCAGGAATTCTGTCTTATTTTCCCCCTTCCTTGACCCAGGGTGCTGAGGCTAATTGTAGCAGCCCCGCTATCATCCTGGCCGAGATCCGCTAACTCAGCCTGAAGCTGGGGGTCGAGCCTGGTACCTTGCTGGTCTGTCAGGGAGATGTTTATTGGACAAACTTGCAGAGCCTTCTATGAATGGCGACACTGTGGAACTGGGGAAAAGAATCCCGTGTAATGTTGCTGGTCAGAGTTGAACAGTGTGTGTTGTGCGATTTGAGGGATGTCCTGGAGGTTTTTGCTGAATGACCTTTGAAGGACAGGGAGACATTTCACAGAGGTTCAACACCTTCGAGGGTTTTAGCTGTGCTTGGAAACTGAGTGAGGATTAGGTAGAATTTATGACTGGGTAGGTTGTACATGATGTCCTGGAAGAAATTTGGTCAAAACACCGTTGTTCCTGTAATTCTTTCCTTCTATGGGGTGTAGTAAAAGAACCTTCCAGATCTGATCGGCCTGCTCGTGTTCTTCCTCTCCAGGTATGATGCGTTGTCGCCGGGAGAAATGCAGAGGCTCTCCTTCACTCGGCTCTTCTATCACCAGCCTAAATACGCAGGTTTGTGTTCTCTCAGCCCCCAGAAGCTGGATCCGTCTGTCCGTCCGTCGGTGGTATTTGATATCAGGACCACAGGCCAGCCTTGGGCTGGAGACCTCTCTCGCCCACCCTGAAAGCTTGCGTCGACTGGCTTTGATCATGGTCCTTCGCACACTCCAAACCTCACAGTCCCAGAATGTGCCAGTGGACCCAACCCCCCCCCCCCCCCCCTCTCCATTACCACTGCTGTAAAACAAATGGAGGACGTAGCTAAGGTCTGAAGTTGCCAAAAGCAGTGCTCAGAGAAGAGGGATGCAGGGTGTCGGGGAGGAAGATGAGCTTACTGATCCTGAAGCTTTCATCGAGCCTGGTTGCAACAGTTAAGGAGGCCGAAGATGGGAGACGTCTTGAATGGCAATGGAAAGGGGGAGTTAGTGGTGAGCCACAGGCAGCTCAGGGTCACATTTGCAGACAGAATGGAAGCATTGGGCAATGTGGTCACCTAATCGTTGTTTGGTCTGCCACATGTAGAGGAGACGACACCGTGAACAGTGAGTACAGGATAACTAGATTGGAAAGAATGGGTGGGGTCTGGAACATTGGAATTCTGTACAGTGAGACATAATGGAAAAGGTTTTGGTTCATTGAAATTTTGTGAAATGGGAATTGTTGCAGTCATAGGACAGTCATAGGACGGCAACAATTCCCATTTCTCACAATTTCAATGAACCCAAACCTGTGATCTAAGATACACAGTGATTACACATTTCCTTGAGCCAGATGTGGGACGAAGCTCGTTCTACACTGTGTCTGCAATGTATTTCAACCCCACCTGCCGAAGAAGGCACCATCGTGCTATTCCCATTTTACACACCAGCCATTCGTACGGAGCTGTCTAAGTGCGATAGCCAGTGTAGACAGCGCTGGTCTGTGTCTCTTATGCTGTGGACTAGTGTTCACAAGGAATTCGGTTGAGAGAGAGAGAACTTGCTACCACATGGAGTAGTTGAGGCAAATAACAAAGAAGACTTGAAGGGGAAGCTAGATAAGTACACGAGGGAGAAAGATACAGAAGGATACGCAGATAGGGTGCGATGAGGAGGGGTGGGAGGAGGCTCGTGTGGAGCATGAACACCGGCACGGACCAGTGGGGCCGAATGGCCTGTTTCTGGGCTGTAAATTCTATGCAAATTCCATCATGGGTTGGATTGGATAAAAGTTCCACAGATGAAAGGACAGCATGACGACCCACTGCATATTCCAGCCCAGCTTCCCCTTCCAGACTTTGAATTAAACTCTGCAAGCTTCTGATTCCCGGACTTCTTTCTCCCCAGTATTAGATGAAGCTACAAGTGCACTGACGGAGGAGGCGGAAGGAGAGCTGTACCACACCTGTAAACAGCTGGGGATGACTGTCGTCAGTGTGGGGCACCGCAGCAGCTTGGAGAAGGTGGGAGGCAAACAAGGCTACTTCAATGTTGGACTCTATCCTTTTTATTGAACTCTGTTTGGGGGGGGGGGGGGGAGGAGGAACGAGGATTATGTCGTATTTCTGGGTCAGAATCAAAACGTTTGGGGGGAGGTTACTGTGGATATATATTAATAAATGCAGAGTGGAGAAGCTGGGTTGTTGGGCAGAAGCAGCGCTGTTTCAGGGATGAGCTCATTTCAGTGGTGCGTTCATTCAGTTCCAGCTCGCAGTCCAGCTCAGTAGTTCCCCCATGTCGATTCTCCTTCTGCCCCCACCCTCCACGATGACGTTACAGCTCTGTTTAAACTAAAAGGTTCCTCCCCTCCCCGAGGATTAACAGGAAATGAGGGGGATTTCTTAAAGGACTCGGTGAGTAAATGTACTGCTTGATGTGACATTCGACCGTACAGACCAGGGAGGTCTCGGGTTCAATCCCTGGTAGGTTCTGAGTTGGCTAATCCCCACCTGGTGGTTTGCCTCAGCACTCCCATTCTGTGGTGGTGGCGAGGATTGAGTATGCCGGGGGATTCTGTCCAGTGACGCCTGTTGGAAGTACATGAGCAACTGGTGAATAAATCGTCTACCGGCCTTCATTGTCCAGAGACACGCGTGTGAAGTGCGGCTGCTTGGTACCAGCTTGGTGGCCATTGGAGCACATGCCCCATCACGAGTTAGCAGCTTGAGGAGTTGTGGGAGATAACTTGTTGGGGGTGGGGGGAATATTAAAGCGATGATTCTTTAATTTGTAATGTCCTGGCAACACATGTTCTAAGATCAAGAAAATGATCCATTTATGCTTCATCATGTAAGTTAATGTTTGCTTTTGTCTCTCTCTTTCCCTGGGCAGCATCATGACTCCGTGTTGATTCTATTTGGAGGCGGGAAATGGGAGCTGACTAAAATCCCGCAACGCGGGTGAAAGATTCTGGGGCTGTGCTCACACTCCGTCCACCTGCTGCCACGTGCCCGCAAGCTGCACATCAAGAAATGGAACCTAGGGATGGTCACCAGTGTGGCCAGGTTGTTAAACTCTACCTCATGTTTCCCTCTCCTCATGTTTTTGATTTTCTTGAGGAAGGTTTTAAATATTTTGGCTACTTTTGATGACTTTAGGACAAAATAATGTACGGGTGGCTACAGAACGAGTGAGTGTGGCCGTGGGACATGGACACTACAACACGTCCAGGGTGTGTTCTGTAGCTTTGAAAGGCAATACCGTGTGAATTTATAGTCTAATAACCAAGGCCAGTTGTTCTTAGTATGTCTGCTGGTAATGATTCTATCCAACTGCTGGAATTTGTTTTTTAAACCAATTACCACTTAATATTTTTTAATGATAAAGTATTCTGATTGCTGTAAAGAACTTTTGTTAAACCATAGTTGGTTTCATTCTCTACCCCCTCCTCCTGTGCCATCTCCGTTAGGACCAGCCAACTGGACGCCGACCGGGGAATCGAACCTGGGACCTCTGGTCTGTACGGTTCAGTTACTCACTGTCTTTATCCAACCAAGCCATTGCGGGGTGGGGGAAGGAAACTACTTTTGAGTATTTTACTGAAATACACAGAGAATACAAAAAGCTCCATTGACACGAATATCTTCATTAACTTTTGAAAAAAAATGAATTTTCTCTTGAATGCGGCTGGGTAACATTTAAATCATTGCGGCATCCACGAGACCAGACTGAGCTATTTCGGTGTGTTAGTGAGCAAGATGGAGCATCCTCTACAACTGAGCATCGTGGGCCACAGTCTGTGATGTCACCCAGATACCAAAGGTCTTCCATTGCATTTCTCTGCATTCTGGGTTTATTGCTGTCCATTACAGTGGCGCCATTGTGGTGTCTCAGAGGATTATATAACTGGGAGCAATGGCTTCATTAAACCACAGCACTGTTGAGGACATAACTCACAGTCTGGACAAGGGCACATGCCATGTTTTATCTGTAACTCCATGAGTGGGGGCGGAGTGGGGAAATGTTATGCCAATCCAAGTGACCTAAATTAAGAAATAACAACAGAAAATGCTGGAAACACTCAGCAGGCCAGGCAGCATCCGTGGAGAGAGAAACCGAGTTAACGTTTCAGGTCTGTGACCCTTCGTCAGAAGTGGAAAAAGTTAGGGATGTAACAGGTTTTAAGCAAGTGCAGAGGCAGGGAAAGGGGGAGAGGAGGAAGGAACAAAAGGGACGGTCTGTGCTAGAATGGAAGGCAGGAGAGATTAAATGTTGCAAATGGGGATGGCAGAATCATCAACAGCTGCCGCCTGAAAAAATGGGGACGGGTTATAGTCTGAAATTGTTGAACTCAATGTTGAGTCCAGAAGGCTGTAAAGTGCCTAATCGGAAGATGAGGTGCTGTTCCTCGAGCCTAAATTAAGGCCCACTGAACGATCCCATGTGCAAAAGAGATGAGCTGTGAGGAAAGATTGGAGAAATGCAAGCTCTACATTCTGCAGAGCTCCAGAGGGACCTCCTTGAGGTACATGAAGTACTAATGGGTATAGATAAAGTGAGCCCACAATATTACCTCCAGGTACGTCAGGCCACTGGGATCAGAAGACAGAAATTTGAAGTAAATTTAAAACAGATCTTAGTAAAGATGTCTTTATTGAATGAGTGATGAGCCTTTGTAATGTAGTGGAATGAAAGACGTATGGGGCATTTAAAGAGAAGCAGGGTGCTAGAGGGACAGGTATCAATGGGCCAAATGGCTTTTCCCCATCCTTGACCCTTACGAATGCTCTGGCCAGAGTAATGAGAAGCAGTTGAGAAAAAATAGCTGTGAATCGAGAGAAAGTAATGATTGAATTGAAATGCAATATGTAGATGGACTTTATCTATTGTGGGCTACCAGGCAATATTTCATGCCTATAAAATACTGATGTTTAACGAAAGAATGTCTCCAAATTATGTTTGCTGAATATTTGAGCTTCTCAAGGTGAGGCTTGATAATGAAGCAGTTTTTCTGCTTTTCCTCCACAGTAACAGAAAAAGCTCTGATTAAATGTAAAGTAAAGGCCCCTCTGCTCTGTGCCAACGATATGCCCTGACCCCCCTCACCAACTTCAGAACGACACATCCTGCTCTGTCACTGACATTCCTGTAAATCCTATCAGTTACTCTGAGTTTAATGTCTAATTTAGTGAAGGTTTTTC
This sequence comes from Squalus acanthias, assembly GCA_030390025.1. Lineage (NCBI taxonomy): Eukaryota > Metazoa > Chordata > Chondrichthyes > Squaliformes > Squalidae > Squalus > Squalus acanthias. The sequence goes on along the minus strand of CM059425.1, from coordinate 15,541,699 downwards.
TGAAGTGTGACTCTGATTTCTGAATTTATTGTGAGTTGTACAGGTGTTACAAATAATGGGGAAGCAGTGGGTTGGACAGGCCACTCTGAACTGCTGCTCACGAGCTTCCCCAGTGCCTCTGTGGGTGGTGAGACCGCCATATAGAGCATGGCCGCAGCTTCCGAGCTTTAAGCTATGCAGAGTTAACCCGACCCCAGCTGGGGATGAGCTACAATTGGGCACAGCGTCCCTGGGCTAACGGGGGGGGGGGGGGGAGAGAAACCAGCCGGAGTTCTTGTTCCTGACTCCTGTCCAGTGACCTGCGCAGGAAAATGCGTTCGTGTGGTTCTCGGATTAGGATTGAATCGGGCATGGCTGCGATCTCGCCACAGTTGACCGCTCTGCCAACACTCACAGTCCAGGCTCTCGCCTAAAGAATGGCCACTTGGCAGAGGTACTGGAGGGTGGCCCCTGATTGAGTCACCAGCTTCAGGAGGGAAGAGGTAAGGGAGGGGAACCTGGAGTAAATTAAAATAGAGGTTGCTGGCATTCTGATCCCGACTCCAGGGAGAGACTATACATCATGACATTTCTTAATGTTTATCAAAATACCTGTCACTGAATCTCCTAATCATGTTAAACACTATAAATAATTTTAAAAATCATTAACAAATCACAGTATCAGCCTTGTTCAGTGTCTTATTGAAGATTTTGTCTTTTGTGTCTTTGACAAAGTTCCACATGAAAGACTTTTAATTAAACCATGGGAATCCTGGTTAAGAAGTTGGTTAAAATATAGGAAATAGAGAGCAAAATCTGGGAACAAATAGCTCACTGTGGAGCTCATATTTATGCTCTCGGTATGGGGACCAGGTGGCCCAACTCTCCACCGCACGGGCGAGGCGAGTTCTGGTATGAAAGGAAACCCCACTCCTGAACTGTGCTGGAACCAAATCCCAGAGGCACCGTGTCCGTCCACCCACCCACCCACCCACCCACTCACTCACACTCACTCACTCACTCACTCACTCCTCCGCTGTTGCAATCAGCTGCTGAGAGCAGGAAACCTAATAGAAAGTTGTAATGGGTGGGGTGGGGTAGTGACTTCACTGCTTGTGGGGAAGAGAGTGACCCCATTGCTGGGGGGGTAGCGGAGGGAGCCCATCGCTTGGGGGGGGGGGGGGGGAGGGGGGGAGTGAGCCGGGGGGGGGGGGAGGGGGGGAGTGAGCCGGGGGGGGGGGGGGGGGGGGGGAGGGGGGGAGTGAGCCTGGGGGGGGGAGGGGGGGGGGGGAGTGAGCCTGGGGGGGGGGGGGGGGGAGTGAGCCTGGGGGGGGGGGGGGGGGAGTGAGCCTGGGGGGGGGGGGGGGGGGGGGGGAGTGAGCCTGGGGGGGGGGGGGGGGGGGGGGGAGTGAGCCTGGGGGGGGGGGGGGGGGGGAGTGAGCCTGGGGGGGGGGGGGGGGGGGGGGAGAGTGAGCCTGGGGGGGGGGGGGGGAGTGAGCCTGGGGTGGGGGGGGGAGTGAGCCTGGGGGTGGGGGGGCCCATTTCTGTGGGTTTAATCAAGCTGAGAGTGAAATCATCCGCAAAACAAGTCGGTTTAAGAAACCCTGTTTTATTTACAGTAGAAACAGTTCTCTTCAGTTCACGGATATTCAGGGAGAGGTTTGACACTTGTGTCCAGTAGAAACTTTGTAATGGATGAATAAATTTAGCCAACATTCAAGGAGCTGTGTGCTAGAAATAAGGCCTAAGGTCTCACTGAGGCAGTCACTGCAATGCTTGCCCTTCACATTTCCATTGGTGCCAATTATTTTTAGGCCACTTTATAAATGCTGTATTTTTTTTAAGTAAATGTTATGGCTGCAGTTCTGTACGAGCTACATGCCAGGATAGCCCAACTGCAGGGTGAGCCAAAGGGAGCAGGGTCTGTGCTTTTATAATCTGGGTGTTCAGGTTTAAGCTGTTTCTCAACATTCAGTCAGTGAAGTTTTCCTGATTTTTTTTAATTGTGACACGCATCTCCTTTAACTTTCTATTTTGGAAAAAAAAACGAAGCGTGCAAAAAATCTTGTAGAAAAATACAGTTTGGAGGATGGTGTTGAGATTCATGGGGAATGCTGAAGTGCTAAACAAGTCCCTTTCTCTCTCTCAAGTACACAAGAGTTGGCCGGAGGGGCCACTTCCCCAAATTTAGCCCAAAGTCCTCCCCAATATCTTCCAACCGCGAAGCAGCTGATCTCCACGTTGGACAACTCACACACAATTACTTAACGAACAATGTGTGAGCTCACCACACGGACTGCAGCGGTTCAAGAAGGCAGCTCACCACCACCTTCTTGGGCAATTAGGGATGGGCAATAAATGCTGGCCTTGCCAGCAACGCCCACAACCCATAAAAACTAATTTAATTTTTTTTTTTAAATAGTCAGTGTGGGCCCAGGTACTGCCCACGGCCGAGCACAATGCATTGTCACGGTAACATGCTGTGCCTCAGCAATTCACGCTCCTGCGCCCTTGGAACACCTGAGCCATCACCCCTTTCCCCAGTTCTTTCTGCTGTCTCACTCCTCTGGTCTGTGGGTGTCGGGTGTCCACAGCTACCTCTCCGATGTGGCCATTCTTCGCATATGAGCCATGATGGAGAGTGCTGCAGGTTGATTAATTGCTTAGGAGTCGTACAAAGAAATAGAGCGTTCACGATTTCAGATTCCAGCACTGATGGTTGATAAGAACGAGAAGTCATTTTGTCGTAATGTGTTGAGTTTGAATTTAATTTTATAAAAATAAAACCAGTCTCTCCTTTATTTAAAACCCGGCATGTCGTCTCCCGGTTAATTTTTAGCTTCCTTTTCCAGGATCATCTTGTGCCCAGCAACAATTTCCTGCACAGCCGTGTGATCATCGAGGGTGGTGAGGTCACCCAGCTCATCGACTTTATTCTCCACAATCTTCCTCAGGACACGGCGCATTATCTTCCCCGAGCGGGTTTTGGGAAGTCTCTTCACAACCTGCAATGCAGGAAGGATTCATGTTTAGTGTTTCTCAGTGCGTGGACCCCACCGGTGACGTACAGGGCAGCGTGAGATTGGTACAGGGCACTTGTGAGATTGGTACTGGGCAGCGTGAGATTGGTACTGACTGTAAAAGCTTCTATAGATATGTGAAGAGAAAAAGATTGGTGAAGTCAAGCGTAGGTCCCTTGCAGTCAGAATCAGGGGAATTAAATACATACTTTGGTTCTATCTTCACAAAGGAGGACACAAATAACCTCCCAGAGATGTCGGGGAACATAGGGTTTAATGAGAGGGAGGAATTGAATGAAATCAGTATTTGTAGGGAAATGGTGTTAGGGAAATTGACGGGATTGAAGGCTAATAAATCCCCAGGGCCTGATAATCTACATCCTAGGGTACTTAAGGAAGTGGCCCTAGAAATAGTAGATGCATTGCTGGTCATCTTCCAAAATTCTATATACTCTGGAACAGTTCCCATTGATTGGAGGATAGCTAATGTAATCCCACTATTTAAAAAAGGTGGTAGAGAGAAAACGGGGAATTATAGTCTGACATCGGTAGTGGGGAAAATGCTAGAGTCCATTATAAAAGATGTAATAGCAGAGCACTTGGAAAACAGTGACAGGATCGGACAAAGGCAACAAGGATTTACAAAAGGTAAATCATGCTTGACTAATCTACTGGAATTTTTTGAGGATGTAACTGGTAGAATAGATAAGGGAGAACCAGTGGATGTGGTGTATTTGGACTTTCAGAAGGCTTTCGATAAGGTCCCGCATAAGAGATTAGCGTGCAAAGTTAAAGCACACGGGATTGGGGGTAAGGTACTGTCTTGGATAGAGAACTGGTTGGCAGACAGAAAGCAAAGAGTTGGAATAAACGGGTATTTTTCCGAGTGGCAGGCAGTGACTAGTGGAGTACCGCAGGGATCGGTGATAGGACCCCAGCTATTCACAATATATATAAATTATTTAGACGAGGGAACTAGATGTAATATCTCCAAGTTTGCAGACGACACAAAGCTGGGTGGGCGTGTGTGCTGTGAGGAGGATGCAGAGAAACTCCAGTATGATTTGGACAGGTTGGGTGATTGGGCAGATGCATGGCAAATGCCGTATAATGTGGATAAATGCGAGGTTATCCACTTCGGTGGCAAAAACAGGAAGACAGATTATTATCTGAATGGCAATAGTTTGGGAAAAGGGGAAGTGCAACGAGACCTGGGTGTCCTTGTGCACCAGTCGCTGAAGGTAAGCATGCAGGTGCAGCAGGTGGCTAAGAAGGCAAATGGTATGTTAGCCTTCATAGCGAGAGGATTCGAGTACAGGAGCAAGCATGTCTTGCTGCAGTTGTACAGGGCCTTGGTGAGACCACACCTTGAGTATTGTGTGCAGATTTGGTCACCTTATCTGAGGAAGGATGTTCTTGCCATGGAGAGAGTGCAGCGAAGATTCACCAGACTGATACCTGGGATGGCAGGAATGACGTATGAGGAGAGATTGGGTCAATTAGGTCAATTAGGCTTATATTCGCTAGAGTTTAGAAGAATGAAAGGGGATCTCATTGAAACTTATAAAATTCTAACAGGACTAGACAGACTAGATGCAGGAAGGCTGTTCCCGATGGCGGGAGAGTCCAGAACCAGAGGTCACAGTCTAAGGATAAGGGGTAAGCCATTTAGGACTGAGATGAGGAGGAAGTTCTTCACCCAGAGAGCGGTGAACCTGTGGAATTCTCTACCGCACAAGGCAGTTGAGGCCAATTCATTAAATATATTCAAGAAGGAGTTAGATATATTTCTTAAGGCTAAAGGGATCAAGGGATATGGGGAGAAAGCAGGGACAGGGTACTGAATTTGGATGATCAGCCATGATCTCATTAAATGGCGGAACAGGCTCGAGGGGCCGAATAGCCTACTCCTGCTCCTATCTTCTATGTTTCTATGTACAGGGCATTTGTGAGATTGGTACAGGGCATTTGTGAGATTGGTACAGGGCATTTGTGAGATGGTACAGGGCATTTGTGAGACTGGTACAGGGCAGCGTGAGATCGGTACAGGGCAGCGTGAGATCGGTACAGGGCAGCGTGAGATCGGTACAGGGCAGCGTGAGATCGGTACCGGGAGGGTGAGATCGGTACAGGGCAGCGTGAGATCGGTACAGGGAGGGTGAGATCGGTACAGGGCAGCGTGAGATCGGTACCGGGCAGCGTGAGATCGGTACCGGGCAGCGTGAGATCGGTACCGGGCAGCGTGAGATCGGTACCGGGCAGCGTGAGATCGGTACCGGGCAGCGTGAGATCGGCACCGGGCAGCGTGTGATCGGCGCAGGGCAGCGTGTGAACGGCGCCGGGCAGCGTGAGATCGGTACAGGGCAGGGTGAGATCGGTACAGGGCAGCATAAGATCGGTTCAGGTAAACTCTGGTTCAACAGAAACCGTGTACATGAGGGAAATCCAAAATTAGAAACCGAAAAGGTAAGTTTTTGTTTCAGATTTAGTCTGATAACACTCCTTTGAAATGCTTTGAGACATTTTACAATGTTAAAGGCGCGATATATCTGAAAGTTGTTGTTTTGGTTCGAGACCCTTTGAAACGTTGACCCTTTTCTCTTTTTAGGCGCTGCCTTACCTGCTGTGCACTTCCAACATTTACCGCTACTGAGAAAGACATGCTGATTGTGGTAGATGGAATGGGAGGAGACTCTTGTGGAGTAGAAACATCAGCACAGACTGATCGGGCCGAAAGGCCTGTTTCTGTCCTGTATATTCTATGTACTTCACTTAGACTGATTCCATTCTCATAGGTCTCCCTGCTAATGGAGAACTGAACTGATTTGGTCATTTCATTACTTTCAAAATATTGGGGGGGAATTAACTGCTGAATTGTATGTCCATGCTGGAGGGTTTGACTATTCCCCTCCCCACCCCCGCTCCCGCCCACCTGACAGACTATGCTTCCCCTGGCAGTTACTTCACTGACTGAGAGTTAGTGGGCAACCTGTTTCCAGGTTTTTGCCATGCCTGGGCAATGTTTACCCTCACCCGTGGATTTGCTCCCTTACTGCTCTTCTCCCGGGAATAAGGCCTACGGTTCCATGGGCACCAGCAGCCCTCCTATTTGCCGCCCAAGTCGCCTTTCTTCATGTTTACACCTAGGTGGTGAGGACCAGGAAGATATTTGACTGTCAGGATATCACAGGCCTGCTCAATCTGTCCTCACCTGACAGTCACGCACCCACTCACCTTCCAGCTTGGGTCACTAGACAGAAATTTAGAATGTGAACCTCTCACCAATTTAAAAAATAAATGATATAGCACCTTTCACGACCTCAGGATGTCCCAAAGCGCTTCACAGCCAATTAAGTACATTTGAAGTGCAGTCACTGGTGTAATGTCAGAAATACGGCACCCAATTTGCGCACAGCAAGGACACACAAACAGCAATGTTTTAGATGTTGGTTGGGGGATAAATGTTGGCCAGGACACCAGGAAGAATTCCCCAGCTCTTCTTTGAATAGTGCCATGGGATCTTTTAAGTCTACCTGAGAAGGCAGTCAGGACCTCAGTTTAACATCTCATCTGACAGCCAGTATCTCCGACAGTGCAGCATTCCCTCAGCACTGCACTGGAGTGTCAGCCTAGATTATGTGCTCAAGTCTCTGGAGTGGGACTCTGAACCCACAACCTTCAGCCTCAGAGCGTGAGTGCTACCCACTGAGTCACGGCCGACACCAATATTTGTCCTCTGAACTGAGATGGTAATGGGAATTTTATTGCCTTCAGTGCTGCTACTGTTGAGATTAGATAAGGATGCAGCGACCTTGCTCTATGTGGTTCTGTACTACGCCACACTATATATTTACTCACTGAAATATTGAAGGACTTTATAATGGTCCCCTTAAGCTGTGCGCTAAGAGTTGTATGTGACTGACCAAAGGCAATTGGTCATCTGTTTTTACATCCATCCCTATGCAGGATCCCTTAAAGACGTCACTCACTGCTTGGCCTTGTGATATGGCCAGGATTGAGAACTCTACCTGTCGGGGACAGAGGCACTAACCTGGGTCCTGATACTCCAAGGTACAAAGCAGTGGAGCACCAATGCACGACCCCACCACACTGCTGAGCTCCAGCTATTATTGACATCCTGTGGGTGTTGTACATGGACAGACCTCATGCACATTATAAATAATGATGCCACAAGAGCAGGTCAGAGGCGAGGTATTCTGCGGTGAGTGTCTCACCTCCTGACTCCCCAAAGCCTTTCCACCATCTACAAGGCACAAGTAAGGAGTGTGATGGAATACTCTCCACTTGCCTGGATGAGTGCAGCTCCAACAACACTCAAGAAGCTCGACACCATCCAGGACAAAGCAGTCCGCTTGATTGGCACCCCATCCACCACCTTAAACACTCACTCCCTCCACCACCGGCGTACCGTGGCTGCAGTGTGTACCATCCACAAGATGCACTGCAGCAACTCGCCAAGGTTTCTTCAACAGCACCTCCCAAACCCATGACCTCTACCACCTAGAAAGACACGGGCAGCAGGTGCCTAGGAACACCACCACCTCCAAGTTCCCCTCCAAATCACACATCATCCTGACTTGGAAATATATCGCCGATCCTTCATCATCGCTGGGTCAAAATCCTGGAACTCCCTCCCTAACAGCACTGTGGGAGTACCTTCACCACACAGACTGCAGTGGTTCAAGAAGGTGGCTCACCACCACCTTCTCAAGGATAACGAGGGATGGGCAATAAATGCTGGCCTTGCCAGCGACGCCCACATCCCATGAACGAATAATAAAAAAAGGAGAGCTTGGATTAGAAACAGTCAAGATGGTCTCTCTCAGGAGTCAACCCCAATCCAGTCCGCTTCATTCAGTGTACACTAGAACATTGGGATTCACACCAGACCAGCTCATTACCTGGATAAAATCGGGAGCTGCATACTTGGCGATCTTCTGGGAGACGATGTCTTTGAGTTCCTTATTGATGATGTGCTCGGCAATGTCGATTCCATCCTTTAGAACAATGAAGACATAGGACCCTGGGAAGAGAAGCAAGAGTACTGACGTCAACCAGACCCTATGAAGGCAAAATGGCTTCCGTGTCAGACCTGACCAGACCGCCCTCTCTATGCGATGGAGATATCCTGATTTTTTGCTGGGGTTTGGGGAGAAATTTGTTTTATTTTCATCCATTAGAAAAATGAAGCTATTGTGGTATGAAATGGACCTGTAATCTCATTGTCTCTTTTTGTTAAAGGTCTCCCGCATTGCGTTGAGGCCGATAGTCGCATGATTCTGTTGCCATAGCCACTACGATTATTTGCTTATGCTCCGTGTCACAGACTTATAATATAGGCTGAAACATTCGCAACTAAACTGGATCCACTCCTGATTGAGAAAGGAGTGTCGGGCTACGGGTTTGTGAGAGGGAAAAAGATGGTTGGATAGGTTGCTCAATACTGGGCTCAGTGTTTTTCTCATTCCTTCACTCATATTTTCTTCTCTCCTCTCCTGAGGGCAGTGACTCCCCCATGAATGCACAGTCCCTTGGGCTTCAGGCCCCAGTAACGTGCGAGCCTTAATAGTAAGTGCCTGCGGTCACCACTCATTGCAGCTACTGACCCTGCATTGTATTTCGCTGCACAGGCCAAAAAGCTCCTCCTTCTCGTTGCTGCTCTTACCTTCTCCTTTGATCGTATGGGCACATCCAATTGCCGCAGATTCGGCCACAACTCGGTGTTGATTCTGAAAGTTCAAAGCAAACTTGGGGGTCAGTGATTTAATTCGACTGTCAGATTAAACGCTCGTCTCCTCACAGACCGCTGGTTTAGGCAGCCTCAAACATGGATATACCATTTGGAGCCTGAACAGCGCCAGCACCGTCTAGGGTGAACAAATTTAGTATTCCTGGTCTGAAATGGTCGCAAGAGCCACAGTTCAATATTGAAATGAGGCTTTTGCTCATTTCAGGCAGCCACTAGGGCCACCTACAAAAAGGCCCAAACCAATTTAGCAGTGGCCCGAAAGCTGGTGCAGATTGGGAACAGGCCTCAGCCCTCCTAAATTGGTTATCAAAATGTCTATTCTAGGCCCATAAAACGTGCCCAATGATGTTAAATTTAGGCCCCTCTGTTACGGAAAAGAGAAAGGAGCTTTGCTCTGGGTTTGGCCTGTGCTATATACAGGACCTGGGAGAATTTGGTATTAACAATGGGCCCCCAACATTGGGGCAACTGTGCCATTCGTGAATACTGAAATCCTTTAAAGAGAGATCCAGAGAATGTGAGTTCAAATCTCGCCATGGCAGTTTGAGAATTTGAATTTAGGTTAAAAAAAAATTTTAAATCTAAAAATAAAAAATTGGTATAATTAAAAGTAGTTTTTAAATTATTCATTCAAAAGTACTTCATTGACTGTAAAGCACTTTGAGACGTCCGGTGGTCGTGAAAGGCGCTATATAAATGCAAGACTTAATTTTTTTCTTTATGGGCATCACTGGCAAGGCCGGCATTTATTGCCCATCCTTAATTGCCCTTGAGAAGGTGGTGGTGAGCTGCCTTCTTGAACTGCTGCAGTCCGTGTGGTGAAGGTACTCCCACAGTGCTGTTAGGGAGGGAGTTCCAGGATTTTGAGTGACCACGGATTGTCTTAAAAACCCAACTGGCTCACCAATGTCCTTTAGGGAAGGAAACCTGGCAGCCTTACACGGTCCGGTTTATATGTGACTCCAGTCCCACATCAATGTGGTTGACTCTTAACTACCCTCTGAAGTGGCCGGGCAAGCAAGTATCAAGTAGGCCCACCACCACCTTCTAGGGGTACCTAGGGATGGGCCATAAATGCCGGCCTCGACAGTGACACCCACATCCCGAGAATGAATTTTTAAAATAAGCACAAAACAAAACAAAAAATCGCCTGAGAATATAAATTTTAATGATAAGCTTCATCTCTGTATCTCGTTTCACTTACCACAGCGCCTTCGATCTCTGCTGTGCCCAGCCTGTGGCCACTGATGTTGATGACATCGTCCAGCCTGCCTGTGATCTGGTAATACCCCTCCTCAGATCTGTACGCTCCATCTCCTGTGAAAAAATAGTCTGCAAAAGACAAAGAAAGAAACCGCCTCAGAAATCGTTTAGTGTTTTTTTAAATTTTAAAACTTATTTATTTGTACTTTTTCTTCCCCCTCCTCTCCTGAAGGCACTGCTTCCTGCTGGGGTTCAGTTCCACAGGTATCGGCTGCCCTCCGAGTACCTCACACAATCTCGTCACGTGGGAGCCTCAATAGTGATTGCGAAGCAGGCTCTTCAATTGAGGTCCGGCAACACCTCGATTTTAAAATTCTCATCTTCGTTTTCAAATCCCTTCATGGCCTCGCCCCCTCCCTATCTCTGTAACCTCCTACAGCCCTACAACCCTCCGAGATCTCTGCGCTGTTACAATTCTGGCCTCTTGCGCATCCCCGATTTTAATCGCTCCCCAATGGTGGCCGTGCCTTCAGCTGTCTGGGCCCTAAGCTCTGGAATTCCCTCCCTAAACCTCTCCGCCTCACTACCTCTCTCTCCTCCTTTAAGACGCCCCTTACAACCTACCTCTTTGACCAAGGTATTGGTCACCTGTCCTAAAATCTCCTTATGCGGCTCGGTGTCAAATTTTTGTTTGATTACGTTCCTGTGAAGCACCTTGGGACGTTTTACTACATTAAAGGCGCTTTATAAATGCAAATTGTTGTTGTTGAGGATACCACGGATAAGCACATTGCTGTCCTTAACCAGATATCCACAGGTATTCGCCTGGAATTCCTGCCGGGACTCTCCGATGGAAGATTGACTAAAGTCAAGCATTTTCGCCAATTCCCCCCGGGAGCCCCGCCAACACCACAGCACGAGATTGGGAGAATCCTGTGAAATTCGGGGATGTACTTTCCAGCAGGAGTCACTGGACAGGGTTCAGAGGTGGGAGCCCTGTCAGATGTTCCCCCCCACCCCTTAGCTTCACTGGTGACCCCCAGCTGAGACCAGCTAACGGAGCACATGTCAGGAATCAAATGGCGGGACAAATCAACTAGCGCACACAAATCAATGGTTCAAGTAGCCCACAGGGAACCCAGCTGAGCTGTAATTTGACATGATTCACCGGGTACGCTTCCTGGCCATCACAGTTCGGCACCTTTTAATCCCATTACATCAGAAACTTCAAGATTAGAACCGAATTTGAACCTGTTCAAAGGGATTTTGATTCCAAAACACAAACGGGCATAATTGATATAAAAATACTTCCAACATTCTTTTAACGAGTGGTTAGGATCTGGAATGCGCTGCCTGACAGGGTGGTGGATACAGATTCAATAGTAGCCTTCAAAAGGGAATTGGATAAATACTTGAAGGAGAAAAAATTGCAGAGATATGGGGAAAGAGCGGGGCAGTGGGACTAACTGGATTGCTCTTCAAAAGAGCCGGCGCAGAATCGATGGGCCGAATGTGCTCCTTCTGTGCTGTACTATTCTATGATTGGCAGTGCAAAGCCCACACCAGTATCTGCCCCGAGCAGCTCAAAATCAAAAATGTTCTAAACAGAATGTAATTCCTTCGCTTTTCCAATAAATTAGATGGGAGCCAGTCCACAAAAGGAGCGGAGACAGCCAGCCGGCCTCGAGTGGAAAATATTAACAACTTCAAATGACAGCTTTGCCTCATCAGGCGGGCTTGTCATCTTCCAGCTCGTCTAATATCCTCAACAGAAATAAAGTGCTCTGTCCAAATCCCACTCACAATCCAGTTCATCAGCCTCCAATGGTGGCTGACCCGTCACTGCCACGGAGAAGGATCAAGGAAGGCCGCAGATCTGAGTAAATTATCCAGGAGCCAGTGTTTAGGCATCAGGACGTTTGGTTGCCGCAGAAGATGTGAGTTTGTTTATTGACGTCGAATACCCTGTGCTGTTTCCTTCTGTCACTCCCCTCCAGGCATCCCTGGACAACCATCTCCAGCAGCTAACGGATAGTCCACCAGCTCCCAAATACCAGCCAGCGCTGCGCTCAGTCTCGTTCTCTGTCACCACCTTGCTCTATTTTACTGATACTACTGGGTCATTGCTGCCCTCCCTCATTCCTTCTATGTTCCCATTCTTCAATTCAAAGCAGACAAGCTTGACACAATTCACTAGCAGCTGAGCCCTGCTTCATGCTGAAGTTTATCATAGAATCATACAGCACAGAAGGAAGCCATCGTACCTGTGCCGGCTCTTTGAAAGAGCTATCCAATTAGTCCCACTCCCCTTGCTCTTTCCCCATAGACCTGCAAATTGTTCCTTTTCAGGTATATATCCAATTCCCCTTTGAAAATTACTATTGAATCTGCTTCCATCGTCCTTTCAGGCAGCGCGTTCCAGATCACAACAACTCGCTGCGTAAACAAATTTCTGTTCATCTGCTGGTTCTTTTGCCAATTATCTTCAATCTGTGTCCACTGGTTACCGACCCTCCTGCCACTGGAAACAGTTTCTCCCTATTTACTCTATCAAAACCCCTCATAATTTTGAACATCTCTATTAAATCTCCCTTGTACCTTCTCTGCTTTGAGGAGAACAATCCCAGCTTCTCCAGTCTCTCCACATAACTGAAGTCCCTCATCCCTGGTACCATGCCAGTAAATCTTAATATCAACACAACACATCCACTTACTGGGGTAGGCTTTAAAATACGTGTTCACAAATCTGTCGTGGTCATTGTAGATAGTTCGAGCCATCCCAGGCCACGGCTGTGCGATGCAGAGAGACCCAGAGATGTTGTTCCCTGCTAATTTCCTACCCTGGAAAGGACACAGAGCGAAAGTCAATACAATTCTGAAGTCAAATCTAAGGGCCCAGTTAACACTAGCGATAGTGGTCGCAGAGCACAACGTGGAGTTGGCAGGTCTGAGTAATTGTCCCGTGTCAAGAATGGGGGCGAGAAACTAGATGAGTACATGAGATAGAAAAGGGAATAGGGAATATGTTGAAAGACTGAGATGAGGTAGATGGAATGGGAGCGACTTGTCTGAGTATAAACAGCAGTACAGACTAGTATTTATATTTATTAATATTTATCCCTCAATCAACATAACAAAAAACAGATTATCTGGTCATTATCACACTGCTGTTTGTGGGAGCTTGCTGTGCGCAAATTGGCTGCCGTGTTTCCCACATTACAACAGTGACTCCACTTCAAAAGTACTTCATTGGCTGTAAAGTGCTTTGGGACGTCCGTTGGTCGTGAAAGGCGCTCTAGAAATGCAAGCCTTTCTTGCTTTCTAGTGTGGAGTATAAACACCAGCACAGACTGGTTGGGACGAATGGCCTGTTTCTGTGCTGTATATTCCATGTAATGTAACCTGAACCATTCGGCTCCACTGAGCATTGCCCTTAACCACTGGACCATGGGTTGGAAGTGACTCGTTGTTTAGTGACTAATGGAAAACACCGCATTCTCAGGGCTGACCTACAGCAGCATCCCGCATATTCCCACTGAATCCTGGCTAGATCCAAACACATTAAATTCCCGCCGGCTCCTTCAGCTCAAAGTGCGAGGATTGTCTGGATTCTTACTGATCTCCACAGGCAGATGGCAGAAGAAGCAAGGTGAATTAAAAGGAAAAAGTCGACGTATTCCTGTTACCTGGTTGTCCACGAGGACAGGGTTTATTCCAAAGAAGGGCCTCATTGCCATGGCAGGGACAATCTCTGCATCTCTGTCGGCAGGGCGAGGGGCTATACAGATTCCACCGGTCTCTGAAAAACAGCACAAACTCTCCATGTCAGCAAACAGGTGGAGGGTCAATTTAAGCGGAGTGTGCAGGCAGACAAAGTGTCTGCGATGCTCTGAAACGATAAGAGCTCTCTACACACATACACCATATCAGCAACAGGTTTCAGACAGGCTAGTTCTGTTTGCAAATAAATTGTTTTCGCTCATCATTGACAACTCGCACATCCGCCCCCCACCCCCCCACCCGGATTCTTACAGGGTCCGAGGGTTTTACCAGCCTGTTCCTCACTCTCATAAGCTGATCTCTTTAGCTCCTCATCCTCAGCACTCTCGCCTCCGAGTCAGAAGGCCGTGGGCTCAAGTCCCACTCCAGAGACTTGAGCAGAAAGTCTAAGCTGACACTCCAGTACCGTACTGAGGGAATGCCGATCTGTCGGAAGTGCTTTTCGGATGAGACGTTAAACCGAGGCCCGTCTGTCCCCTCAAGAGGACGTAAAAGATCCCACGGCACTATTTCGAAGAAGAGCTGGGGAGCTCTCTCCGGTGTCCTGGCCAATATTTATCCCTCAACCAACATCACTAAAAACAGATTATCTGGTCATTATCACATTGCTGTTTGTGGGAGCTTGCTGTGTGCAAATTGACTGTGGCATTTCTTACATTACAACAATGATTACACTTCAAAAATACTTCATTGGCTGTGAAGCGCTTTGGGATGTCCTGAGATTGTGAAAGGCGCTATAGAAACGCAAGTCTTTCTTTTGTTAATCCTGATTCTTTACACAGCGGGCTCCTCCTCCTGTTCTCAGTTGGCCTTTTCTCCCTATTTCTCAGCCATCAAATCTCACCTATGCTCCCTATCACAACTCAGTCTCTCCTGTTCCTCACATTCAGCCAGTGAGAGAGAGCGAGAAACAGGGACAGACTGAGGAGATGGGCTAGCACCAGTTCAGTTTCTTTACGAAGCTGTCCATCCTGATTTGTTTAGACGGAACTCTCATGACTGTCATTAGCATTCCTGAAATTCCACGACTGATGGGTTTTCCTTAACTCTCCTTGAACTGGGTTCTGTCTGGGACGTGCTACCTTAATCGGCCCAGTCACACAACCACATGGTAATTAGTTGAGATGTTCATTAATAGGTTATTTACCCTCAGGATTTGAGTCTCTAATCTCGTTTAGCTTTGACAATCTGCTTCCTTTCACTTCTCTGTTTCTTGCTGATCCTGTGTCAGGAGAGGAATCTCTGCGCACCGCGCTTCCCGTCTTGTTATACTCGGTGCCAGGAGCCAGATACTCTCCATAGGTGCGCTGGGCTCTGCTGTGTAATACAGAGACGCGCAGGATTGGCAAAGACCCAGAAAGCAAGCGTGCGCGATTGGCTCTCTATATCTCGTTTGCTGAAACAGCAGGTCTTAATCTGTTGACACATCAGCGGCAGAACCACATCTGCCATTGGCTTTACTCCTCCGACATACAAGGCTTGTGCGTTCAAGTCCTACTCCAGAGACTTGAGCACATAATCCAGGCTGACGCTCCCAGAGCAGTGCTGAGGGAGTGCTGCACTGTCGGAGGTGCCGTCTTTCGGCTGAAACGTTAAACAGAGTCTGCCCTCGCAGGTGGGCATAAAAGATCCCACGGCGCTATTCGAAGAAGAGCGGGGGAGTTATCCCCGGTGTCCTGGCCAATATTTATACCTCAACTGACATCACCAAAACAGATTATCTGGCCATTATCACATTGCTGTTTGTGGGAGCTTGCTGTGCCCCGTTTCCGACATTACAACAGTGACCACACCTCAAAAGTACTTCATTGGCTGTGAAGCGCTTTAGATCATCTTGAGGTCGTGAAGGCGCTATAGAAATGCAAGTGTTTCTTTTTATGATATAAAAGTGCCATTATATTATTCCCCGCCATTACCATTACCACCCAACGTCGCAAGGGTCACGTACAGGTGAGGAAGGCTTTTCAACCCCATCTTAGCTTCATCCATCAAGACAGGCCCTACCCTTTCACCTGAGCTGACTGACACGACTAATGAAGATCAGATGGCAAGACAAGATCGCTGGCACAGAAGTTCTTAAAAAAGCTGATGTGCCAGGCATAGATGCTCTGATCATGAAGGCACGACTCGGATGGTCAGGTCGTGTGGTGCGAATGTCTGGTGAACGGATCCCGAAGATCTTTTATGGCGCACTGACAACTGGGGGGCAATTTTTGTGGCGGACAGCGAAAGAGATATGAAGACAGCTTAAAAGCCGCACTGAAACGGTGCAAAATAGACGCCCATGAGTGGGAACAACTTGCTCAAGATTAGAAAACGCCGCGAAAAACCGTCCATGAAGGCAACCTCCGACTCTGAGGCCCGTCGCATTGCTGATGCTGAATGTAAATGAGGAAGTCTCATCTTATGAATCATGATCCCCAACATGGTGTAACCTGCAGAGTAAAAATAGGTCTCATCCGTCACCAAAGAACTGACTGCAGTAAATGAGATGCTATCTGCCTGTCTTCTTCGATATTGAAGGACGAACCGTTTTCCCCAATCACAGAATCCAACTGTTTCTAAAGTGATTCCCTGTTTTCCAGCTTGTACTGTCGATTCCGGAGTCCATCCCATGTGTTGGTCACTCTTTGTGTGAAGAACTTCCTGATATCAGCATTTTACTCGTTTCCCAGAATTAGAATCACTGCTGGTTTTCTTGGGAATGCCTGTAGCTCACCCAGCAGCAGGGAGAGGGTTAATACAATTCACAGACATATTGAGCGCATATCTTCCCACACTGATTCAGGGTGTGAGTTTAATCCATCGGAGAAAATATTTTCCAGTTAATTCGGGAGCCAGCGCTGTTCCCTGTACCAATGCATTCCTTAGACTGCCATTCTAATCAAGCTAGCCACTCTTAAAGGGGCTCTGTCTTCACAAATATTTGGCAAAACTTTGGCTGCTTGCAGACGCACGGCACAAAGTGGTAAGTCGTGCCGAATCACTCCTGCGCACAACGACATTCTTCTTTTCCTCCAGTTTTTCTTCCCTGGTCTCCTGAAGGCCCAGACCCGCTCTGGGGCGTGGTTCCACAGCTCCGTGGCCGTTATACGCGTGAGCCAACACAGCGAGTGTCGGCTCACTTATCTGTTTACGATCCCGCAAAGCACCTTCTACTATGTTAAAGGCGCTATATAAAGGCAAGTTGTTGTTGTTGTTGGCAGGCTATTCGACCACTGGGGGAATCACTACTGAGCCTGGTGTCCTGTCTTTTCCCAACATCCATCAGGACTCACTGGATAGGAACTACAAGTGGGAACCCCGATTTATTTCCCCCTTTCCCTCGTGCTAATCACTATTGACTGAGACCAGCCGATCGACCACAGACCAGGCATTAAACCTGGGGCCTCTTTGGTCCGTGTATAACACAGTTTGACACTGGGCACCAACCAACTAATCAGAGATGGAAAGCTCTTCAGGTCCTTCTCTATCCAAGAAACTTGCCAGACATTTCTCCGTGCTGTCGACGCTCCTTTAAGGCCGGTAACCTCAGCGACAGAAACAGCTGCTCGGACAGCTGCAGTGGCTCCCGATCACAGCACAGACCCTCCCTCCCACCGGACTGCAGCATTTTATAGCCAAGGCATTGAGTATCTCTCAACTCACTCAGGCTTTCCAATCGACTTTCCCAGATATCCTGGCAGGCCGACAGCTCCACGCTCCACATGTCGGAGCACCTCGGGAAGGTTTATGTCACAGCTACAGCATTAGTAGTGCATGATGGTGAGGCCCCCTCACTAACAGCCAGATATTTGGACAGTCTCCCTCTCACTCGAGCCACCCTTACATTGACTGCTCCTGGGGTTCGAGTATCAGGAGATTGGGCCCACTTATTCTAATATCATCACAGCCCATCGAAAATATGGGCCCATATTACAGCATCCATGGGACTATACACCAGTTTCCTACATTACAACAGTAACTACACTCCAAAAGGTACTTCCTTGGCTGTGAAGCGCTTTGAGACGTCCGGTGGTCGTGAAAGGCGCTATATAAATGCAAGTCTTTCTTTTTTCTTTAGAGGGCACTCAGTACCCACAGGGCCCTATCCCAGCAGGACGTCAACAGGGGAGAGGAGTGGGGTGGGAAGAGAAAAAAGTTACATTTAAAAAACAATATTACCACTAAAATTAAAGGTAGTTTAAAACTGTTGCTTGGATTACCTTCCCCTTTTTCTCGCTTACATTATCATTTAAATTTTATTTTTAAGCTTAACCTGTACCTATTTATTTATCCGTTGAGAACCCACCATCCATTCAGGAGGTGGGACCCACATCATTCAAAACTGACCGGTTTCACAACTAATTAGTGCTCAGGATCGGAAGATGAGGTGAGCAGGACTTGAATGGCCCACTCCTGTTCCAATGCCTTCGAGCACCAAGCTCACATGGCTGCCTCCGACAGTGTGGTCACACACCTTCAATACAGCCCACCAGAGACACTGCACGGGGTCTGCGGAAGGGATCACTGGAACACTTCTAGTATATAGCACTCTATAAACCGCGATCTATATAATGTGCAGGGGAGTTCTCCCCGGTGTCCCGGCCAATATTTATCCCTCAAACAACATCACTAAAAAACAGATTATCTGGTCATTATCACACTGCTGTTTGTGGGAGCTTGCTGTGCGCAAATTGGCCGCCGCGTTTCCCACATTACAACAGCGACTACATGTCAGCTGTGGCTCAGTGGGTAGCACCCTCGCCTCTGAGTCAGAAGGTTGTGGGTTCAAGTCCCACTCACAGGACTTGAGCACATAAAGCTAGGCTGACACTCCAGTGCAGTGCTGAGGGAGCGCTGCACTGTCGGAGGTGCCGTCTTTCGGATGAGATGTTAAACCGAGGCCCCGTCTGCTCTCCCAGGTGGACGTAAAAGATCCCACGGCACTATTTCGAAGAAGAGCAGGGGGAGTTATCCCCGGTGTCCTGGCCAATATTTATCCCTCAACCAACATCACTAAAACAGATTATCTGGTCATTATCACATTGCTGTTTGTGGGAGCTTGCTGTGCGCAAATGAGCTGCCGCAATTCCTACATTACAACAGTGACTACACTTCAAAAAGCACTTAATTGGCTGTAAAGCACTTTGAGACGTCCGGTGGTCAGGAAAGGCGCTATAGAAATGCAAGTCTTGAAGTCTTTCTTTCAAAAAAAGTACTTCATTGGCTGTGAAGCGCTTTAGGATGTCCTGAGGTCGTGAAAGGCGCTATATAAATGCAAGTCTTTCACTAAAAATATAGGTTCCAGCGGTGCTTGATGCAATAGAATGCATAGCACGTGGGAAAGTCTGCCCCCGATTCTTGCTCCCTCCCTACAATGAAGTACCTGATCTTCACTCAGTACCCTCACCCAGCAACACAGCTGAGATCACGAGTAGAGGATCACTGGACTGGTGTATGTGAAACAGTTCTGATCCCCTCGACCTCCACCTCACCCCCGCCCCCCCCCCCCATGTTGAGAAAGAAAGAATTAAACACCATTTACACCGGAGCATGGCCGTTGCATGATAGTTATACTAACGGGCCTACAGTAGCAGTAACCTCTTACCTGTCTGCCACCAGGTATCCACCACCGGACATCTTCCTTCCCCAACCACATTGTAATACCAGTTCCAAGCCTCGGAGTTGATGGGTTCTCCAACTGAAAAGGCAAGGGTCAAACGGAACGAAAAAGTTAATTTCATTCATTGGTAAATAAATATGTTGAAGGAGACCCTGAAACTAGTAACTGAATTCTGGAACACCGTGGCTCCGGTCACAGAAGGAGGCCATTCGACCCATCGTGCCTGTGCTGGCTCTTTGAAAGACCTACCCAATTATTCCCACTCCCTTTCTCTTTCCCCATAGCCCTTTCCAAATATATATCCAATTCCCTTTTAACCAGTCTTGGTGGGTACGCGGCAATGTCAAGCATACACTTCAGTCAGTCGAGGTTCAGTTAGACTTACAGCAGCTGCTGCGAATAAATGTTGGCCTTGTAAATGTTGCAGAGTTTACCTCAGTTTGGTTTTATCACTTAGCAAAACCCCCTCCCAAGCGACAAGGTGTGTGGGCAACCGTAGAATCAGCAAAGCGGCTCTGTGGATCTCTATTAAAGAGCTTTAGACCTCTGCACTGGTGTGTGGGGGGTGGTTGGGGGGGTGCAGGGGTGGGCAAGTCGGAGGACCTCCTCGTGGGTCTGCTCCTGGGCCTGGCCAAAGAGGCCATCCACAGGTCCAGGTTGGACACGGCCCGTGGGGTCGGTCGCTCTGCCTGCCTCTCTTCCGCAGCTTTGTCTGACCTTGGGTGGCCCTGGAGAGGGAGCACACGGTGTCCGCCGGTACACTTGAGGCCTTCTGTGACCGGTGGACGCCGCAGGGACTGGAGGGCGTAGTCAACACTGGAAACAATATTATTTAATTTATTAAGTTTCCTTTCTTTTGTATGATTTGGGTTTTATTAGTTGTGCCCCTCTAGGAAGGGGCACTTTTGTTTGATTGTTTTGGGTTGTTGACACTCTTGAAGGGTTCAATTAAAAGAGTTAGACCTCTGCGCTATGATATACTCTGAAGGAGATGTAACGTTACAAGTCGGATGGTGCTACCGGAGCACTCAGCCAACCTCAGCTACTGACCAGAGAACCAGGGGTTATGCTGAACCTTTATAAAACACTGGTTAGGCCTCAGCTGCAGTATTGTTATCCAATTCTGGACACCGCACTTTAGGAAGGATGTCAAGGCCTTGGAGAGGATGCAGAGGAGATTTACTAGAATGGTACCAGGGATGAGGGACTTCAGTTATGTGGAGATACTAAAGAAGCTGGGGTTGTTCTTCATAGAGCAGAGAAGGTTAAGGGGAGATTTAATAGATGTTTTCAAAATTAGGAGGGGTTTTGATAGAGTAAATGAGGAGAAACTGTTTCCATTGGCAGGAGGGTCGGTAACCAGAGGACACAAATTTAACATATTTGTCAAAAAAGCCAGGGGGAGATGAGAAGAATTTTTTTACACAGCGAGTTGTTATGATCTGGAATGCACTGCCTGAAAGGGTGGTGGAGGCAGCCAACACCGCCTTCAGTGTGCCAGTGCAGCCTTCGGTCGCCAGAGGAAGAGAGTGTTTGAAGACCAGGACCTCAAACCCAGCACCAAGCTCATGGTTTACAGGGCAGTAGTGATACCCGCCCTCCTGTATGCTTCAGAGACATGGACCATGTACAGCAGGCACCTCAAAGCACTGAAGAGGTACCACCAATGCTGCCTCCGCAAGATCCTGCAAATCCATTGGCAGGATAGGCGCACCAACGTCAGTGTTCTCGCTCAGGCCAACATCCCCAGCATCAAAGCTTTGACCACGCTCGATCAGCTCCGATGGATGGGCCACATCGTCCGCATGCCCGATACAAGACTCCCAAAACAAGCGCTCTACTCGGAGCTCCGACACGGCAAGAGAGCCCCAGGTGGGCAGAGGAAACGCTTCAGGGACACCCTCAAAGCCTCCTTGAAAAAGTGCAACATCCCCACCAACACCTGGGAATCCCTGGCCCAAGACCGCACAAAGTGAAGGAGAAGCATCCGGGAAGGCGGCGAACACCTCGAGTCTCTTCGCCGGGAGCAAGCGGAAGCCAAGCGCAAACAGCGGAAGGAGCGCACGTCAACCCAAGCACTCCACCCACCCGCCCCTTCAACCATCGTCTGCCCCACCTGTGACAGAGACTGTAGGTCCCGCATTGGACTCATCAGTCACCTGAGAACTCATTTTTAGTGTGGAAGCAAGTCATCCTCGGTTCCGAGGGACTGCCTAAGAAGAAGAAGAAGGAGGCAGGTTCAATAGTAACGTTCAAAAGGGAATTGGATATATACTTGAAAAGGAAAAAATCTGCAGGGCTATGGCGAAAGAGCAGGGGAGTGGGTTTAATTGGATAGCTCTTTCAAAGAGCCGGTACAGGCAAGATGGGCCGAATGGCCTCCTTCTGTGCTGTATGATTCGATGATTCATTGATCTCTTGGGAATCAGCTTCCGCGTTATTCCCAGAAGCCGAGTGACAGGAACACAAGGACTCTAGCCATCAATCATGTCTGTAGCAATGCCTGAGCGCACAGTCGTACTGGCTCAGGGAGCGATTGGCGTTTCACCACTAATTCCAGTCAGACTACAGCAGAGATCAGTTCCCTCCTCCCCCTTTGCTTAATCTTCTGTCCCTCTGCCCATTGCCAAACTGACAGAGCTGGCTAGCAATCTACCACGGGCACCTCCTCTGGGGAGGCATGTGAGATCAGCCGGGCGTGTGTTGACTCGCCCTCTGGTCTTCCCTCTGACCCTGCAGGGAGCTGCCTTGGCCTCCCTCAGCACCGTCCCCGAGCAGGGAAACATTGAACAGCGAAGCCTCTGATGGCCAATCGCGCGGTTCCATCGCACACGCACACGGTCACTGACCTGAGCCTAGTGTTTTCAGCGAGGACCGGTCGTACGACTTCACCCACTTGTCTCCGTACTTCAACAGGAGCCGGATTGCCGTCGGTGCCCCGTAGAACTGGTTGATCTTCAACCTTTCAACTGTCTCCCAGTAACGGCCTAAACACAGGGCAGAAAAACAGCAGTTTAACCAAGTGATGACATCACGTTTAACCTCAGCGTGATTTTCTCCTGTTCAAAAGCCATTGACTCCTTTGCTGGGGGTCTGGTTCCATGGGCACCCTCCAGTACCTCACCCAAGTGACCATTCTTCATACATGTGCCTTGACAGTGAGTGCTGCTGGGCTATTCGACCACAGGGGGAATCACAACTAAACCCGATTCCAGTCTCATCACATGGACTTCCAGCTCACTGATAGAGATCTTTTCGATCTGTGATGTACTTTGGGAATGCATATCTACATTGAAGGTGTCAGCCGTGGCTCAGTTGGTAGCACCCTCATCTCTGAGTCAGAAGGTTGTGGGTTCACAGTCCCACTGCAGAGACTTGAGCACAAAAATCTAGGCTGACGCTCCCAGTGCAGTACTGAGGGAGCGCTGCACTGTCGGAGGTGCCGTCTTTCGGATGAGATGTTAAACAGAGGCCCCGTCTGCTCTCTCAGGTGGATGTAAAAGATCCTGTGGTACTATTTCGAAAAAGATCAGGGGAGTTATCCCTCAATCAACATCACTAAAAAAACATTATCTGGTCATTATCACATTGCTGTTTGTGGGATCTTGCTGTGTGCAAATTGGCTGCTGCGTTTCCTACATTACAAAAGTGACTACACTTCAAAATAGTACTTCATTGGCTGTAGAGTGCTTTGGGACGTCTGGTGGTGGTGAAAGGTGCTATATAAATACAAGTTGCTGTTGCTATTGGATCGCGATCTAGAGCAGGTAACCTGGCCCAAGGATGCTGAGGCAAAATGCAGTGCCCCCTACTGCTGCCCCACCTCAGACCAGCTAACTCAACACAGGCCAGGAAATGAGCCTGAAACCTTCCTTGTGGATGTGAGTCAGCTACTCCCCAGGCAAACTCGCCGAGCTGTAAAGAGCTCATTTTAAAGTTATTTTTGGCACAGTCAGAGAGGCAAGCGTAACAGAAGGCAGCTATCCCACAGAGCTAGTGACTGCTAGGAAAACTTGAAGAAATTGTACTGAGTACCAACAGATTCCCTCCAGCCTGACGCACGCTGTAGTAACTCTGCCCCAGCAAGTGATGGAACATAGGGATCGCTAGACGAACAAAGACCAAGGTCTATCTAGCTCGCCTTCTACCATCCTGGCAGTCGCATGATACAACAATAATGGGAGTTGTTGACTAATCTTAACAAGCAATCTCTATCAATTAGTCTACAACAGACCCAGACATGAGGTGAGGAAAACCCCCAGTGGTGGAGAGCTTTGGAAAGCAGAGGTCCAAAGTCACCTGTTCCTCCCAAGCACGTTACACTCACCACACGTCATGTCTCAAGTTACTCATATACTGTATCCCCAACATGTTATTTTCTGAAAGAAATCTATCTAATTTGCATTGGGATGAATCAACACTAACTGCTTCCAGCATCTCCCTTGGGAGTCCGTTCCATAGATTGACCGCTCACTCACTGAAATATTGGGGGCAATTTTAACCTAAATCGCCGGGAGGGAAACCCACTGGATTGGGTGCAACCCCGGTTTTACATCCCGCCCAATGTTACTTTCCACTGACTTCAATGGAGAGTAAAATCAGGCGAGGAGTAAAACCAGCGTTGCACCCAATCCCACCAGTCCCCCAACGGGTGGGTTAGGTATTGACCCCATTGTTTCCTGCAGATTAGTTTTGAATTTACCCCCCACCCCCTCAAGATCAAGCCGTGTCCTTTGGGTCTACTGTTGTGGGCAAGGTTGTTGTTGTTGTTTCATATGGCAGGAAAAGCTAATAATGGGATGTCTAGTTTGGCTCGCCATTCGATGGCCTCCTGAGATGCCGAGTGGAGAAATGAGGTGCCTCCCGCAACAGATCTCAGTGTGCGGATTGATGTGATGTGTTCCATGGTCTGGGACTCACGGCCACAGTCACACTTCGGGTCATGCCTCGTCTTCCACTTGTGGAGCAGGTGGTCGCGTCGTCCACGCCCTGTGTGGATTCGGTTGAGCGCTGTCCACCGTCTTCGAGGGAGGTCGAAGCCAGGGACCTCTGCTGATGCCAACCTACACATGGTCTCCCTGTGTGTGCTAGTGCACCGAGAACTTGCCAGCTGATGTCATCAAGAAGACGACCGAACGCCCGAAAGCGGCCTCCAGGTCTGAAAAGCATGAAAGCATCGAACATGTGGACAAGGCGAACTAGCATGCCATGGTCTGCATTATCTAATGGTTAACTTTGCGTTACACTTCTGCAATCAAGGGACTGAGCTCTAGGCAAAGGTGCAGCGGGGAGGCACACTGAGCACACCCACTTTTAGTTTCTGCAGGCTAGAGATCTCAGATCGAAAGGCATCAGTTGACAAGTCACACAAGGTCAGGGCGATATGACCCGTCAGCACCTGATGCAGATTGTAAGCCTCTGCGACAGTTTCTAATGAAGAGTTATTTTTCTACTATATATACTATTATATTATCAGTGATCGATCCTGGGGCCAATGCCTAGCTGTTAGCTGACTAACCCCCCTATCACATTTATCTGACATTCCTCTGTGTTATTTTAACTAAAGTGTTATCTTGTGTTAAAACCAGTGGACAGAGGGCTATCAGAATAATATCATCAGAGGTCACTTCCAGGCTCAAGAAAGGAACAGAGGCAAGAGTCAATAAACAAGCATATTATTCCCAGGCTCCAGAAAGGAACAGAGGCAAGAGTCAATAAACAAGCATATTATTTAGTTAAGCGATTACCACAATGTACATAACTCACTTGTATGGTTCTTGGCCCAGCTCAGTGGGGCTGTATTCTCTCATTCGAAGTCAAACACACACACAGCAGGAAATATTTATGTAAATTTCAAAAAGAAAATCTGCTCCAACATACTGGAGAAGGCACCAAACAAATTGTCAAAAGTCGACATTTTCTGGGGGAGCACACACCCTTATAAAATAATAAAACCCGTGGGTGATGTGCGGTGTTTCCGCTGTCTGAGAAAGAAGCGGTGTATGTGACGCTCCACCCCTGGTATTCTGAGCGTCGAGATGCAGCTGCAGTAGCCCCTGTGCGCTGATATGAACTTGGTTTCTGGTCCGTTCCAATGCTGCATCAGTTACTATCTCGTAGGGGAACTGACAGACCAGTCATCTACCTCTCTCTTATATCAATGCTTAGGGGATCTGGTTAGGACCTGTCGGAGTGATTGGATAGAGTAGAACTTTTTTGGGGGGACAGTAACATAGAGTCATAGAGTTATACAGCACAGAAAGAGGCCCTTTGGCCCATCATGTCTGCGCCGGCCATCAAGCCCTGTCTATTCTAATCCCATTTTCCAGCACTTGGTCCGTAGCCTTGTATGCTATGGCATTTCAAGTGCTCATCTAAATGCTTCTTGAATGTTGTGAGGGTTCCTGCCTCTACCACCCTTTCAGGCAGTGAGTTCCAGATTCCAACCACCCTCTGGGTGAAAAAGTTTTTCCTCAAATCCCCTCTAAACCTCCTGCCCTTACTTTGAAGCTATGCCCCCGGTTATTGACCCCTCTACTAAGGGGAAAAGTTCCTTTCTATCTACCCTATCTATGCCCCTCATAATTTTGTACACCTCAATCAGGTCCCCCCTCAGCCTTCTCTGCTCTAAGGAAAACAACCCCAGACTGTCCAGTCTCTCTTCATAGCTGAAGCGCTCCAGCCCAAGTAACATCCTGGTGAATCTCCTCTGCACCCTTTCCAATGCAATCACATCCGTCCTATAGTGTGGCGACCAGAACTGCACACAGTATTCCAGCTGTGGCCTAACTAGCGTTTTGTACAGCTCCATCATAACCTCCCTGCTCTTATATTCTATGCCTTGGCTAATGAAGGCAAGTATCCCATATGCCTTTTTAACTACCTTATCTACCTGTCCTGTTGCCTTCAGGGATCTATGTACATGCACACCAAGGTCCCTCTGATCCTCTGTCCTTCCTAGGATCCTACCATTCATTGTGTATTCCCTTGCCTTGTTAGTCCTCTCAAAATGCATCACCTCACACTTTTCAGGGTTAAATTCCATTTGCCACTGTTCTGCCCATCTGACCAACCCGTCTATATCGTCCTGTCACCTGAGGCTTCCCTCCTCACTATTTACCACTCCACCAATTTTCGTGTCATCTGCAAACTTACTGATCATACCTCCTACATTCAATCTAAATCATTAACGTACACTACAAACAGCAAAGGACCCAGCACCGATCCCTGTGGTACACCACTGGACACAGGCTTCCAGTCACAAAAACAACCTTCGACCATCATCCTCTGCCTCCTGCCACTAAGCCAATTTTGGATCCAATGTGCCAAATTGCCCTGGATCCCATGGGCTCTTACCTTCTTGACCAGTCTCCCATGTGGGACTTTGTCAAAAGCCTTATTGAAGTCCATGTAGACTACATCAACTGCACTACCCTCATCCACACACCTAGTCACCCCCTCGAAAAATTCAATCAAATTGGTTAGACATGATCTCCCCCTGACAAAGCCATGCTGACTATCCTTTAACAGAATCAAGGGATATGGGGACAGGGCGGAAAAGTGCAGTTGAGGTAGAAGATCAGCCATGACCTTAGTAATCATGGCTCGAATGGCCGCATTGCCTACTCCTGCTCCTATTTCTTATGTTCTTAAGTTCTAACTTCATCCCCTCTCTCTGGGTTGGATCAGAATCCTGGACTCAGGTATTGAGACTCCCGCAGAATGGTTACCATGGCAGCAGGAGGGAAGGGGAGGGGGGTGGATTCTGAATATATCATGGAACCCTTGCACCTGGCCCCCCCCCCCCCCCCCCTCCCTCAGGTAGGGACTCCCCCCCTGCCAGGCCACACTGGTGATGTCAATTATGGTGAAGCTTCGAGCCGCAGAGAGCTCTCACGAAGGCTCATTTCCCAGTTTGCAGCCTGGATCTTTGCAATGGAACCGCTCCAGTGGGAGTATTGCCTGGAACAGCTGAACAAAGACGGGGCCACTACAACAATGAGATTGGTGGGGTTTTTTAAAAGTCGAAGAAATTCACGATAAGAGTATTGATTTGTTCTGTGAAAAGAGGTAGCGCTTGAAACATGAAGTATTCCCCTGCACTTCCCTTCCACTTTAAGGAATAACTCCTCACTCTACGAACACGCGGTCTGATTTGACCCAGAATCACTGTCTACATTCACACAATTTTAACAGGTTGGATAATGTCCCTTCACCTTCATCCCACTCCCTCCCGGTGAAAATACTAACTTCCTTAAACTCGCATCTGAAACTGGGAATCGTCTTCATTGTTCTTCTCTGAAACGTTATCTCTCCAACTTCTCTTAAGTACAGTCTTGCTAATGCTTTACAGAGGAGCAGAGTGGGGGGAAAACCCAAAAGCCTGGAAGCTTCTCCAGTGTAGTAGCACGGTCCCTTTAAGGGATAAAAGGAGCCCTTTTTGGCCTAATCTCTATGTAAGTATTACAATGGAGACCTCACATAGCAGGTTAAAGGCTGTCATGCACCATTTCCAAATCTGTTAATCAGTAATCAGATCAATTCTTTACTGATTACAATCAATTCCAAAGTACTAAGCCCTGGGGCCTGGATATGCCTCACTCTGAAATTTCACCTGGTGTGATATGTCGATATGAGAAAAGGCAAGGGTGAGAAAGGCCATTCGGCCCGTCAAAGCTAGTACCCTAAAATCTCCCCTTGCAGCATCCATGTGTACTTTTGATTGACCCAAATGTTTTTTGCCTCCATTACTGCAAACACCTAACACTCTTCGAGCAGAGTATCTATTCTGTAACTCCGACTTAAGACCCGGGGAACCCTACAGAATTCCACTCCCTCTAATTTCCTTTTCGCCAATTACTATTTATATCCTTTGGTGTCAGCCGTGGCTCAGTTGGTAGCACACTCGCCTCGAGTCAGAAGGTTGTGGGTTCAAGTCCCACTCCAGAGACTTGAGCACACAAATCTAGGCTGACACTCCCAGTGCAGCGCTGAGGGAGTGCTGCACTGTCGAGGTGCCGTCTTTCAGATGAGACGTTAAACCGAGGCCCCGTCTGCTCTCTCAGGTGGACGTAAAAGATCCCACGGCACTATTTCGAAGAAGAGCAGGGGACTTATCTCCGGGGTCCTGGCCAATATTTATCCCTCAATCAACATAACAAAAACAGATTATCTGGTCATTATCACATTGCTGTTTGTGGGACCTTGCTGTGTGCAAATTGGCCGCCACGTCTCCCACATTACAACAAGTACTTCATTGGCTGTAAAGCGCTTTGAGACGTCTGGTGGTAGTGAAAGGCGCTGTATAAATGCAAGTCTTTTTTACTCTTCTGACTTACTGTGAAGTAATATTCTGGTTTTCCCTCATCCGGTACAGTAATAATATTTTATAAACATTCCTTATTTTTTCCAATAACAGCTCCGCCCTCCCTCAGCTTTACAATACATTTTACACGGGCCCCTTTTCAAAGGGAAGAGAATCTAATGAATTACCTCGTAACCTTATCAGGCGGAGACCGAGACGACTATAACCAGGACAGACATCTTACAGTATCAGTTGCTAGGCGCACACAGCAGCTGGGCCTCGGTTAGACAGCAGCCATCGATCTGAGGCTGGTATCTATTGGCTGTAATGCTCAGTTGCTAAGCCCTGGTTATGTTGCAGGCCAGCATCAGTCTGTGTGCCTTGACTGCTGTGCACAGCTCTGCTTCCATCCCCACCGCCAGCCCCCTTGCCCCCCGCACCCGTCCCCCCGCACCCCCCCCACTTCCCGGCAGCTCATGTTTAATGTTGGGAGAGTGCGGCAGGAGCAACTCGCTTTGTCCTAACAGCCAAAAGGTTCTGTACAAAGTTTTAAAAATTCCCAACATAGCCACCGATGGCTCCTCGAAGAGGTCTCACACCACTTGGGTTCAGTGCTCTCGATCTCGGCTTGACTCCCAAGTTGCACAGACACATTACACATTGATCTGTAAGAAATAGCTGTTAGATTCAAAGAGGGGTTTTAATTCTTAGAACAGAGACTGACAAAATGCAGCCGGGAACAGATAGCAGAAATGCCAGCAAGGTCAAATATCAAGCATCAAAAGATAAATAGAAGTGATAAGGGAATCGTAAAATGCAAAACAACACAGGGTGGTGGGACAATAGACAAAAATGGAGCTGAAAAGTCATAAAATGTCCTTAAAGCAACATAACAAAGCATTCCTCAGAAAGATAAGAGGGAGGCCTTGTCAGTCATGCAGAAAGGGACGGCGAGGGATGCCTTCCCGCTTCACAACTGGACAATAGGATGGGGGATCAAACGATTGACACCAGGTGATTACCAGCCCACCGAAATTACTATAAATATAGACCACCGAGAGAGGAAATCAGGCAGTTAGGGGCGAAGGCTTCCTCGAGGTGGCTACAGCCTAACACCTTGGTCAAGTTTAGCCTCTGAGGTGGCTGACGGCCTAACACCTCCAACAGCTCGAGGGATGACCCAACGGAAGTGACCGCTGCAGCAGACTGCGGTCACTTCCGAACTTTAAAAAATCTATTCTAGTGATATAGGCATCGCTGGCAAGGCTGGCACTTATTGCCCATCCCTCGTTGCCCTGAGAAGGAGCTGGTGGGCTGCCTTCTTCTTCAACCACTGCAGCAGTTTGATACAACTGAGTGACCTTCTAGGCCACTCCAGAGGGCAGTTAAGAGTCAACCACGTCGGTGTGGGACTGGAGTCACACATAGCCTAGACCAGCTAAGGACAGCAGGTTTCCTTCCCTAAAAGGACAGTAGTGAACCAGTTGGGTTTTTATGACAATCCGACAGCTTCCTGGTCATCATTACTGACACCAGCTTTTTATTTCCAGATTTTTAAAAACTGATTTCGAATTCTCAAAACGCCACGATGGGATTTGAACTCGTGTTCTCCGGATTACTAGTCCAGTAACAGAGCCATTGCATTACCGAACCCTCGAAATGGGAGGAGGGTGCTGAGCACTTTGAGACGTCTATACATGAGGGCGCGATAGAGATGAGTAAGCTCTTGTTGTCATTACCTGGGTTGGGGTAGACAGGGGTGCTCTCAAACAGCACTGTGGTTCCTCCATTGCACAGAGGCCCATACACCACGTAGCTGTGCCCAGTTATCCAACCAATGTCCGCAACACAGCCAAACACATCGCCATTATGGTAATCGAACACATACTGGAGGGAGAGAAAGGCAAAGATAAGGTCACGTTGTAATCACGGATCACTGCACAGTAATCATAGGCAGCTTCCGATAGTCAAATTTTGGTGACATCCACTGACCAATTCCCAGATTTTAAAACTATCCCAATCAGGTTTTTATTTTGGATTGATTTTGCCCCTTAGAACAAGAACCGTGGCAACACGGTGGCATAGTGGTTAGGGCAACACGGTGGCATAGTGGTTAGCACTGGTGCCTCACAGCGCCAGAGACCCGGGTTCGAATCTGACCTCGGGTGACTGTCTGTGTGGAGTTTGCACATTCTCCCCGTGTCTGCGTGGGTTTCCTCCGGGTGCTCCGGTTTCCTCCCACAGTCCAAAAATGTGTGGGTTAGGTTGATTTGGCTGTGATAAATTGACCCTTAGTGTTAGGGGGGATTAAATATGTGGGGTTATGGGGATAGGATGGGATATGTTAGGGGGAATTAAATACATGGGGTTACAGGGGTAGGGTGGGATATGTGTACTGTGGGGATTAAAGCAGGGACAGGGTACTGGATTTGGATGATCAGCCATGATCGTATTGAATGGCGGAGCAGGCTCGACGGGCCGAATGGCCTACTCCTGCTCCTAGATTCTATGTTTCTATGTAACTGTTTTGCCGACCCATGAGGTTCCCCCAAACCCTTGTAGTTTTGAGAAACTGACGGGATTTGGTTGAGTGCACACCTCTCACAAGCACCTGGAGACACTCCATACTGCTTTCATCTCCTTGGAGATGTACCATCAAAAATATGTACTGTATATATATTCGAAAAGGAAAAATCAGTGGGCCTATAGGGAAAGCAGGGGAGTGGAACTAATTGGATAGCTCTTTCAAAGAGCCGGCACAGGATCAATGGGCCGAATGGCTTCCTTCTGTGCTGTATGATTCTATATGCTTCTCGTCCCCACCAGAGACTTGAGCATAAAAATCTAGGCTGACGCTCCAGTGCAGTGCTGAGGGAGTGCTGCACTGTCGGAGGTGCCGTCTTTCGGATGAGACGTTAAACCGAGGCCCCCGTCTGCTCTCTCAGGTGGACGTAAAAGATCCCATGGCACTATTCGAAGAAAAGCAGGGGAGTTATCCCCGGTGTCCTGGGCCAATATTTATCCCTCAATCAACATCACTGAAACAGATTACCTGGTCATTATCACATTGCTGTTTTGTGGGAGCTTGCTGTGCGCAAATTGGCTGCCGCGTTTCCTACATTACAATAGTGGCTACACTTCAAAAAGTACTTAATTGGCTGTAAAGCGCATTGGGACATCCGGTGGTCGTGAAAGGCGCTTAAACCGCCCACGTTTAATTGGGCCAGAAAGTGGTACCATTTTCCATTATTGCAAAGTTAGCGCTTACATTGTGTTAAGTGGCTCCATGTATCTCTGACAGAAATGGGTGTTCACTCAGTAGTTCTCACCTCATTAAGGGGCAATTCCTTTGTCTACTTAATCACCTCTAATGGATGCCGGGTTAGCGCTGCTCAGCACTGACTGCAGTAACAAAGTGAATTACAGCTCGTTATGTTCCAAAGTACTAAGCAGCCAGCGGATAATCTTTCATCTGCTGTGTAGTACAACCGTCCCCGCCCATCTTTACAACTCTACTGCACTTCTCATTTATTTTTCAGCTTTCTGACTACACCTACTTCAGCAACATTCTAAAACATCCAAAACCATGACGTCCTTCTACAAAAGTAATAGCCGAATCTTGATTAAAAAAATATATTTTTTGTGCCTTTTGACATTTTAGCATTAAATCACTTTCACTGACGATTCGTTTCTTTTGTCTGAACATGACGAGTGTTGCAGACAGAAGGGATAGACCACCCGCCGCGTACAGTGGGCAAACCACGTCAGCACCAACGCGCCCACTAAGAGCTTTGGGGACTGTATGTATATTTTCAATTAATTATGACTAAGTGAATGGAGTGCGAAAGGTTTTGCTGAAGGTTTTGTTTTTGTTTACTCTCCAATTTTTCATCCCAGGAAATGTAACATCCATTTTTTTTTAACGGAATGTCTCCCGTCCTCTCCCTTCCTCTTCGACTAAAGGCCTCTGGTACTTCACCGAAATGGGCATTTTTTGGGCGTGAGCCTAGACAGTAAAGCCTGGATTTCCCTCCATCCTGCCCGAGGAGGGTTCCTTGTCTTTGTACAAGACCTTGGTTAGACCTCATCTACAATACTGTGTCCAGTTCTGGTGTCCCTGAGACCAGGAGCCAGAAATTGACAGGCGCCTACAATTCACCTTAAGTTGCCCTCAAATGCCTGGATTTCTCCCCATTCTGCCAGAGGAGGGTTCTACCCGCAACTCTGACCCCACCGCGCCCCTGACCCAATTTCCGGGAGCCCACCCTGAATGGACAATGATCTCACCCACACCGCCCCCCACCCCCCCAATCCATTATCTACACTGTTCCATTAATCTACCCTCTACCCACCGAGAGGAAGAAAGCGGTCACTGCACGCGTCCTAATCAAGCTTCCTCCAGTCTCGAAGTCGACAGGACAAAACCTTCTTGCCAAGCTGCAGCCTGTGAAACCAGGGCAATAGATGAGCCATAATAAAACCAGAAAATGACGGAAATGCTCAGCAGGTCAGGTGACATCTGTAGAGAGAGAAACAGAGTTGACGTTTCAGGTCGATGACCCTTCAACAGAAGGCCTGACGAAAGGTCGACGACCTCTGTATCTCTCTGCTCAGATGCTGCCTGAGCCGCTGAGCGTTTCCGGCATTTTCTGTCTTTATTTCAGATTTCCAGCGTCCGCAGTATCTTTGCTTTTGCAACAGATGGGCCAAATGACCTCTCTTTAGAAGGACCGAACGGCTCCCCTCATCAGTATGTGCCACCGTGACTGCCGTGACCCAGTGTAAATCCTAGATGAGAGTGGTGTTTTGGTACAGAATCAGTGTACAGACATTTCATAATGAGCTAACAACAGATTAACAGGAGCCCTGTGAGAGTTGGATTGCTCCCACAAGTTGCTTTGTTGCTCCATTCTTCAAACAGAACATTTTATCATTTCCCATAATAAGTACGTATCCCGAAATTATCTAGGCAATGGCAGCATTCCCAAGCTTTGAACTTTAGTTGCACTTTGGTTAAATTCCATGTTAATCATCTGACGAGTGCCTTTTACTGCATCAGACTGGCAGTGACCAGGAGTCCTGTTTATCAGAGAAGGATGAGGCGGATCAAACTCCAGGAAAATCATTCCTTTTGATAGAATTACCATGCAACTGCAAACATTCTGACGAAAGGTCATCGACCTGAAACGTTAACTCTCTTTCTCTCTCCACGGATGCTGCCTGGCCTGCTGAGTTTTTCCAGCGTTTTCTGTTGTTATTTAACATAGAAGACCTGTAATGCAATGTTAACAATGTCTATCTAGCGCTGCACATGATAGGTGAATGTTTTAATTAATTGGTCTCAAAATGATCTTGCCCTGAATCTGAAGCAATTCCACGATTACTCCACCAGAGGTATTAACCCAGACACATTGGACCAGCAGGGACACCAGCCCATATACTTACCACCATTAGACCAGCAGGGACACCAACTCATATACTTACCACCATTAGACCAGCAGGGACACCAACTCATATACTTACCACCATTAGACCAGCAGGGACACCAACTCATATACTTACCACCATTAGACCAGCAGGGACACCAACTCATATACTTACCACCATTAGACCAGCAGGGACACCAACTCATATACTTACCACCATTAAACCAGCAGGGACACCAACTCATATACTTACCACCATTAGACCAGCAGGGATACCAACTCATATACTTACCACCATTAGACCAGCAGGGACACCAACTCATATACTTACCACCATTAGACCAGCAGGGATACCAACTCATATACTTACCACCATTAGACCAGCAGGGACACCAACTCATATACTTACCACCATTAAACCAGCAGGGACACCAACTCATATACTTACCACCATTAAACCAGCAGGGATACCAACTCATATACTTACCACCATTAGACCAGCAGGGACACCAACTCATATACTTACCACCATTAGACCAGCAGGGACACCAACTCATATACTTACCACCATTAGACCAGCAGACACCAACTCATATACATACCACCATTAGACCAGCAGGGACACCTGCCCATGCACTTACCATACTGCCATTAGATGAGGAGGAATATCTGCCCGTACCGTCATTAGATCATGAAGGATACTAGCCTGTACTCACACTACCGAGAGGCTATAGCAAAAGCAAATAAGGTATTAGGATGTACAGCTGAGATGATCCAATACAAAACAAAGGGCACCATAGTGTCTTTGTACAAGACCTTGGTTAGGCCCCATCTAGAATACTGTGTCCAGTTCTAGGTATCCCCGATGCCAGGAGCC
The DNA here is from genome assembly GCA_030390025.1 of Squalus acanthias. Taxonomy (NCBI): domain Eukaryota; kingdom Metazoa; phylum Chordata; class Chondrichthyes; order Squaliformes; family Squalidae; genus Squalus; species Squalus acanthias. The sequence goes on along the minus strand of CM059425.1, from coordinate 15,506,735 downwards.
AGAAATTTACAAGCAGCCACAAGTCACCTTTAATTGCCCTCAATACCTGCATTTACCCTATTTACACCACTTCCCCACGGAGGGCACCTGAGCAGTGGCCTTAAAGGGGCAGGCCAGGTTTAACACAGCTCCATCTCAGCTGCTAAAGATCACGACCGTGCTACAGACCAAAGCAGAGTAGACCTACCAATATCAACAAAAAGAAGAAAAATCTGAACAATACAAACCTTCATTGAAGATGTGAGCTGCCCACACTAAGCCCCTTTACACCCATCGGTGGAAACAAATTGTCCGTCGCGCACCATTAATGTTTCCATGGTGATATAGTGAACTCTAGGCAGATATCGCACCAAACGAGCCGAGTGATTGGGATTGCACCATCGCCAGCAGTGCGGTTACTGTCCCATCGTTCCAGCACAAACTTGCTGATTCAACCTGGGCATTAGGTGCTGGCACCTGGCCAAGGCTGGGACTGCATTTTCTTAACGGACAACGTGTACTGAGGCCCCTGGTGTACTGGCTCAGTGGATAACACTCTTGCCTCTGAGTCAGAAGTTTGGGTGGTTCAAATCGCACTCCAGAAACTTGAGCACAAAATCTAGGCTGACACTTCAGTGCAGTACTGAGGGAGCGCTGCACTGTCAGAGGTGCCGTCTTTCGGATGAGACGGTAAAACTAGGCCCCGTCTGCCCTCTCAGGTGGACGTAAAAGATTCCATGGCACTGTTTCAAAGAAGAGCAGGGGAGTTATCATTTATCTCTCAACCAACCTCACTAAAAAACAGATGATCTGGTCGTTATCACAATGCTGTTTGTGGGAACTTGCTGTGCGCTAATTGGCTGCCGTGTTTCCTAGATTACAAGAGTGACTACGCTTCAGAAAGTAGTTCATTGGCTGGAAAGCACTTTGGGGTGTCCTGAGGTTGTGAAAGATGCTATAAATGCAAGTCTTTCTTTCACAGTCACTGGTGTGTGGCGGCTTTTTAAAAACTGTTTTGCTTTTGGAATCTACAATAGGATTCTAGAGAAACTGTACGTCCAACTTAAACAGCCAGCAGTGCATCAGTGTTCTCAGCCAATGTACCCTGGGCCCCAAAGATATTTTGAATAAGAAAATACAGATCCTGCTTTGTGTCAAGAAATGACGGGTGTGTAGCAGGATATTGAGCAGATGTTCCACCGCTATCCCGAGCCACTGTTGGGCCCTTGGCCTCCATTGTTCCAATCAGGTGCAAGCTGCGAACCATTGATCCAGAGGTGCCAACGCTCCCATAGATTTTCTGCTTCATTTGCTTAAAGAGGCAGTTAAGGGCCATGTTGGCCAACGTCCAGGGTTGGCAGCTTGCCAATGGGAACCCGTAACTCTTTGAGGGCCTGAAGGACGTTGTTTGGTTATTTAATTTGGAGGCCATGGCAAGCTGGAGCTCTAGCTACACTGTAATGGTTCAACCACCGCCGCACCCCACCCTCCGCCCTTCCACCCACTCATTTCCTCCATGATTCCATTTAAATGTGCCACCATAGAGGGAGTTCTGAGGTAGTCGCCACAGAGTGGGGCAGGATGCATTGGAGCTTGAGTCACTGAGACTGTCCTCATGAGCTTCGGAGCTGTGGGTGTTACGTAAGATTGCCAGTTAGCCTGACATCAGTAGTAGGGAAAATGCTAGAATCTATTATTAAGGACGTAGTAACAGGGCACTTAGAAAATAATAATAGGATTGGGCAGAGTCAACACGGATTTATGAAAGGGAAATCGTGTTTGACAAATCTGTTTTTTCAGGTTGTAACTAGCAGAATAGATAAGGGGGAACCAGTGGATGTGGTGTATTTGGATTTTCAGAAGGCATTCGATAAGGTGCCACACGAGGTTATTAAACAAAATTAGGGCTCATGGGATTGGGGGTAATATACTAGCAAGGTTGGGGATTGGTTAACGGTCAGAAAACAGAGAGTAGGAATAAACGGGTCATTTACCACACCTGGTGTATTGTGTACAGTTTTGGTCTCCTTCCCTAAGGAAGGATGTACTTGCCATAGAGGGAGTGCAGCGAAGGTTCACCAGACTGATTCCTGGGATGGGGGAATTGTCCTATGAGGAGAGATTGAGTAGACTAGGCCTATATTCTCTAGAGTTTAGAAGAATGAGAGGTGATCTCATTGAAACATACAAAATTCTTACAGGGCTTGACAGGGTAGATGCAGGGAGGATGTTTCCCCTGGCTGAGGAGTCTAGAACCAGGAGTCACAGTCTCAGATTAAGGGGTCAGCCATTTAGGACTGAGATGAGGAGAAATTTCTTCACTCAGAGTGTGGTGAATCTTTGGAATTCTCTACCCGAGGGCTGTGGAGGCTCAGTCGTTGAGTATATTCAAGACAGAGAGCGATAGATTTTTGGATATTAAGAGAATCAAGGGATATGGGGATAGCGCAGGGAAAGTGGAGATGAGGTAGAAGATCAGCCATGATCTTATTGAATGGCGGAGCAGGCTCGAGGGGCCAAATGGCCTACTCCTACTCCTATTTCTTATGTTCTTATGCCCTGGCCGTCAACTGTGGCTCAGTGGGTAGCACTCACGCCTCTGAGTCAGAAGGTTGTGGGTTCAAAGTCCCACTCCAAGGTCTTGAGCACAAAATCTAGGCTGACACTCCAGTGCAGTGCTGAGGGAGTGCTGCACTGTCGGAGGTGCCGTCTTTCGAATGAGACGTTAAACCGAGGCTCCGTCTGCCCTCTTAAGTGGACATAAAAGATCCCATGGCACTATTTCGAAGAAGAGTAGGGGAGTTATCCCTGTGTCCTGTCCAATATTTATCCCTCAACCAACATCACTAAATCAGATTAGTTGGTCATTATCACATTGCTGTTTGTGGGATCTTGCTGTGCGCAAATTGGCTGCCGCGTTTGCTACATTACAACAATGACTACACTTCAAAGAATACTTTATTGGCTGTAAAGCGCTATGGGACATCCTGAGGACGTGAAAGGCGCTGTAGAAACCCAAGTCTTTCTTTCTTTCATCCTTTTAATCTTTGCTGGCAGAGAGCAACTAACTCAGAACAGACTGAGACTCAAACGCGAGATCTTCCTGGTCTCTGTGGCTCAGTACCGCACCGCGTGATGCGCAGTTACCCACCGGCCCGTTCATACTGTTGCTCTTCAGTTTTTGGAGGGCTGCAGTAAGCATGTTTCCAGGAGATGGGAGAAACATTTGGAATATGACTGAGAGGGTGAGGGTTAAACCGCAGCGAGGGGCGGGCCCCGCTGTGGAATCTCGCTGCAGTAGCGCAGGGAAAATGACCGTGCTCTACTTCCCGCCCTACATTCCCACTGCCACCTTTTCCGTCTGGTCCTGGCAACGGGTGGCCAGAGCACCTGCCTGTTTCAAGTGGACGCTTTCATTAAGTTATGCATATTGGTGTACTATCATGTACATAGGATCCCGAGGCAATTTTCAGGCACACCCATTAGTTCTAGGTGTAGAGTGGCCTATGCAGTGGTCCTCAAAGCTGCTCAAAAAACAGTTGGTAAAAGGTTTTATGATGATTTATCTGGGGTCAGGAGGAACATTAATGTTCCGTGTAGCCCCACGAAAATCTGTGTCCCCCCCTCCCCCCCACCTCACGGGATTGCCTCCCCCTCCCTCTTTAAGGCTCCGCTTCCCACTCGCCTTTGCGGAGGAGCTGTCGGATTTCCCGGCCTCCCCCCCCCCCACCACGCCCTCCTCCCAATTGGCAAGATGCCCGTCAGTGCTGGTACCTTGTCCGAGATTATTCCGATGAGGCCCGGCTGTGAAAACGGTTCAGGCCTCACACCGATTCCATCGGACGGTCAGGCAGCTCACAACACCCGCCTCCCACCTGATGGAATCAGACACGTGAAGATTCACCGCTCTGTGTCAGCCTGGCAGGACATGGCTTGGTCTCTTCACTTGCCCACACTTGCGACCTTCTAACCTTGCCCTTCCCAGGGGGAAAGCATGGAGCAAAAGCCTTGACACTTCCTCTTAAAGAGGGAAGGTCAATGAGCCACTCGCTTCACCGCCATCCCGAGCTGTTTCCGTCCACTCCCTACAGGCAGGTATTGATTTTGTTTGCCTCCTTGCCCCTCTACATAGTATTTACAGCACAGAAACAGGCCATCCGGCCCAACTGGTCCGTGCCGGTGTTTATGCTCCACACGAGCCTCCTCCCACCCCTACTTCATCTAACCCGATCAGCATATCCTTCTATTCCTTTCTCCCTCATGTACTTCCCCTTAAATGCATCTATGCCACTAACTGGGGAATGGTGCCTCCCATGTAAAGAGGAGGGATAAAGAGGACAAACTACAACACAAACAAGGCAATAAAACATAATCAAATAAAACATAGATGGGCTTAAAAGCCGCAGAACATGGTTAGAATTCTGGATGATTAACTCAAACCATTTCTCCTTTCTATAAATAACCTTCTGATCGCTTCACGTCATTGCAATTAAGAAGCTGAACCGTGCTCATATTCCAGCTCAGTTATATATTAATGCTTAAAAGAGTGTCGGCCTTGGCTCAGTGGGTAGCACTCTCACCTATGAGTCAGAAGGTTGTTGGTTCCAAGTCCCACTCCAGAGACTTGAGGCATGTAATCTAGGCTGACACTCCCAGTGCGGTACTGAGGGAGTGCTGCACTGTTGGAGGTGCCATCTTTAGGATGAGACGTTAAACCGAGGCCCCGTCTGCCCTCTCGGGTGGATGTAAAAGATCCCATGGTTCTACTTGAAGAGCTGGGGAGTTCCTCGTCTCCTGTTCAATGTTTATCCCTCAATCCACATCACTAAAACAGATTATCTGATCATTTATCTCATTGCTGCTCGTGGAATCTTGCTGTGTGCAAATTCACTGATGCATTTCCCTAAACTTCCAAGTACTTTAATTGGCTGGAAAGCGCTTTGGGGTGTCCTGAGGTCGTGAAAGGTGCTATATAAATGCAAGTTCTTTCAACCCCCATGCTTGTGACTTCTTATATAAGGTCCTGGTGCGTTCTGCTGCCACCCAGATCCCTGTTTGAATCCCTCCAGTCTGGCATCTGCCTATGTCATAGACTATCCTGACCAAAGTCACGAATGACATCCTCTGTGACTATAACGTTATTGCTCCCTGTCCTTCTCAGCCCATCTGCTTTGTGCGATCTCAAATTGTTTATTTTGTCGTCAGCAACTACAGTGAGGTCATCACATTTCCGACACTGACAAGTTCTTGAGTTTCGCGGCCCAGCAATGACATTTCACTCGCAAGGATAAAACATCCATCTAGTCCGGTGCTGAAAGGGTTAACGAGTTTGAGGGCAGGGCTCCTGCATCTGCTGCAGTTACTCAGAACGTTGAGTTCAAGCACCTTCCCCATCCAACGGCTGGCAGAGTTCCCAGCCGCCCAACCCTCGAACTCAGAAGCACCATGGTAGAAACAGCACTTAGAAAGCGCTCAGCCCGTGGGAGCTTGCAGCTGCACCAAGCCTGGTTCGTCACGAGGGTGACTGTGGGTCCTTACAGTTGCTATAAATCCAGAAAAGAATGTCGGGATTTTTCCAGAATTCACCTCTTGGCTGCTTGATAACTACTTATAAAAGCAGCTCGAATAACGGCAATAAATGCTGGCCTTGTCAGCGACGCCCAGATCCCATGAACGAATAAAAAAAAAAGTCCCCTCCCCCCTCTCTCTCGTATCGTATCTCACATAATTGAGGCCATGTGGCTACAGATTCACTAACAGCACATTCCCATCTCTTACCTCATCTCCTCTCTTACTCTCTGTCTCATTTGCTTTTTTCCCTTAGCACATCCATGCCCTTTCTTCCTCTTTATCTCACTTTATCTCTAACTCTCTATCTCTCTCTCTATCCCAATCTCTCTTTATCTCTCTCTCTATCTCAATCTCTCTCTATCTCTCTCTCTATCTCAATCTCTCCCTATCTCAATCTCTCTCTATCTCAATCTCTCTCTATCTCTCTCTATCTCTCTCTCTATCTCTATCTCAATCTCTCTCACTTATCTCTTGGCCTCAGTCCCTATCACATCACCACTTTCTCACTTTATTTCTCCCCGTCACTCTGTCACTTGTTTTCCTCTCTCTCTCTCGCTCCTCGTCCCGCCCCGACTTCAATTCCCCCCCCCCCGTTGCGGGTAAATGTAAACCGTGCCAATGGTCCCTGGGGCAGCAGTGGCAGACACCCTAGCTCGTTGCCTGGAGGGTGAGGGCCTAGTTGTGGGCTCCTCGCCCTCCATAACGGCCCCAACAACTAATTGATTTAGGTCATGGTCTAGTTCAAAGCCTAAATAAATTTTCTCTGTTCCTCTTCAGGGTTCTTCCACCCTGTTAACTGGCTGGCCACCTCCTCATGTGCAGCAGTGGTCAGTGTTACGGTGGGGTCACAGTGGCAGGTGGAAGTCCCACCCCAATAAGCGCCCTACCTCACTTTCAGCACAGAAGATAATCTGCCGGTTGTGGATCAGCCGCCCACTGTACACCCCGCCCACTGTACACTCCGCCCACTGTACACCCCGCCCACTGTACACTCCGCCCACTGTACACCCCGCCCACTGTACACTCCGCCCACTGTACACCCTGCCCACTGTACACCCCGCCCACTGTACACCCCGCCCACTGTACACCCCGCCCACTCTACACCCCATCCACTGTGCACCCCGCACCCCACCCACTGTACACCCCGCACCCCGCCCACACCCCACCCACTGTACACCCCGCCCACTCTACACCCCGCCCACTGTACACCCTGCCCACTGTACACCCCGCCCACTGTACACCCCGCCCACTGTACACCCCGCCCACTGTACACCCCATCCACTGTACACCCCGCACCCCACCCACTGTACACCCCGCACCCCGCCCACACCCCACCCACTGTACACCCCGCCCACTCTACACCCCGCCAACTCCGCACCCCGCCCACTGTACACCCCGCCCACTCCGCACCCCGCCCCGCCCACTGTACACCCCGCCCACTGTGCACCCCACCCACTCCGCACCCCGCCCACACCCCACCCACTGTACACCCCGCCCACTCTGCACCCCGCCCACTCTACACCCCGCCCACTCTACACCCCGCCCACTGAACACCCCGCCCACTGTCTCTATTGCAGACCCTGACTGAAGCTCAGAAATTCCTGTTTGTGGTTTCAGCGAATGAACATTTAATGGGTTTGTCCTCTTTCAGGTATTTTAATGCAGGCATTAACTCATTTTAATTTCGATGAGTGAGATTGGGATGTTTGCAATGAGACTGACACTAAAACAGTAAAGCTGGGATCACCCCCATTGAGATTGCGAATTGCCTCATCAGATCAATGTCCTAATAAAGAAAGGACTTGCATTTATTTAGGCCTTTAGCTCCTCAGGACTTTGTAGCCAGTGGACTTCTTTGGAGTCTAGTCACTGTTGTTTTCTAAGTAGCTAATTCTCACACAGCAATGATATGAATGACCAAAAGAGCCAAGGGAATCTTTCATATATCCCTGGACAGGCAGCCTGGACCTCAGTTTAAAATCTCATCTGATGCAGAGCAGCATTAGGGAAAGGCCAAGCTGACAGTGAAAGGAGAAGTACTTTGAGTTAACAACCTGTGCCTATGTAGATTTTAGTATGTTTCAGTACTCAGCTAGCATTGTTTTTGAGGTTATTAATTTGGTGCAGTCCAGGGTTGCCAGCTATTCTACATACCAGGGCCAAAGTCTAGGCCTCTGACCTTTTCAAATGGTTGTTACTTAATTATTAGAGATTGTGATGTGATAGTAAAGCCTTAAAGGAGGAACTGAAAGGCTAATTTGGCCAGGTAGACAACTAATGATTTCCCATTGACGAAGGGTACACACCTCAACCATTAACCTGTCTTTTCTCTTTACGCACACTGACTGACCGGCCATGTGTTTCCTGCATTTTCTGTCCTGATTTCAGAATTCCAGCATTTTATTCCTCCATTGCTTACCCTGTGTGTGACAGCAGTGTACAGCAGGTACCCAGCCTGTGTGTGTACCACTCCCTTCGGCTTTCCAGTGCTCCCTGATGTGTACAACAGGAACAGCATATCCTCACTCTCCATGGCAACGGGGTCACATGCTGCTTCCTCTTTCATAATTTCCTGGAAAACGAGCCATTGTTTAGTCATGTAATATAAACCCTACTATTGTATAGCATTACATAGTTTTACATAGTATTTACAGCACAGAAACAGGCCATTTGACCCAACATAGGAACAGGTGTAGGCCATTGAGCCCCTTGAGCCTGTTTCGCCATTCAATGAGATCATGGCTGATCTGTGACCTAACTCCATATACCCACCTTTGCCTCATATCCCTTAATAACTTTGGTTAACAGAAAGCTATCAATCTCCGATTTAAAATTAACAATTGACCCAGCATCAACTGCCGTTTGAGGAAGAGAGTTTTAAACTTCTACCACCCTTTGCATGTAGAGTTTCCTCCAACTAAATATTGGAAAGAACGACGCCATTCTCTTCGGTCCGCGCCACAAACTCCATTCACTAGCCACCGACTCCATCCCTCTCCCTGGTCACTGTCTAAGGCTGAGCCAAACCGTTCACAACCTTAGTGTCGTATTTGACCCCGTGGTGAGTTCTGACTACATAACCGCTCCATCACTGGGACCGCCTACTTCCACCTCTGTAACATCGCCCGACTCCAGCCCTGCCTCAGCTCATCCGCTGCTGAAACCCTCATCCATGCCTTTGTTACCTCTAGACATGACTATTCCAATGCTCGCCTGGCCGGCCTCCCATCTTGCATTCTCCATAAACTTTAGCTCAATAAAAGTCCCGTTCACCGATCACCAATGTTTCCCCCTAATTTTTTTTAGTGTGCGGTCCCCTTAACTGGGTGTGTGGCCATTCAAATTTTTCCGCATGCGTGGTTTCTTCCCTGTAGAAGGCAGTGAGCGGCCCCGCGGGGGACCTCCAGACCGCTGTGTGGCCACTTAGCGGGAACATTGCCCGTCACCCCTGTGCTCGCTGACCTACATTGGCTCCCAGTTCGGCAACGCCTCAATGTAAAAATTCTCATCCTTGTTTTCAAATCCCTCCATGGCCTCGCCCCTCCCTATCTCTGTAACCTCCTCCAGCCCCACAACCCCCCGAGATCTCTACGCAAATGTTCCCTTTAAGCTGTGCGGCTGCACAGCGCTCTGCAGCTCCCGCGCAGTTGGCTCACCGGCATTTAAATGGGAAAAACCGCGCATGCGCAGTATTGTGAATGGGTCGTGCAGCCCCTTAAAGGGACTGCGCACCCCAAAAAAAATAAAGGGCACGTTGATCTGCGCTCCTCCAATTCTGGCATCTTGCGCATCTCCGAATTTAATCACACCACCATTTGTAGCCGTGCCTTCAGCTGCCTAGGTCCCAAGCTCTGGAATTCCCTCCCTAAACCTCTCCACCTCTCTACCTCTCTCTCCTCCTTTAAGACGCTCCTTAAAACCTACCTCTTTGACCAAGCTTTTGGCCATCTGTCCTAATTTCTCCTCAGTGTCAAATTTTGTTTGATAACGCTCCTGTGAAGCAACTTTGGCCGTTTTACTACATTAAAGGCGCTATATAAATGCAAGCACCAGGCGTACATAAAACTGAGGTGCCAACTTGGGGAAGCTGCAACACAGGGCTACAGGCATGCTAAACAGCGGAAGCAGCATGCTATAGACAGAGCTAAGCGATCCCACAACCAACGGATCAGATCAAAGCTCTGCAGTCCTGCCTCATGCAGTCGTGAATAGTGGTGGACAATTAAACAACTAACAGGAGGAGGAGGCACCATGAATATCCCCATGCAAAAGACATGGCTGAAGCGTTTGCCAGAAGTGCCGAGTGAATGATCCATATCGGCCTCCTCCTGCGATCCCCACCATCGCAGAATCCAGTCTTCAGCCAATTCGATTCACCCCACGTGATATCAAGAAACGGCTGAGTGTACTGGATACAGCAAAGGCTATGGGCTCCGACAACATCCCGGCTGTCATGCTGAAGACTTGTGCTCCAGAACCAGCCGCGCCTCTAGCCAAGCTATTCCAGTACAGCTACAACACTGGCATCTATCCGACAATGTGGAAAACTGCCCAGGTATGTCTTGTCCACAAAAAGCAGGACAAATCCAATCCGGCCAATCACCGCCCCAGCAGTCTACTCTCAATCATCAGCAAAGTGATGGAAGGTGTCATCGACAGTGCTATCAAGCGGCACTTACTCACCAATAACCTGCTCACCGATGCTCAGTTTGGGTTCTGCCAAGACCACTCGGCTCCCGACCTCATAATAGCCTTGGTCCAAACATGGACAAAAGAGCTGAATTCCAGAGGTGAAGTGAGAGTGACTGCCCTTGACATCAAGGCAGCATTTGACCGAGTGTGGCATCAAGGAGCCCTAGTAAAATTGAAGTCAATGGGAATCAGGGGGAAAACTCTCCACTGGCTGGTGTCATACCTAGCACAAAGGAAGATGGTTGTAGTTGTTGGAGGTCAATCATCTCAGCCCTAGGACTCGCTGCAGGAGTTCCACAGGGCAGTGTCGTAGGCCCAACCATCTTCAGCTGCTTCATCAATGACTTTCCCTCCATCATAAGGTCAGAAGTGGGGATGTTCGCTGATGATTGCAGTGTTCAGTTCCATTCGCAACTCCTCAGATAACGAAGCAGTCCATGCCCGAATGCAGCAAGACTTAGATGACATTCAGGCTTGGGCTGATAAGTGGCAAGTAACATTCATGCCACACAAGTGCCAGGCAATGACTATCTCCAACAAGTGGGAGTCTAACCACCACCCCTTGAGATTCAACGGCATTACCATCACCGAAACCCCCACCATTAACATCCTGGGGGTCACCATTGACCAGAAACTTAACTGGACCAGCCACATAAATACTGTGGCTACCAGAGCAGGTCAGAGGCTGGGTATTCTGTGGCGAGTGTCTCACCTCCTGACTCCCCAAAGCCTTTCCTTCATTTAAAAGGCACAAGTCAGGAGTGTGATGGAATACTCTCCACTTGCCTGGATGAGTGCAGCTCCAACAACACTCAAAAAGCTTGACACCATTCAGGATAAAGCAGCCCGCTTGATTGGCACCCCATCCACCACCTTAAACATTTATTCCCTCCACCACCAGCGCACCGTGGCTGCAATGCGTACCATCTACAAGATATACTGCAGCAACTCGCCAAGGCTCCTTCGGCAACACCTCCCAAACCCGTGACCTCTATCACCTAGAAGGACAAGGGCAGCAGGCGCATGGGAACACCACCACCTCCAAGTTCCCCTCCAAGTCACACACCATTCTGACTTGGAAATATATCGCCGATTCCTTCATCGTCGCTGGGTCAAAATCCTGGAACTCCCTCCCTAACAGCACTGTGGGAGTACCTTCACCACACGGACTGCAGCGGCTCATGAAGGCGGCCCACCACCACCTTCTCAAGGGCAAATAGGGATGGGCAATAAATGCTGGCCTTGCCAGCGATGCCCAGATCCCATAAGCAAAAAAAAAAGTTGTTGTTGGTCTTCTTCATCTCACCCAATCAACATATCCTTCTATTCCTTTCTCCCTCATGTGCTTATCTAGCTTCCCCTTGAATGCATCTATGCTATTCGCCTCAAACACTCCTTGTGGTAGTAAATTCTACTTTCTAACCACTCTCTGGGTAAAGAAGTTTCTCCTGAGTTTCCTATTGGGTTTATTAGTGACTATCTTATATTTATGGCCCCGAGTTCTGGTCTCCCCCGCAAGTAGAAACATCTTCTCTACGTCTACCCTATCAAACCCTTGCATAATCTTAAAGTCCTCCATCAGGTCACCCCTCAGTTTTCTCTTTTCTAGAGAAGAGAGCCCCATCTTGTTCAATCTTTCCTGATAGGTATAACCTCTCACTTCTGGTATCATTCCAGCAAGTCTTTTTTGCACCCTCTCCAGTGCCTCTATATCCTATTTATAATCTGGAGACCAAAACTGTTCACAGTACTCCAAGTGTGGTCTAACCAAGGTTCTATACAAGTTTGATATAACTTCTCTGCTTTTCAATTCAATCCCTCTAGAAATGAACCCCAGTGCTTTGTTTGCTTTTTTATGGCCTTATTAACCTGTGTCGCCACTTTTAGTGATTTGTGTATATGTACCCCAGATCCCTCTGTTCCTCAACCCCATTTAGACACTTATTTTCCAAGGAGTATGTGGCCTCCTTATTCTTCCTACCAAAATGTACCTCACACTTCTCTATATTGAATTTCATTTGCCAATTCCACGCCCATTCTGCAAATTTATTAATGTCTTCCTGTATTTTGTCACAGTCCTCCTCTGTACTAACTGCACTCCCCAATTTGGTGTCGCTCACAAATTTTGAAATTGTACTTCCGATTTTCGACTCCAAATCTTTTATGTAAATGGTGAACAACAGAACTATGAAGACATTCAAATACTATCCAATCTATATTTGAAACATGTGTTTCTTAAGTTTAAACTTTCACATACACAGGAACATAAGGATGTGAAAAGGCCCAACTTGATTTTTTTTGTTCTTTCGTGCTATGTTCATTTGGGGACTCAGCCCACCTGATGGGCAGAAAAGATGGCTGCCCGCATTGACAGAGGGGGAGGGGCGGGTTGGCACTAACTCCAAGATAATATACAGAGGGAAAAAGAAACTTACAAAATAAAAGCATAACAAGATTAAAATAGCTGACTCCGTAGAGGATTGAAGGTTAGAAGGAAAAACAATGGCACTGATAGTCAGATGTTCTGTGGGACGCTGTGGTCCCAGTCCAGCTGAGACTGTGGGAGTATCCATGGAATGCAGTGTGGATTCTAGCAAAATGTAGGGTTGATACCAAGGTTCCCGCTAAGCTGCGTGCGGCCGCACAGTAATCTATATGGTCCCGCGCAGGCTGCCCACTGGCTTTTACATTGGCCCAGAAATTGATCTCGCTCTGCTCCCGCGGGGGTAAGCCTTCCCCGCGATGTCTCACCTCGCTTATGCTTTTTCTGATCCAGCTCGCACGAACTTGATGTTCCAGACATCAGCTGTGCTGGGCTTGCGTATCCCAGCGGCGTAGTGAATTCGTGCGAGCTGTGGGATCACGTGACTCAGTTAGAGCCAATGGCAGCACACCATCTTCCATTCATAAGTCTCACAGCATGGCTGTGAGACTTATGAATCTTACACCCCCCCAAAATAACAGCTAAACCTCAATTAAATAAAAAAAAAAAACCATCACATTAATAAAATAAGTATAGTTAATTAAATTAACCATTTTAAATAAAAAATTACATTTTTGAAAAAATTTAAAATCTTTTAAAAAGTTATAAAAATAAACTTACCTGTCTTTAAAGTCTATAAAAAAGATATACCTGTAAAAAAAAAATCAAAAAAATACTTAATTCACTACTTACCTTCTTAAAAGCGGGTCTTACTCCTCCTTTTTACATTTCCAAAATCTTCCCTACTTACCTGCGCGTCCAAAGCATGAAGTGCACAGCGTGCGCGCAGCCTGTAGCGCGCACGCGATGCACCCAGGCCCCGCCCCCTTTTCGGAAGAGCAATTGCCGGTTTTCAGCGCATGCGCAGGGCATGCAGAAAACCGGCAATTGGAGTGGGAATACGCGAGAGTATGCAGTGCGTACTCTCGCGTCCCGGGATCAATTTTCGGCCCATTGTAAGTACCGCGTATGCGCAGAAATTTAAAGGGACCGCGCATTGAAAGAAACAGGCCGCGCAGAGCAAAGCGCAGCTTACAGGGAACATTGGTTGATACCCTCGAACATTTTCCTCAGTTCCTTTTCATGGACAGAATCAATGACAGTGCAGGTTGAGCCCACTCTGTAGGTAGGAGGAGGTTCAATTGGACGGCTAATCTTTTACGCTTTCAGGGCCTTGGAATTTCCCAGTGTGAGTATTAGCATACAAACTCTTTAACACATTAGCATGAAATTCCTTTGACCCCTTTTTTAATAGACATGTTAACCCATTTACTCTGTGTGGGCTACTGCCTGTGTTAAAATAGCAAACAAAGCAATTTCATACAAATGTTCGTAGGGTAATATTCGCACCATGTTATCACCAGGCCTTTGCATTCTTAGGAACTCCCACCACCAGGGCCTGCTTTAAAGCTCACTCCGATGAAAACAGTCTACTCCAGGGACTTGAGCACAAAATCTAGGCTGACACTCCCAGTGCAGTACTGAGGGAGTGCTGATCTATCGGAGGTGCCGTCTTTCAGATGAGACGTTAAACTGAGGCCCCGTCTGCCCTCTCAGGTGGACGTAGAAAAAATCCCATGGCACTATTTGGAAGAAGAGCAGGGGAGTTTTACCCAGTGTCCTGGCCAATATTTATCCCTCAGCCAACATCACTAAAAACAGATTATCTGGTCATTAGCACCTTGCTGTGCGCAAGTTGGCTGTTGCGTTTCCTACATTACAACAGTGACTACACTTCAAAAGTACTTCATAGGCTGTAAAGCTCTTTGGGACGCCCTGAGGTTGTGAAAGGCACGAATAAATATAAAAAGACCTGTGGCACAGGAATGGGAAATGTGACCTAGTTTATCATCCAAGCAATATACCTCCTCCAGGGGGATATCAATATTTGACATCGGGACCTTGTTCTCTGTTCTCATAGCCACAAACACTCGTTTGACGGAAGGACACAACTTCACAGCTTGGTCTACAGTTTTCTTCAACTCGATGACCCGTCCGCCCCTCAGAGCCTGGTTGCTGGTGATCACGGTTTCAGACTGTGCTTTAGGAATGAGAACAGGATGGTTAGGAGATTATACAGTAACAGTGGCATACACTTATATAAGCGCCTTCAATAAAGCAAAAAGCCCCAAGGTACTTCACAGTTGGGGAGGTCAGACCTGAGTAGTCCTCGGAGGGGGACCAGGGGAGGTGCAGTTCAAGAGGTGAGTTTGAAGGAGGTTTTTGAAAGTGGGAGCAAATGGAGGGGTTTAGGGAAAGAGCTTGAAAGTGTGGGGTGGAGATGAAGGAAGGCTCTGCCACTGATGGTGAAGCAGAGAGATTGGGGAGCGTGCTGTAGGTCAGAGCTGGAAGAGCAGAAGGTGCAGCCAGGGACATAAGGCTGGTGGAGGTGACAAAGGCAGTGAGGGGCAAGGCCACGGAGAGACTTGAAGACAAGGAGGGGAGAATTGCATCTGCCCTGCCTGATAGATTATTCCAAACCATTTATTGTTCTTTTAGCAAATAAATTCTTCCTGACATCCTGCTTAAATTTACCTTTCATTAATTCTCCTTCACGCCTCTGGTCCTACTCTCCTGACTTACTTTGAAGCAATAATCTGGGTCCACCTTCTCTATGCTATTAAATATTTGATATACCTTTATGACATCCCCCTTGACCACTTCTGCTCTAGACTAGAGAACCTGGAATTGCTCTCCTTAGAACAGAGAAGGTTAAGGGGAGATTTAATAGAGGTATTCAAAATTATGAAGGGTTTTGATAGAGTAAATAAGAAGAAACTGTTTCCACCGGCAGGAGGGTCGGTAACCAGAGGTCACAGATTCAAGGTAATCGGCAAAAGAGTCGAGATGAATTTTTTTTACGCAGGATTTGTTGTGATCTGGAACGCGCTGCCTGAAAGGGTGGTGGAAGGAGATTCAATAGTAACTTTCAAAAAGGAATTGGATTTATACTTGAAAAAGAAAAATCTGCAGGGCTATGGGAGGGAGTGGGATCAATTGGATAGCTCTTTCTAAAAAGCCAGCGCAGACACGATGGGCTGAATGGTCTCCTTCTATGCTTTAAGATTCTATGATTCTATGGTACTGCTTGCTGTGTCAATCTCTGGGGTATAATAATACAATCTGTATTACAAGAGTATAACATATATACTTGCCGCAATTCTTAAGACCAGATCATTTCTGTATATAGTAGATAACAGTGGCCCCAACACAAGTCCCTGCGGAACAAAACTCACCACCTTCCAGTTTGAGGAACTTAATTTTACCGTTGCAATCTATCCTTTGTTTTCTGCCCTCCAATCATCTCTCTATCCATGTGTCCACTTTCCCTTTAATTCCATTAGCCATTATCTTTATTATGCGGTAGTTTATCAAAAGCTTTTGACAGTCCATGTAAGCCACATCCACTGCACGTCTTCATCTATCCTCTCTATTATTCCTCCATAACATTGGTCAAAATCGTCTACTGTATGATGGTTACATTAAAGAGGCATGAAATGGGGACAATATCACAGCTGGCCAATGCCTGAATCAGTGATGTCACGACATATATTCCCCATTGCTGAGCTAATGGTGATACTTGCTGCAATTTACTTTTGAAATACCCGTCCTATCACCGTCTGAATGTCAGTATAAGATATGCTCATAGGGTTATCAGAAGGTTATGCTGATTGGGTGAGATGAAGTAGGGTGGGAGGAGGCTCGTGTGGAGCATAAACACCAGCACGGACCAGTTGGACCAAATGGCCTGTTTCTGTGCTGTAAATTCTATGCAATTCTATGTATTTTAATATACTGAATATAATATATTTGTGGTCCTTTAGGTGAAAGGCATCAAAGGTGAAGAATCCATTACTCTCTCATTTGAATACCCTGTTCAACATCAAGCAGATCAGGTCTAGCATAGACCAGAGACCACCGTTTCCCAGCAATGAGCCTCAACTCAACCTCAGAAAGGCGCACACTGCCATATAGAATCATAGAATGATACAGCATAGAAGGAGGCCATTCGGCCCATCATGCCTTTGCTGGCTCTTTGGTAGAGCTACATAAGAAAATAAGAATTAAGAGCAGGAGTAGGCCATACGGCCCTTCGAGCCTGCTCCGCCATTCAATACAATCATGGCTGATCTTCAACCTCAACTCCACTTTCCCACCTGATCTCCACATCCCTCGATTCCCCTGGAGTCCAAAAATCTGTCTATCTCAGCCTTGAATATACTCAACAACTCAGCAGCCACAGCCCTTTGGGGTAGAGAATTCCAAAGATTCACAACCCTCTGAGTGAAGAAATTCCTCCTCATCTCAGTCTTAAATGGCTGACTCCTTATCCTGAGACTATCCAATTAATCCCACTCTCCTGCTCTTTCCCCAGGGCCCTGTCTCTTTCGCATCATCAGCGTACATTTACATTTCTCACACCAGTTGTCTTTGAGATCACTCTGAATGAGACTGCCAATTTACTGTCAACAGATGGCAGATTTTGGGTTATGGACTCCTGCACACTAACAGCTGGGTTGAGCCTGCCTATTCCTATCGCACCATAGACCTCTCATGTAGAGGCGACTATCATCCCATTAGTCTCAGTCCCAGAGGTGACAAGACAGTACTAACCAGCTGGGCCACCCAGTCAGTCCAAAGTTTCCTTTTGACTGCTGATAAAGTCAGAATCCTCTGAAGTGTCCACTCAACTTGCATTTATAGCCACCCAATGCTGCCACAGCAATTTGGAATCAATTTCGTGGCTGTTATCAGTGCCAATTACAGTTTTTTTTATTCATTGGATGTGGGCATTGCAGGCAAGGCCAGCATTTAGTGCCCATCCCTAATTGCCCTTGGGAAGGTGGTGATCCACCTTATACAACTGAGTGGCTTGCTGGGCCATTTCAGAGGGCAGTTGAGAGTCAACCACATTGCTGTGGGTCTGGAGTCACGTATCGGCCAGACCAGGTAAGGACGGCAGATTTCCTTCCCAAAAGGACATTAGTGAACCAGATGGGTTTTTACAACAATCCGGTAGTTTCATGATCACCATTACTGATACTAGCGTTCTATTCCAAATTTATTTAATTAACTGAATTTAAATTCCCCAGCTGCTGTGGTGGGATTTGAACTCATTTCTCCAGATCAGAAGTCCAGAATCTACCAGGATTACTAGTTCAGTACCCTAACCACTATGCTACCATACCCCGTTCACAGCCCCAATCTCATACACTGGCAAAAAGTAGCACAGTCATAGTCCCTATGTAGCTATCACTAAAAAAAAAGGAAGCACGAGGTAAAATATTAACAGAACCAATCTTCTAAGAGAAAGTGAACAGATAAATGAAATGGATCAACTCTCACCATCTTGAATCCTATCGGCCAATGCATCTGCACTGAACCCTGCAAAGACAACGTTATGCACTGCCCCAATACGAGCACATGCTAGCATCGAAGCCACTGCGATTGGTGAGGCTGGCATGTAGATGGTCACCCGATCTCCTTTGCGGACACCTTGCCTTTTCAGAGTGTTAGCCAGACGACAAGTCACCTCCAGCAGCTGCCTGAATGTACAGAATTAAGCAGTGAATAAATACAGTGCATGACCAGCGACTCACTCAGCATCTTCCCGTGGACATTCATCGCGCCTTTCCTAAGATTGCAGCCCTCCTGCAGCGTCAGACCTATGATGCAACAATCTCATTAAAATACACACCCCATCACTAATGTACAACATCGTTGTGACTAAAATGACACAAGCCTCTTCTAGCTCTTCTCCCTCCCCAAAACAAAACAAAACATTCCAAGATCGGAGCCACACCTGTGGCTAGCCAACGATTTCATTCGGACAACACTGCTCAAATGTAACGGGGGGAAGAACTGAAGTGGTACAATTGTGGCTCAGTGGGTAGCACTCGTCTCTGAGTCAGAAGGTTGTGGTTCAAGTCCCACTTCAGAGACTTGAGATCAAAATCTAGGCTGGCACTGCAGTGCAGTACTGAGGGAGTGCTGCACTATCGGAGGTGCCATCTTTCAGATGAGACGTTAAACTGAGGTCCCGTCTACCCTCTCAGCTGGACGTAATCATAAGAAATAGGAGCAGGAGTAGGCCATTTGGCCCTTTGAGCCTGCTCCGCCATTCAATAAGATCATGGCTGATCTTCTACCTCAACTCCACTTTCCTGCACTATCCCCATATCCCTTAATTCCCTTAATATTCAAAAATCTATTGCTCTCTGTCTTGAATATACTCAACGACTGAGCCTCCACAGCCCTCTGGGGTTGAGAATTCCAAAGATTCACCACCCTCTGAGTGAAGAAATTCCTCCTCATCTCAGTCCTAAATGGCCGACCCCTTATTCTGAGACTGTAACCCCTGGTTCTAGACTCCCCAGCCAGGGGAAACATCCTCCCTGCATCTACCCTGTCAAGCCCTGTAAGAATTTTGTATGTTTCAATGAGATCACCTCTAAGATCCCATGGCATTATTCGAAGAAGAGCAGAAGAGTTCTCCCCGGTGTCCTGGGCAGTATTTATCCCTCAACCAGCATCACTAAAAAAACATTATCTGGTCAGTATCTCATTGCTGTTTGTGGGAGCTTGCTGTGCGCAAATTGTCTGCTGCGTTTCCTACATTACAACAGTGACTACACTTCAAAAGTATTTAACTGGCTGTAATGTCCTGAAGGTGCGAAAGACGCTACAGAAATGCCGAGTCCTGTCTTGTTTTCCTTTTACAATCCATGGGTTTGTTTTCAATCCCAACATCTCTGCACTCTGCTCGGGACACTGACCTGTAGGTGATTTTCACCTGAGCCCCAGGCTCATCTCTCTCCCAGATTAAAGCCACCTTGTCTGGCGACGTGTGGACGTGACGGTCGATGCAGTTCACTGATCAGGAAAAATAGGAAAGGAAAGGGTTAATCAACGTCGGAACAAGTACCTCATCACTTTTGCAGATGGCGCCAAACTGGAAGGGGATACAACGGAGGCAGCTCAGAAAATACAAAATGAGCCAGACAAAATATGTAAGTGGGCGGAAACAAAGGCAGATGGAATTTAAGTACTGGACTTAGAAAGGCAAAATAGGCAACACATGTACTGCACGAATGGTGATGAAACTATACAGAGCAAAGTTGAAAGAGACCAAGAAGTTGTGGTCGACTCAACGCTCAAAATGTCCAACCAGCGCAGAGCAGCAAACAGAGAACCCAATAGAATGTTGAATTACACAGCCAAAACCTTAGGAGAGGAAGCCATGATCAAACTGTACAGTGCTCTGATCAGAAAATACCTTTGTGTATCTTTTCACCTTTATTACCTAGGCACAGGACAGACAGGAAAATCGGACAGGGAGGATCATATGCTCATCGCAGATACCATTCGATTTTCTTTCCATTTAAGAGAAGGTCCATGTCCGGGCGGCATGAGCTTAGTTACATAGTTACATCGGGTCTACAGCACAGAAACAGGCCATTCAGCCCAACTGGTCTATGTCGGCGTTTATGCTCCAAAGGGGCCTCCTCCCACCCCTCTTCGTCTAACTCTAATTGAGACGTTGCCTGACCGGGAGCCAATGTAGGTCAGTAAACAACAGGGGCGATGGGTGAACGGGACTTGGTGCGAGTTAGGATATGGGCAGCAGAGTTTTGGATTTGGATAAGCTCAAGTTTATGGAGGGTGGAAGATGGGAGGCCGGCCAGGACTTATCTAGCTTCCCCTTAAATGAATCTATGCTATTCGCCTCAATTACTCGTTGGGGTAGCTCATTCCACATTCTCACCACTCTCTGGGTAAAGAAGTTTCTCCTGAATTCCCTATTGGATTTATTAGTGACCATCTTATATAGCCACACTCTGATACTGAAAAGGCCATCTTGTTTGTCACACATGCTGTCAAGAAGGATGGTCTCGGTCACATGACCAGGGCTTTTGAATGTTGCTGCCGCACATTCTGATTTCCTCATTAGTTTTGTACAGTTTTGGTCTCACCTAAGGAAGGATATACTTGCCTTAGAGGGAGTGCAACGGAGGTTCACCAGACTGGATCCTGGGATGGGAGGATTGTCCTATGAGGAGAGATTGAGGAGACTGGGCCTATATTCCCTAGAATTTAGAAGAATGACAGGTGATCTCATTGAAATGTATAAAATCCTTCAGGGGCTTGACAGGGTAGATGCAGGGAGGATGTTTCCCCTGGCTGGGGAGTCTAGAACCAGGGGTCACAGTCTCAGATAAGGGGTCGGCTATTTAGGACTGAGATGAGGAGAAATTTCTTCACTCAGAGGGTGGTGAATCTTTGGAATGCTCTACTCCTTGGGCTGTGGAGGCTCAGTCGTTGTGTATATTCAAGACAGAGATCGATAGATTTTTGGATATTATGGGAAACAAGGGATATGGGGAGCAGGGCAGGAAAGTGGAGATGAGGTAGAAGATCAGCCGTGATGTTACTGAATGGCGGAGCAGGCCCGGAGGGGCCAAATGGCCTACTCCTGCTCTTATGTTCTTATGCTTGCAAAGCATCTCAGCAATTGGCCAGTTTCTGACGGATGAGAATATCGAATTCGTGAGGCACGAGTTCCATTCTGGAAACTCAGAGGGGCCCACCAGTGTGATGAGCAGGTGCTGTTCACAAGCAGAAACGGGTGAACTTTAATCATTATTTTCTAAAATTGGCTCCTGCTACTGCCAACTTTTTTGAAGTCTTCATCTGTGCTGTGTTAACAGATCTCGTAAACACTGGCATTCCTGGAACACCACACTCATCACTCTGCACGGGCTGGGGGCAAGGTTTATTAACTCCCTCTCCATTCCACAGGGCACGGCTTATTTCAGTTCAGAACATGTAAACATGCTTCTCTGTGTGCTGCCGGAGAAGAACCCAGCATTTTGATAGTGTACAGCAGGGTCTGGGGTCTCTCTCTTTCACATTTCTTACTTTGTATTCTTCCAAATCTTGCCCCTGGTGCCATGTTGAGAGTGACTGTAAACCTCGCCACCTCTCTCTCCTCCTGTAAGACGCTCCTTAAAAACCTGCCTCTTTGACCAAGCTTTTGGCCACCTGTCCTAATATCTCCTTATGTGGCTCGGTGTCAAATTTTATGTTTGGAAACGCTCCTGTGAAGCGCCTTGGGGCGTCTTAAAACGTTAAAGGGGCTATACAAATGCAATAAAAACAGAAAATGCTGGAAATACTCAACAGGTCAGGCAGCATCTGTGGAGAGAGAAACAGAGTTAACGTTTCAGGTCGATGACCCTTCGTTAGAACCTGAAACGTTGACTCTGTTTGTCTCTCCAGATGCTGCCTGACCTGCTGAGTATTTCCAGCATTTTCTGTTTTTATTTCAGATTTCCAGCATCCACTGTATTTTGCTTTTGTATATAAATGCAAGTTGTTGTTGCCCTGTGTTTACTGTGGCAGTTAGTGGTTAACCAATGTGGCATCACTTCACTAATGCAGCCTGTAAGAATCTATCACACAAATGTAACATGCATGTTTATAAAAACACCCCAGACTGTGACGTGTTCAGTTCTATTGTGATGCATTGTAGTATGGCACAACACAAGAAAGAACCTATATTTAAATAGCACCTTATCAGATCGCCCAAAACACACAATTATTTTGAAGAGCAGTCATTAGCACTATGTTGGTAACTGCGGCAGCTATTTTGCAAACGTTAAGTCCCACAAGCGGAGATGAATGACCAGATCTGATGAAAGGTCATCAACCTGAAACGTTAACTCTGTTTCTCTCTCCGCAGATGCTGCCTGACCTGCTGAGTGTTTCCGGCATTTTTCCATTTCTATTTCAGATTTGGAGCATCCGCAGTATTTTGCTTTTTGTTATGAGATAGAACCATAGAAAAATCGGAGCAGGAGTAGGCCATTCGGCCCTTCGAGCCTGCTCCACCATTCAATATGATCATGGTTGATCCTCTATCTCAATACCATATTCCCGCTCTCCCCCCATACCCCTTGATGCCTTGTGTGTCTAGAAATCTATCTAGCGCCTTCTTAAATATATTCAGTGACTTGGCCTCCACAGCCTTCTGTGGTAGAGAATTCCACAGGTTCACCACCCTCTGAGTGAAAAAATTTCTCCTCATCTCAGTCCTAAATGTCCTACCCCGTATCCTGAGACTGTGACCCCCTCGTTCTAGACCGCCCAGCCAGGGGAAATATTCTCCCTGCAGCCAGTCTGTCTAGCCCTGTCAGAATTTTATACATTTCAATGAGATCCCCTCTCATTCTTCTAAACTCTAGTGATTGCAGGCCTAGTCGACCCAATCTCTCCTCATACGACAGTCCTGCCATCCCAGGAATCAGTCTAGTGAACCTTCGCTGCACTCCCTCTATGGCAAGTATATCCTTTCTTAGGTAAGGAGACCAAAACTGCACACAGTACTCCAGGTGTGGTCTCACCAAGGCCCTGTACAACTGTAGTAAGACATCCTTGATCCTGTACTCAAATCCTCTTGCAATGAAGGCCAACATACCATTTGCCTTCCTAACTGCTTGCTGCACCTGCATGTTTGCTTTCAGTGACTGGTGTACAAGGACACCCAGGTCCCTTTGTACATCAGCATTTCCCAATCTATCACCATTTAAATAATACTCTACCTTTCTGTTTTTCCGACCGAAGTGGATAACTTCACATTTATCCACGTTATACTGCATCTGCCATTTATTTGCCCACTCACTCAACTTGTCTAAATCGCCTTGAAGACTCTTTGCATCCTCCTCACAACTCACAATCCCACCTAGTTTCATGTCGTCAGCAAACTTGGAAATATTACATTTGGTTCCCTCATCCAAATCATTGATATATATTGTGAATAGCTGGGGCCCAAGCACTGATCCCTGCGGTACCCCACTAGTCACCGCCTGCCACCCCGAAAAAGACCCATTTATTCCTACTCTCTGTTTCCTGTCTGTTAACCAATTTTCAATCCATGCCAGTATATTACCCCCAATCCCATGTGCTTTAATTTTGCACACTAACCTCTTATGTGGGACTTTATCAAAGACCTTCTGAAAATCCAAATACACCACATCCACTGGTTCTCCATGTGGAAGAATGTTGGCCTGGATTACATAAGGAACATAAGAAATAGGAGCAGGAGTAGGCCATATGGTCCCTCGAGCCTGCTCCGCCATTTAATGAGATCATGGCTGATCTGATCTTGGGCTCAGCTCCATTTCCCTGCCCGCTCCCCATTACCGCCTGCTCTTCTTTGAGTAACGCCCTGAGATATGTAGCAACCACCCGAAACAGCCAACAGGACCTGGGTTTAGCCTTTCTTCCAAAGGATGGCACCTCGATAAGGCAGTGCTGCCTCAGTACTGCCCTGGAATATCAGCCTGGATTATATGCTCAGGTCCTGGAGTGGGGCTTGAACCCAGTGCACAGAGGAATTTATAATCCACATATAAAAATAAAGAATCAGACGATTTCAGCCATGTGTGCGTCTGTTTAGCTTCCTCTCAGTGTCTGGCTCAGTAACCCCTCCAAACTAGATAACATCACCTTATAGGGGCACTGCTCCTTTAAGGAATGAGAAACTGTTCCTTTAAACAAAAATAAAAATAGGGAAAGGAAATACATTTTAATGGGTAAGATTTTAAATGGTCTCTGAATTACAGATACATAGGTCATTAAAAGTGGCATTGCAAGGCCATGGGAATCTCAGTTTGGTATCCAAAGCCATAGAAAGCAAGGAGATAATGTTCAAAAACAAATACTGCGGATGCTGGAAATCTGAAATAAAAACAGAAAATGCTGGAAACATTCAGCCGGTCAGGCAGCGTCTGTGGAGAGAGAAACAGAGTTAACATTTCAGGTTGATGACCCTTCGTCAGAATTGGAAGAAGGTAGAGATTTTAACAGTTAATAAACAAGTGCATTAGCCAGGGAAAAAGGGGGCGGGGAGGGGAGGAAAAAACAAGGGAAGGTTTGTAATAGGGTTGAGTGATTAACTGACAAAAGGGATGATAGTGCAAGGTGAAAGCGGGTGGTAATAGGACATTAAGGAAACAAAGGATGGGTCTAGAGGAGGTGTAAATGGCAACAGCAGAACCATTGCCAGCTCCTGCTTTCTGTTAATGTTCAACTTGTACAAGATGGTAGTTAGACTGCAGCTGGAGCATTATATACAGTTAGAGGCACCTCATTATTGATAGAATATAAAAGCAATGGCAAATTACAAGCCCTGATTTTAACTCTGGGCGAGAGTGAGAGGGTCGGGGTGGGCGGGAAACGCCCATGACAGTGCCAGCATGAGGTCATACCCTGTGCCTCATTGAAACAATCCAATTTGGACTCCCGCCCGAATCCGGCGGGAGTCGCTACTTAACGCCGGGCCGGAGCGGGATTTTGGGCGGCAGCAGACCGCCTCTGGAGACCTGAGGGAATGCTCTCCGGCTTAAGGAAAGTGGTCAGGGAAGAGGTCTGGAGGCAATTGTAGTGGGGGAGGGGAAGGGAAGCCCAGAGCAGGAGAGGGGTCTGGAGGCGACTGCAGTGGGGGGAGGGGAAGCCCAGAGCAGGAGAGGGGTCTGGAGGCGATTGCAGTGCTGGAGGGGAAGGGAAGCCCAGGGAAGGGGAAGGCCCAAGATGTCTTTGTGGGGCCGGGAGGAGCACTTCTACTCTTTGTGACTTACAAGGAAACCATGAAAAAAAATCTGTAAACTTAACCAGGCCTCTTCTGGAGCCGATCCTGCCTCCTGCCGAGTTTCAATGGCAGGTCCAGCACCCGGTGTCACTGCCACAATCGGCAGTTAAAATCGCATCAGGTCCGAATGATGTCACCGGACCCCGACAGTGAAATATTGATGAGACCCTCGCCTGTTTGCAACGGGACCTTTCCCACGACAGAAATCAGCACGGTCAAAATGGCGCAAACTCGTCCGGAACGCTGCGAGAAGCGCTTGACTGCCATTTTAACCGGGCGGGCAGGGTTAAAAATCAGGCCTACAGTGTAGATTCACTAGGATGTTACCAGGGACAAGAGCTCACAGCTAAAGAGAGAGGTCATAGAGTCATAACGGCACAGAAGGAGGCCATTCGTCCCATCGAGTCCGTGCCGGCTCTCTGTAGAGCAATTCAGTCAGTCCCATTCCCCTGTTCTATCCCCGTAGCCCTGCAAGTTTTTTTTCCCTCAAGTGCCTATCCAGTCTCCCCTTGAAAACATTGAGTGTCTCCGCTTCCACCACTTCCGTCGGCAGCGAGTTCCAGGTCCTCACCACTCGCTGCGTAAAAAGGTTTTTCCTCACATCCCCCCTGTGTCTCTTGCCCAAAACCTTAAATCTGTGTCCCCTAGTCCTCGTACCATCAACTAGTGGGAACAGCCTTTCCCCGTCTAGCCTATCCAAACCCGTCATAATCTTGTACACCCCTATCAAATCACCCCTCAACCTCCTTTGCTCGAATGAAAACAAATCCAGCTTCTACAACCTGTCCTTGTAGCTAAGATCCCCCATCCCCGGAACCATTCTGGTAAATCTCCTCTGCACCCCTCTCAAGGGCCTTCACATCCTTCCTAAAGTGTGGTGACCAGAACTGGACGCAATACTCCAATTGTGGCCTAACCAGCGCTTTATAAAGGTAAGAGGCGTTTTTTTCACTGGAGCCCAGAACGTTAAGGGGTGACCTGATGAGAGGTCATGAAGATTATGAAGCTTTCTGATAAGGTAAATAGAGAGAGAGATTGTTTCCGTTGGTTGTTGATATTCATAAAAAGAAATAAAGGGTTCGGAAAAAAATCTTTCTGCAGAGGGTGGATATAGTGTGGAATTCTCTGCCACAAACCATTGCTGAAGCAGAGGAGTCCATAAACCCTCTTAAAAGGGAATCAAGACAGCTGTTTGATAAAGAGGACTATTAGCAGGACAGTGGGATTAGATTAGGTGACTCGTGGAGAAAAACAGCAGTACAGATGAGCTGGGCCGAGAGGCCTGTTCCTGTGCTGTGATTCTATGTGATGTATAATAGATATGGTGCTTTAAGCCTTGTGATTACCTTTGTTTAAGTGTAAATATTGGGGGTCAGAACTTCTAACTATATAATAGTGGTAACATTGCTTTGAGAATAACTACAAGTGGAATGCCCTTGTAGGGGTTTTATTCACCTTTTCTCCCCCTGAAGATGAGTCTTGCTGGGATACAATTCCACAGACGGTGGGCAGCCTCTGGTATCTCACTCAAGTGACCATACATGAGCCATGTCAGTCGTGGCTCAGTTGGTAGCACTCTTGCCTCTGAGTCAGAAGGTTGTGAGTTCATAGTCCCACCCTGGCGAC